>JAPHCH010000110.1:0-111340 GCA_030772445.1 Cladosporium sp. MBC 237
AACGCTTTGAGCGACCGTCTCACTTCTCCATGATCTCACGAGAAGCGAAAGCTATAGGCCGCCGCGCTATCGCGCCTCGACATTACGCATGAGGGCATCAAATCTGCATGTTCACCGTGTAGCTTCAGTATTTCAGGCTTGCCGTCGCCACTTTCAATGAAGCACCTGGAAACTTCAACAGCGCGCTGTGCTGAGGACAAACCTATCGCCAACACTTGTACAAAAGCCATGTTACGCAGGAGCCTTCTTCTTCTGCTCTTTGTTGTGGCACTTGTGGCACGTCAACTTATGGGGGCACAGACCAAAAGTCCGCGGCTCTTGCCAATCAAAGCGAATCTTTCGCCGACACTGAACACTGCAGGACCATTGCACCACTGCTGTCCTTTGGTCCCAACCTTTTTTGTTGCGTCGCAACAGAATTGCCATCAGTGTCATGCTGAATGGTTTCGCACTTCTGGTGGCATATCGAGGTACCCTGCAAGCAAACGGCCCTGCTGTCTAGCCTTGACCAAGTCATACTGAACAGCTCCCCCAGATAACTCGTAAGGCAGACTTAAAACGAGTCACCAAGATGAACATCCTCACAATACTCAAGCTGAGGCAGACCCGCTCCAATGCCAACCATGAGTCCGAAGCGGATGTGTGTGAATGAGAAGCGTGGCGAGTTTGCTGTCGTTGCGGCGATGATCGACCCATACGCCCCGGACGGCAGCGAAGCGATCACGACACGGTGGTGTCCGATCCTGCCCCACTGTCAGCCGTGTCGCAATACTCACATATACGAGTCTCACATGCACGTTCTCGCGATCTATTCCACATCCGCAGACTCGCACTTGCGAAGTTTCCAGCTCGGCGATGCCAGAAGATGGCGGTTCGTCCCACGAGCTATGGAGGGATAAGTCATATAGTATATCAAACCGGGAGTTTCCAGAGAGAGCAACAGAGGAGATTGCGAATTTAATGATTTTGCTAAGAAGTTGAGCCCAGTCTGCAACTTTGTTTTGTGCACTTTGCTGCCCTCGTGCTTCATAGAGCTCCCTTACGCGAATGCTCACAAACGACTGGAAACGCGATTCGACAATACAGCATGGCTTTAGTGAACGATATTCTGCTGTACAGCTATAGAACTGTCCCGTTACTCTCGCTAGACCTTAGATACATACACGCTGTGTCACTTGAACGAGAAGAAGGACGTAGTCCCAGACGCTTGACCGATCGCAAGGAGCGATCCATGCGCGTCGTGAGGACTGCGGCGATACTTGTGAAGCAACCAGAGGAACTCAACACTACCATATTTGACCCAGGATCCATCAAACAAAATGGCAGGCCGAGACTTAGTGACGAGCGCTCTACACGTGGCAAGTACCGTGCCGAGATCAAGTCGTCCAGCGTTCGTCTCTAGGTTACTTCCGTTGCGAGAGAAAGCAATTTTGGACACCGTGTTAGAGGTTTGGAACTTCTGCCTCTCCTCGTCCATCGCCGTGTCCCACAGCCTAACCGTTTTTTTAAGAGTCCCCGGTGCCACTGTCTTGCCGTCTAGCGAGAAGGCCACCGCGCTGACCTAGGCGTTGTGCCCTTTGAACTTCTGCCTCACCTCGCCCGTTACCGCATCCCATAGCCTGACTGTCTTTGTCCAACCCTGACGCTACTATCTCGCTGTTTGACGAGAAAGCCACAGCCCTGACTGAACTGTCATGCCCCTCGAGCTTCCGCCTCTCCTTGCCGAACCGTCCGAAACGTTATGGAGGCGGAATTGCCGAGGCCCGCTGCACGCGATCGATCTAAATGCTAAGCATCCCCTACCTCTGGTCAACCTATGTAATTTCTTACTCCTGCCTATCGGCCCGCACATCATCTGGTGTCCATTTCTGAAGCCTGGCACAAGATTGTGGCAAAATAAATTCCAGTTTAATTCAACTTATCTCTCTGAGTCTCGTAATCTCATATAAGTTTTAATCATGTGGCTCCTGAATACACGAACCCTCAAGCTCGAGAACTTCCTTGGGGACAAGGATGTACCTGCCTATGCCGTTCTTTCCCACTGTTGGGGCAAGCCAAGCGAAGAATTGTCATTTGGAGACGTTATTGGGCAGGAGGGATGTCGAGCAGGATATCACAAAGTCGTGAACTTTTGTCAGAAGGCGAAAAAGCGACGATTTCGCTACGTCTGGGTCGACACATGCTGCATCGACAAGAAAAGTAGCGCGGAGTTGAGCGAAGCGATCAACAGCATGTATTCCTGGTACGAAGGGGCCTCCATATGTTACATCTACCTTCACGACGTCTGGAAAAGAAGGGATCTCGACCAAAGTAAATGGTTCCTGCGAGGTTGGACATTGCAGGAACTATTGGCTCCCAAAAAAGCTTGTTTCTTCAATCGTAACTGGCAGCCTATAGCTTCACGGAACGTCCTGGCACCCAAGATCGAAAAGATAACAGGTATTCCTCGCAGAGCACTTCGCGAATTCAAGAGAGACGAATTTTGCATTGGCGAGAAGATGTCCTGGGCTACGAACAGAGAAACAACTCGCAAAGAAGACCGAGCATATTGTCTTCTTGGCCTCTTTGACGTAAATATGCCGTTGCTTTACGGAGAAGGCAATAAAGCTTTCCAAAGGCTGCAGGAGGAAATTATGAAAGTGAGCTCCGACATGAGCATCTTTCTTTGGCAGGGAGAACAATCTCCTTCTAATGGAATGTTAGCAGCCTCGCCACAAGGTTTCAACAACGTTCCAGAAAGGCTGAAAGATCCGATCTTCCGTGAATACTTCAACGCCTCGCAAGGATGGACGATCAACAACGCCGGGATGAGGGTAAGATTGCTTCTCTCTCCATATCTGCTCGGTACGGACCTTGAAGCAATTTTCGTGGCATATCTGCATCAACCTTTCAGGAGCAAAGACTATGGCATTTTCATTGAGCGCTTGGAGGGAAGCGCAATGGAAGTGCCTTCGTACCGTCGGGTGGCTGTCGATAATGAGTTGTGGACTGATGATCGGCATAGTGACGTGGCTCACAAAGGGGGATTTGTGGAGGAAGTCTTCATAACACGCGAACCATTTGTCCGTCACATCATCGACGGCAATCGCGGTTGTTGTGTCAATTTCAGACTATCCAAAAGCTTGCGAGTTCGCAAGGCTACTATCTCAGATCCGACGCGCGCTCTCAAAATGTCACTGGCCGAAGATGTGCTCTACACAAAGCATGCTTCATGCTGCTTTGACATTGGGCCCCGAGCTACTGTTGGACTTATGGGCCAGATCGTAATAACTGTTGAAGATCGGGTGGAGGTTTCGGTGTGCTTCGGCTACGACGACCATCTCAACGCTATCTGTATCGTCTTGCCCTTCTGTACAGGTCTCTACAATCGAGGCATAACGGCTTATGATCTTCTTAAGCAGTATCATCATCTTCGTGAAGATGAGGACGAAGAGAACGGCGATCTAGAATGCCAGTTTTTCACCCTCTCAACAACTTATATGAGAGATTCAGGATTCCAAAGAACACACTTGCATGACAGAGGATTTCAACTGAGTCTGGAAAGGGTTGCAGACGCCTGTGGGAGATTCACAGCAGAGCTGGAGTTCGACGCTGAACAGTTCCGGACTTATTATCTTGCATGGAACGTCGGATCTGCATCGGATAATGGTTCCGAAAAAGCGATCATCATTCAGAATGCTATAGACGTTTCGCGGCCACAAAGTCGATTTTTCGGTGCCGCTTAATGCAGTAGCGTCTAGAGCTCTGAACCATTAGTATATGCAGTCATCGCAGCTCTACTTCAGCCGAGCATGTTCAGGTTTTGCCGGTATTGTCAGAGGGTAACTGGTCGACAGAGGCGCCGACGTTAACGCTAGGGGCGGCAAGTATGATAGCGCCCTTCAGGCTGCTTGTTTCATGGCTGCCGTAGCTAGAAGCCGAACAGAGGTGGTGCAGCTCCTAGTGAAGTAGGGCGCCGATGTCAACGCCCAAGATGGAAAGTATGGCAGCGTCCTGCAGGCAGCTGCGTTTAGTGGCTTAACAAAGAAAGTGCTGAAGCTGCTTCGGACTGTTAGTACTTCATAGGGAAGTCAGTCGACTGATTGAAACATCTAGGCCAGCATGAATGACTGGCTAATTGGATTTCATCGTAACGCATATCTCCATGTTCCCCGAGACACTCTTATATATACGCTTTAGGCATTCGCGGCGACTGATCCGCAGCTTATGCAAGCCGCGTGTGTACTAGGATAGTGGACGTACTACCAGCTGAAAACGGCACGACCCGCACTCACTACAGTCTAGACCACCCAGCTGCTGACCATGGTAATCTGGCGACCCCTAGTACATTTATTGATGACAAGGCCTTGGATCTGGACCAAAGTGGCACATCAAACGAAAGTCAAAGTAGCGGAGCAATAGTGCACGATGACCTCCTAGCAGACCCCACGCAGCAGTGTCGCACTTTGACTGTCGCGCATAAGATATTGATGTGGCCTGTCGTGTACGCTCACCTTGAGACGTCCAGCATCTTATCTTCTTAGGATCTCGAGTCTATCTTGAAAGAGGGCACGGCTTGATTCCTCAAAGGAGATATATGGAGAAATCAAGACCCATTGCCGGCTAACATCGGTCTGCACAAGCCTTTACCTGATTGTGCAGCTGGAGAAGGTACTCACTTGGCCGATACCCAATTTAATGCTCTCACGATAGATGAAATCTACGAAGTCTCTAACGCGTACTTCAACACGTTCAATACCTTACACCCTCTGCTCGATCGAGCCTCGTTCAACAAGGAGATCGTTGAAAGTCTACTACGATATGGTTGCCAGGATGGGGATTACGATTGTGTACTTGCGCTTTTGGTTTTTGCTCTCGGTCAAGTCGCCATCGAAGGTGTTTTTGGCCTATCAATTAATGTGGTCAACAACAAGCCAAGCGGCTTTCACGGCGGTTCATCCAGTCATCCACCCGGACTTGGTCTATTCAACGAGGCTCGAAGACATCTCGGATTTGTATCCACATAATACAGTTTGCGAAACGTGCAAATCATGCTTCTTCAGGCTACGTATTACCAGTCAACCGCGCGGCATTTGGATTATTAGCGCTCAACGACTGTAGCATCGTCGGCTTGCCAGGTCTTGATCGAATGCCAATCCATCGACTGGAACTCTACATATGGTGACTTGGTCAAACGTGTATACTAGGCCTGTATTCTCGCAGAAGGGTTCTTCCACATTGAACTCGATTTACCACAGACTCAGATCCACATGCTGGAGAATCTTGTACCGCTACCATATGGTCAGGGCTTCGGAGACCCTCTGTGTGAGCCGACTCCACAACTTCCATCCCTCAGTGCAACTGAGATGGAAAGTGATCGCCAGGAGTATCACTTTCTTGCGATGATAACCCTTCAACGTATCATAGCCAGAGCGCACGACGAGATCCACATTCACGAGCGCAACTCTGACCCTGCCGAACCCTTGTTTCCCAGAACAGCAGAAGCGACTCGGGGCCCGTCTACGCTGCCCGACGCCAAAGCTGCAGCGTCGTCCTCCTACTTTGGGCCACCTACGGCCCTGGTCCATGAGTTGGAGAGACAGCTTGGCTGCTGGCGCACCATGCTACCTGCATTTCTGCAATGGGACGCCATTTTCGGGATTCACGAGGATACCCTAACGTCCGAGTATGCACATAATTATGATATTGTGACCGCACACTTGCGGACCCGCTTCTATTACGCTCAGTTCATGATATACCGTCCGTTCGTTTATAAGGCCTTGCATCTTCCAGATTCAATGACAGCCGAAGACTGTCGATACTGCGTGCGCGCGATCAAGTCGGTATGCGAATGGCCGCTTCTTCTTTCACCAACCAAGGACAAGAAACGTCTGGTACCACACACATGGGCTTGGCCACAGCATTTCATGGGTATACTGTTAATACTCGACCTATGTTCCAAGAATTATCACTTACGGCGGGTCATCGAGTGGGGACAGGTAGAGCAGCAGGACATTGATGCAACAGTGCAGTTGATGCTAGAATGGATTCATGATGCTGCACAGATAGACGGAATTGCGCAACGTAGCTGGCTAATCGTCAAGTCATTTTTTAGGGTGGATCCGGCTTTGAGCTAGCTGAATGCAGGAATCTGAAGACTTCTCAAATGGAAGCAACAAACAACATCGCCAACGGGCTAAGTGCTAGCCTTGGAAACATTCCTGCCCACGACCTTGCGTAGTAAAGCAGAAAGATTCGGGGTTCAATCTTCTGTGTGGACGTCAAATTTCACCATGGCTTCGAGATAGCGTCCAAATTCAGTCACATTACCGAGTCAAGCTTTTGTATCTACCATTTCCAGCCATCCTGTTTCTTCTGATCTGAGTCTATATCGACAATATGACCAGAAATATCACCACAGGTACGAACTCCAACAAGGCTACGGCATTGACAATACCATCGTGTCCTACACCAACGACGTTCGTTGGCAGCACCAGAGTGTTTATCGTCTCCCGATCATCGGGATCGAGAGCTTCGAGCGCATCCGCGCGCGTGTTGCTTCCGTTTGTCGTGTGCGCAGTACCCGCTGATGAAATTTGAGCAGGTACGGCGGATAATCGGGTC
This sequence comes from Cladosporium sp. MBC 237, assembly GCA_030772445.1. Lineage (NCBI taxonomy): Eukaryota > Fungi > Ascomycota > Dothideomycetes > Cladosporiales > Cladosporiaceae > Cladosporium > Cladosporium sp. MBC 237. Next base: position 6,604 of record JAPHCH010000110.1, read on the forward strand.
GGTAGGGGCGAGGGAGACCTGCGAAAATACTCGCGTGTTTGATCACGCTTCTTCGAAAGTCGAGGAGTCAAGCTCATTTTTACACTTGCCTAGTGTTGTACTCCTGTGTAATCACTACTCTACCGCAAATGTCGTTAGGTAGGATGCCGTCGCGCTACGTAGAGTTCGGTGAGGATGAGGCTGACATGCTCACGTTGCTTATGTGTTAGTGCTGCGGCGAGAATTAGGCGAGGCGCAGGCAAGCTGCTGGCTTATCGCATTCATTGGACATGTCGAGCGCCACAGGGGCGCCAGGCGGAACAGCTGTGTAGTCTTCTCTACTAAAGTTATAGCAGGAGAGCTGTGATTCTCAGCCTGGCGTGCACTGCAACTTGGGATTGCACGAGGAGTGAGCGAGAAAATTCGCTGGGGGACAGGGATCAAGGTCCTGCTAGCACTTTCAGAATACATTAGTGAAAATATGCAAGCCAATATACCTAGTCACGTTAAACGTTTCAACAACACTCACTTCATCAACAGGGCGTCTATTGTTACACTGGCAGGCAAATTCTCAGCAGCTGCGCTAGATCTGCAGCTGTCACGCTTGCGAGCCGGGTGCGTGGCAGGATACGTCCTCCGTTTATCCCGAACTTTGTTGACCTCCTGCCCCACGCCAAGTTTTAGAGAAAGTATAGACACGAGTAAATTAGAGAATTAGAACGAAGAAAGATAGTATAATAGATTTTGACTAACTATATAGATAGAAGTAAGTCTATTGCTACATCCCACCAATTTTTAAAAAATCAGATTATGTATTCGTAGTAGAATAAATCCCTTTAGATTACGGTCAAACATGTTGTTCTTGCGGAAGCCCCCGAGGTCAACAAAGTTCGGTATAAACGGAGGGTACTGACAGCTGGAGATGGCACGACCCGCGTTCACCCCAGCCTGGACCTTACAATTGCTGACCACCCTCGGCTTGGCAGCGGCAATACATCAAGGAAAGTGTAGCGGCAGGTTCGCTGTCCTTTGCGCGAGACCTGTGGCTTAGTGAGATCGTGGGGATGGTGCGCAAAGGCTTTCAGCGCTACTCCAGAATCCTAGATCCTGGATCCTGAATCCGCAATCCAGTTTGGTAAGCGCGAGCTTGCTTGAAACTTGTAGGTCTCGTGAATCATCGAAACGACGTCGAGCCAAAGCCAGGAGTCCAGCTTTTGACAATTACAGATCAGTGGTTGAGAAATGGGGCAAAGCAAGGGATCAGGAAGTGAGAGATATATACGTTTCAGGTTCTTTCACCTGGAATTAGGAATACATTGTTCATTTGAGAGAAATCGAATCACTTCACCTTGATGTCGATCGTCATCTTGGATTCGAGAAGATTGAGTGTGATTTTATTTTTTTCGACAGTCTACTGCAGAACAGGATCCTAACACCTGGCTTTCGTATCCTCTTCCTCGTTGGCTGATCGCAACGCTTTCATGCGATTGGCCCCGCTTGATGTCGGTGATGTTCCCAGTCGTCATGTTGCTCGTGATCATCTCGCACGTTATTCTCTAAGCTTTCTGTGCTCTTCACAACTGTGCCAATCCATTTTGATCGAATGACTTGTCTGAGAGAAAGGGCTTCTTCGTCATCTTTCAAGTCAGAGACTTGCTTAAGCAATCTGACTTCTTCGGAACGCATCCTTGCCCGAAGCGCAGAATACAGAGCGTGAGCAAGGTAATTGTTGCGTCGTTGATAGTAAAGACCAGTGGCGCATAGGATAAGCGTCGAACGCAAGCTTTCTATGTCATGCTCTTGAGGCCCCTGGTATAGAGCATCTAGACATCTGGTTCCGGCGAAAATCAGAGATATGATGATGTGTATGTCCATATTCTGATGTCCATGGCGGATGTAGTATAAGCGGAAAAGGGTAGCGAAAAGCCTGTTCGCTTCGTGGACTATGGCATCTGGTTGGGGTCGCTGATGTGTCTCATTGACGAGAATGTTCTCGAACATACGGACGGCGTCCGGCCGTGGTCGTTGACGGTTTTTGGGGTCAAGAAAGGGTTCGAAGATGGTGATCATCAGATGATGGTAATACATGCTACTGACGTTAGTGAGGTTCTGGATTGTGTTTGATGTACTCACTGGAGCTGCAATTGTCCAGGTAGTGCAATTTTCCTAGGCTGAAGTGGAGTAGGCAATGACTGAAACCAATCGAACAAGCGCGAACGATAGAAGTACGCATCCCTGGCCGAGAAGATAGAGGTCCTAGACTCTATGTATGCCTCGTGGCAGTATTGAGCCATAATAACCCTGAATCGCGCTCGGTACTCAAAGAGGACGCTAAAGTTTGCGTCGATGGGAATAGTGTGTTCTGGATACTTCAGCCAGAAATTGCCGTACCACCCAGGGGAGCTTGTCGAAGATGGTAGGGGATCATATGGCGGGTTTGGGAGAAAAGGGGAATGTTGGAGCGAGAACGCAAGAAGACTATAGATATGTTAAAAGAGCAGCCAGTGCAGGGGAGTGAATACCTACGCATCCCAGCAGAATAGCGCCCACGCAGTGTAGATTCTGCCTTGCCTCGACCTTTCGCTAGCTGCGCTTATTGGTCCGTCGTAGAGACGCAGACGAAGGGCAAGCGCAACATATTGTGTGCGATACGTCTGGCCTAACTCATCCAGGCCACTCAGATTGCAAATGCCATTGAGAATGATGCCGGCTTGGATATCGCTGATCAAGGGCGTTGTGGATTTTATCTCCCATAAGCGTTTCGCTTCCACGAGAAACTTGTACGCGAGAGATCGTGGATTCCAGTACTCGGCACGGTCTGGGATGTCTGTGTCGCACACCTAAGAGGTTTAGTGAGATTCTGGCTCGGCAAAAGTTTGACTCACGCATGCATAAGCTAGAAGAGCGTTGACAAGCAAAGACGAGCAGAACTCTCCTTGCTGACTGATCATGTCTTCTAGGAAATAGTCTTTCTGAAATGCGGACATGAAGTAGAACTCGCAGAGAAAGTGCTTTCGGAGGAGGCGTCGCATGAAATTGTCGTCCTGGCACACGCTTGTCCACAGGCTAGGCCTCGCATCCTCGATAAGGTGATCGATGAACTGCGCTGCATGAAACGGCCGGAGATAGACAGCCTGCAGCGAGGATGCAACGCCCTTGGACAGTGAACGCTCGTGGTCTTCTAAGCCTAAAGAAGCTGGTTCGTAGATTATTGTGTTAAGGTACGGATTGTTCGAGAGCAGTTCCCGAGGCAGCCGTTTGATATATAGCAGCTCGTATCGGAACTCCATTTCTGGACGCAGATTCAGTTGACTGGTGAGATCTCCGGCTCTGATCTGAGTCAGAAGTGTGTGAATGTTAAATCCGTTCCTGAGTCTCTGATATATGTCGTTGGCTCGATACGAGTCCATGGTTTGTAAGTGATCGAATAGTTCCTTGTAAAGCGATGCGCTCTCTTGATACGAATCCAACTTGCGCTTGGTGGCCTGCGTCCGCGTCTCTCCAGCCTGTGTTTGGTACGCGCAGGATAGATCAGCTTGAGCGCATCTCTGACAAATGGGCCGCTCACAGCCACACTGTATTGTGATCGTAAGCATCTTGATTGATACCACGGCATGCTAGACATACTTTAACCTTGGCTCGGCGACAGGGTTCGCAAGCCTCGCGAGCAATTCTCCCTCGCTTTGTTACACGCCCTGCACGCTCTGCTGGTTTTCGCAATGGGATCGCGAGAGCTCTCTCACTGGACGCACACATGGTCGCCGCTGAGTCTCAGCACTGCATGAACTATGATGGGCTCACGAGATGGAAGACTCCTGGGCGTGATGGTGTGAGTTGGATTTCCCCTAGATGTCTACTAGATGCAGTGGTTACGACCTCGTCTTGGCCAACGCTGTTTCGAGCGGGGCGGGGCAGCGACCCACACTCAAATCGCTGATCGCCTTCGACTTAGCAGCAGTAACAGGTCAAGGAAAGTGTAGCGGCAAGCTCGCCGTCCTCTCCGCAATTGCAATCGACAAGCGCGCGCGAGCATGCTCCAAGATAGTAGTGCCTAGTGAACCATTGCAATGTCATTAGGCCGCGATCACAGATCAGTAATCGATAACGAAGGCAATTCAGGAACCAGGAAGCGGAAACGAGGAGCAGGGATGGAGGATTAGAAGAGGTTGACGTTCAATTCTAATACATGTTCTGGCACGTGGAGGTCAGATCTCGGCTCAGGCCCTGAAATTAGAGCCTGAATCCTGCATCCTGGATTTTGAGTCCGTATTTATGAGTTTGAACGTGTGCATGCTTAGTCAAGGTCCGGTCACCTCCTAGACCAGACTAATGTGACTTGGAATCGCAGCTTGTAGGAAAGTTACAAAACGATTGTGAGGCCCAGAATTGAGTCACAAGGTCCGAGGACCATGGATCGAGAGCCAGGAGTCAGAATTAGGAATTGCGGATATAGGAAAGAAAATAAGATTTGGAAATTAGCTAATCATCTAGAGTGGAAACGATCTTGAGACCTGCTCGAGCTCACATATCGCCTATCACACAACTCTAATTACTTCTTTTCACATTAGGCACTTGGTCTATTCCTGACACTACCTCGAAACTAACTTGAACTAGGCCGTGAAATCTACTTTCACCCTCCTATCATCCCCTATATCCACGTCGGGATCAGCCAGGTGCCTCGAAGCAATAACCAGGATTTAACTACTTGGGAGCCACTCACTAGAGTTGCAACATACTGGGATCCTGTAACCGTGAAGGACGGTGAGAATAGGGGATTTCGGACGGGATGCCCAGTTTTCACTGACCTATGGTCGTATGTGACATTTCAGGAAAGACAATGGTTTATACCCCTTATTGAATGAATCAACAATCAAGTTAAAGCCTCACTAATGTCCGCTGGGTGGCATAGCCGCAGCTAGGTCATTCCGCTGTGAAGAACTAACGGCTTTACACTTGAGCTTATCAACAGCCAACGTCTTGGAGATTGGAAGAGTACATTACAGTAAGTATTTGAAGACACTGCACCATTGTTCGCTAACGCCTCTGGGTGCTGTGCCTCTTCGATGCCCCAAAAGGTCGTGAGATGCCTCTCTCTGGCTGCGCCTCACTCTCGCATGTATGGAGAATCGATGTCGAGTCCAACGACGATGCAAAGCGCGTATGGCACATCCCGTTAGCCTGCATACCAGATCCTCCGAGACTCCACACGCAAACATACCATTTGCTTTCGCTTGTGGTTTCTACGCGGCTGCGATTTGATCCATATATGGGTCATGCTAGCCTCGTGGCACTGTGCCGCCTCGATTATTGGTAGGCTCGGTCTATGATGAAAGTAACAGCCAACAACATTGATCCTTCGCTTGTCTCGGTATGTAGATAGATTCGAAACGACGAGCTAGCCGCCAAAAATCTTGCTGCTAGGCCATCCTTCCCAGGATCTGCGGCATTAGTATGTTTCCTTTGCACGGCTTGACGAGTCTAGTCTACGGACTTGACATTCCGGCATCAGCCGTCTTCATCCTTCGCGCGGGCTTGGCGGGTCGGTATAGGATGCCTCGAGCCATTCCAATGACAGCGCTTCGCAGCCGATACCACCAACACAGATCCTCAAATTAATTCGAGCACTAAATGATACAGCCCACACTTGACTCTTGCTGCTGTTCGTCGTCGTCGGCGATATTTGCCATGTCTGCTTCCGCTAGTACGCAGGATTCCAATCCTCTTCGCCCTATTGTCGGCGACGGCGAGATTGGATGTCGATGCGCAGTCCTGATGCTTTTCCCCCGAAGAAACATATAAGAGTGCTTTCCCCCTTCTCCAACTATGCTCATTATCCATCTTCTTCAGTACAGACTCTCGACTACCAACAAAGACAGCGACAACATCCTCTATTCCCACCCTCATCACTTGCCACCATGCTTCCCGCGAACATAGTCGCAATCCTGTCCGCAGGACTTCTACCCGCCGTCCTTGCCCTGCCAGTTGCTGAGAACCAGTCACCCGCAACCGATGACTTCATGGCTATTTTCTCCGGCGAAAACCCAGCCACCTTGGGCCTTACAGCCGCAGAAACCCTCGAGAAGAGACAAGCCGACAAGTACGGGCAAGCAGCCAAGACCAAGGTAGACTTGCCATCTTACTGTGGCACGACCTCTGAACCAGACAACGCGGGTAGAGATCAGTTTTTCGTCGACTTGTCCCAAAGTAAGTAGCGGATCATCCCAGGATATTTCATCATAACCAGAGAGCTGACCTTGATCGCACTCGCAGATGTGCAAGACGCAGGAATCGGCGAAGTCGCCTGCGTCACCTTCATCGCGGACCGCGGCCCCAATGGTTGCGACACAGTCGGGCCCGAAGAGCGCCTCGATCTGAAGAGAGCCGTGCAGAAAATGCGCCAGAAGAATGGCCTTTGGAGCCAGACCTTTGCCGGCGTTTGGCATTTGAGTTTCGAGATGTTCGGCAACCACAAGGCGCCTATGGATGTCGTGCAGCACTGGAATGCGGGTGTCGACAACATGGTTTGGGACAACAGCCCGGTGTCGGCACAGCTCACAACTATCATGCTGAGCTTTGAAGGAACTAGGATTCGCGCGGACAAGAAATGCAAGGGCAAGGAGCACTTCGGCTGAGGAGCATAGTGGGGTGGGAGAATGGCAAGCAGTAGGAGGTAGTACTTATGTTGCGCAGCAGGCAGCCAGAAGGTAGATGCGGACAATAAGCCGGTAAAGCCTCGCGAATGCATTTCCTAGGTCAAGCTCTCGACTACATCCGTACACAATCTTGCTTTTTAAACGATTTTCATAGCACTTCACGCATTTCCAAGGGCATGAAATTTGTTCTCCGAAGCTTTGATCTACGTCGTCTCGTTGCTAGGCATCTTGCGGTTGATGCAATGGCTGTCTCCTGACATTAGAAGTGGAGATTTTACCACCTATCTCAGCATAACTCTGTAGTCTGTCGCTCGCTGTTTACTTTCGCTGTAAAATAGCTTATGACAAATTATAGGTACCCCTAAAGAAAGTTCCCCAATATTGCATTGACAAATAACACTAAGATTTGCACTCTACCCCATGGTCGTCAAACCTTGTTGACTCTGCACAGGATTATAGGGAAAAGGCTAACATATTGGGATCTCCTACCTCAAGATACGGAAGCATTGCTTTCCGACACTGCTAGTCCCGATATAACCAGGAATGCCCTGAAACGATGCTTAATACGGAGGTAGCTACGGAATCATCCGTTAGTGACGATCTATCAGGAGACCACGTGAGGCCTGAGCCATCCCGGAGACAACGCGATCCGACGACTTCAGGTCCCTTTCATCCTCTCCATGAATCTGGGAACGCATTTCCCGTCATTCCACGAATACCAAATTTGAAGGGCTCAGCCGTATCTGGAGTTCTGATGTCCCCCCATTACACGCTACCAAGCTGTCGTTCGCCCATACGGCTCTAGTGTCATGAAGGTAGTCTTCTATCGGACGTTGCTGGTCGATCAAAGGATCCCGTCTCACTGAAAGATGTCAGTCTTGTAGAAGACGCCAGCAACCAACGACGCCAGTCCATCAAACGATTCCAGTCTATTGAATGGTTGAATATCGGCACGATTAGAAAGGGTTGCTACGGAATCATGACGGCACTCGTCGATCAGGCAGAGCGGCGAGTATTGAATATATAAATACATGGACACCTTACATGGAGTTCTCATAACATCCCAATCATCTGATTATTCTCACCACCATCATCAACATCATTTCCACAGCAGAAATATTTTCATCTCAAGCAACCATGAAGAACACCATCTTCAGCGCCATGCCTCTCCTGGCTTCGATGGTCGGGGCCGCCCCAGTCGCTCCACGTGACAACATCGATCCGACAGTCTTGCAATTTGCCTTGACTCTGGAGCATCTCGAGAACGTCTTCTACAAAGGCGCGCTCGGAAAGTTCTCTGAGCAAGACTTCGCGAAGGCTGGTCCGTAATCGCTCAGCTTCACCCTAGTTAGCTCCCGGCACTGACAACTACCACAGGATACAGCAAGTCTTACTACAACAACCTTCAATACATCGCACACGATGAGGAGCAGCACGTCAAGCTTCTCTCCGGAGCTCTGACGGACGCTGGCGTCACGCCGGTCGAAGCGTGCAACTACACCTTTCCTTACACCGATGTGCCGAGCTTCATCACTCTGTCCTCAGTCCTTGAGGGCGTCGGCACCTCCGCCTACCTCGGTGGCGCCCCGTTGATCACCAGCAAAGACTACCTGTCTGTCGCGGGGTCCATTCTCGTCGCCGAGGCTTTGCACACCTCTCTGCAGCGCGTTGCCGTCGGCAACGTGGCGTCTGCGAACCCGTACGGAACGGTAAGTGAACGCCAGGACAAACCAAAACCAGTACACAACCGTTCGTGTGAGACTAACCCAAGATGAGCAGGCCCTTGACCCCACGTCGGTCTACACTCTCGCAGCCGCTTTCATCTCATCCTGCCCATCCTCCAACCCTGCCCTTCCATTCAAGCCGTTCCCGACTCTGTCAGCCGTTCCTAAGACTTGCTCGAACAAGGGCCACATGTCCCGCGACCTATCGCTGAAAATCGGCCTGCCTGGACTCGACAAGCATGACAAGCCGGCTAAAATCTGCCCTCTCCCCTGCGCAGGCGAGAAAGTCAAGTTCTCGTCTGAAAAAGACATTCCCAAGGGCTCCTACGTCACTTTCGTCTCCGGCCTAAGCGTTGTCAGCGTCAAGGGTGAGAGCAAAGGTATGTTTTTGCATCCCGTGGTGCCTTTCGTTAGACTGTGAAAATTCTGACTCTTCCATAGGAAAATCGATCACTGCCGCCATCCCCGCCGTCGCTGAGGGCCAGACTTACGTGTTCGTCACCAGCAAGGACGTCGAGGGCTCGTTTGACGAGAGCGCTGTGCTGTTTGGCCCTGCGATTCTGGAAGTCGCTCCGCAGCCGCCAACCTATGACCCGAAGCAGCAGTAGATGGTGGGATTTGTGGTGGGAAGATGTATTGCCTCAGGGGGAGAGTGGGGTTTGTGGTAAGAAAACGTGTTGGCTCGGGGCGACAGTGGAACGTTCGTAACGGTGCGATTGTCCATGATTTCGTCTACAAGTAATGTTTACTGCACTTTTCGTTGAAGTAAGAATTCAATTATCCTCAATCTCCATTGACCATTGTTCGTAGATGTCAGCTATAGAGTTAAAGCCACGATAATACATTGCAGATGTTGCGCCGTAAACGTCAAAGACCGAAGTTCCGGGAGATGCAAATCCGTTACGCAAGAAATGAGTTGAGATGAGAAAGGTAAAAAGGAGGAAGAATATGAATCAAATAATCATTGATATTCTAGATGCGGTGTAGGAGGCGCGCGTCGCTGTATGGGCCTGCCGCAGTGTAAGAGAAGTATGCCAGAGATGAAGCATGGACGTTTGTGTAGTCGAGCTTTGTTTCAAGCTCCAAAACTGAAGCCTTCATGCTGTTCGGCTGTCGGGCTGTACGCAAATTTTTATTCCTGTTTCCGTCCCCGCTCCCGCCATGATTCCATGTGCGTGTTTCGGCCGCGAGGACTGCTGTGGGAACGGTGAGAAGGCTGATGTGGCTGAGGGCTGAAAGCACATTTCTTATGCTTCCCAGGTGCGGTTCAAGCGTGCACAGAGACTGGGAGTTGCATGTAATCTGCAGCTTGTCTCGCCTGAGGATTAGTCGTGGTGTGAGGCCTTGATGAAGTTCCAGAGCAATACCGTGAGAGGCACTCATCGAAAGACATGTCATCTTGTGAGTATGACCTCTAATGCTTTCAAGGCGTACACTTGCTCGAGAACAACAGCTATTCAGGCATGGTGCACTGCCCAGCCGTCATTCTTGTAGGAATGCTGTCCAGTGTCGTGTAGGCGCATGTTCCATTAACGTTCCTCATCGCTTGTCTCCCATGCTGAATCCTCTCGTCATGAAACCAGCGCTGTTTCCAAGCGAGGCAGCCTGATCGCGACTAGAGAAAAGGCTTTTGACATTGTCGTTTTCGGTCTTGCGCTTCTTCGAGTTTTCCTGGTGCTGCATGACTTTCGCTGTGAGAGAGGCAGTAGCAGAATTGTTGATCTTGCTGTTTCCATCTTCATTTGACGTGGAAGCCTTAGGTGCTGAGCTTTTATTCGAGACACCATTCTCCTCTGCGTTATCACCATTTGCACCCACTGCCTGCTCGTCCCTCTTTTTGCGCTTCTTGCTGCTGCCGGGCGCTTTCTTCAACGAGTGTGTAAGGCCCCTCTCTTGCAAAGTCTTTGCGCGCAAAATTAGTCGTGCAATATCCGTGTCCACCATCGGGTTGATCGGGATGATATCGTTGGATGCGTACTCGGTGTCGCAAGTAAGGCATTTCTCGCCCGACACTTCTTTGATGGCCGAGCCAGAGAAGGCGTGGCCGCAAGGCACAATGTAGGCGGCCTTTGAGCCGGGACCCAAACTATCGCCCGTGATGGGACACTTCCATGCCTGCTTCTTGGCCGAGCCAGATGCGTCCGACTCGTCAAGCTCGAACTTCACTTCCACGACATCTTTCAAGCTCTTGACTGCGCCCTTGGTTTCCCTCTCAGCGTCCTCCTTCCTTGCGCCTTCGACTAGGTACTCCAGAATAGTGTCTTTGTTGTACAACTTCCCCGATGAGTCCGAAACGACAGGTTGGGCCAGCGGCTGCCGTGATATTGGGTCAGTGCTCCATTGGTACTCTTGTTGCTCGTTTTGCGACTCTTTCAGCTGGGCGATGGTAGGATTGCGCGCGGCTTCTTTCACCAGCTCACGACGAGTTGGGATACTTCCTCCATCGTTTCCCATATTGTGCGATTGAAACGGCTCGAGGTTATGGTGGTTGCCGAGGTACGACCCAAAAAGTGACAATCGCGCTTCTTCACTTCCAGCAAGCGTTGGCCAGTGCTAGGGCACGGTGGAGGAGGGAGGAGGGTCGTGGAAAGATCCGCTCAACCCCAACCTCGGTGGTTCTCACCTTATCCGAGCGCGAGCGGATGAACATCTTACGGCTGACAGACGTAAATCGTATGATATATCATTCGGCTCTCCAACAAGGACACCTGGCCCGGCTGTGAAACTCCACTTCTGCCGTGACTTCGCACTCTCACCAGCACCGGATCACACTTCACTTCTTCAAGACTTCAACATTTTCTAGGTCACCTTACCCCAAGTTTGCCAAATTAGGAAGGAAGCACGTGCACAAAAGTTGATATCGCCTCCTGACTGGAATATAAACACCAATTGCGGCACGAAACAGGGAATATCGGCGACGACACATCATGGGCGACGTTCAGCAGCCAGCAGCAAAGAGGCGACGAGTTTCCAGCTCGGCGGCAGACATGCAGTCAGCAATCGCCCAACCTGGCTCGATCAAGATCAACGTTACAGGGGCCTATATCATAGACCGTGTAGACTCGGACGACGGATCACAGTCAAGTCACAGCAGCCCTCGAAGCCATTCTGACGACGAAGACCAACCTTACCAGCACCACAAACGGGACATCCGGTTACCAAATCACACCTCCATCGTGAGTCACGTGGCAGCCGACATCGGTGGTTCTCTGGCCAAGATTGTCTATTTCTCACGAGAGAATGGCAATGCAGAGTCTGGAGGGCGACTTAATTTCTTGTCTTTCGAGACAGACAAAATCGACGAGTGTATCGAATATCTCCGATCGCTTCAATCCAAACATCACGAATGCAATGGCGCCAAAGCAAACGACCTATCAATCATGGCCACGGGCGGTGGCGCATTCAAATTCTATGACCGGATCAAGGAGAGACTTGGAGTGGATGTCGTCCAAGAAGATGAAATGGAATGTCTCATCAAGGGTCTGGATTTCTTCATCACCGAGATTCCCCAAGAAGTCTTCACTTACCACGATGCCGACATCGAGAATCCAATGCATTATCAAGAAGCAAGATCGGACGTCTACCCTTACCTCCTGGTCAACATCGGCAGTGGCGTTTCCATGATCAAAGTTTCCGGGCCTTCACAGTACCAACGCATCGGCGGTACATCGCTAGGTGGCGGTACCCTTTGGGGTCTCCTCTCCCTCCTGACAGGCGCCCGAACTTTCGACGACATGCTGGCCATGGCCGACTCAGGCGACAACGGTTCGGTCGACTTGCTTGTGGGCGACATTTACGGCGAAGGCATGGGTTATGAGAAGATCGGCCTCAGCGAACGCACGATTGCGAGCAGTTTCGGCAAGGTCCTCAAGCGGAAGCGAGAAGCAGAACGAGACGCCGAAGACGGCAGCACCTACGGCGAGAAATCAGAGAGTGGCGATGGCACTGGCAGCAAACTCATTGGCGATGGACGCATGTTCAAGCCTGAAGACATTTCGCGAAGTCTGCTGTACGCGATAAGGTAAGCCAACAATCTTTCCACTCAAACCTCTGATGTGAGGCACAAAGCTAATACTTATTCAACAGTAACAACATCGGCCAAATCGCCTACTTGCAATCCGAAAAGCACGACTTGCAGCGAATATACTTTGGCGGATCTTTCATCCGCGGCCACCAGCAGACCATCCACACTTTGTCTTACGCCATCAATTTCTGGAGTAAAGGCAGCAAACAGGCCTTCTTCCTCAGACACGAAGGCTACTTGGGAGCAGTCGGTGCATTCATGAAGCGGAGGCCTGCCAGTTGGAAGAGGAGGGGAAGCACAGGTGCAGAAGTTGTTGAAGAGGAGTGAAGCGTTGGAAAGTGGCATGACTTTTGTTTTTCTTCGCATTACCGATTTATTGCATGTGCCGAGTAGATGGCAGTTTGGGGATATATCATGACGGGCGGATTGCTGGTGATCTTACGACGACTATATAATTTAAAATATCCGCATTTCAGAAAGAAGAACGAATAAGTAACTTCAACCATACCTTATAATGTGTCTCAAAGAGTACACGGTACATCCAGCACTTGCTAATACTCAGAATTCTGAAGCCGATAAGATCAAGAGAGCGATCGAGTTTCTCCAATCTTTCGCAAAGAAGTAGTTACATGCGCATTTCAGGGGTCTGGTCCAATGGAAGCATTGGGAGCGTCCCCAGATGTACTGCAAAAGTAACTGGCGCCATACCATGATCTATTTTTCACATAAAAAAAAAAGCCGCTATATGTACAAATCTATCGCGTCCAAAACACCTGTTTCTTAAGGAATTTATACAGGAGTCGTGCTGCTGAGCCTCTCAGCGGTGGCAGCGCCATTGGGCACAGGCGGCATAGGCACCTCCTTCCTCGCCCTCTTCAGGCTCTCCTCAGTGACACCGTTTCCAAGCTTCGTGATACCCATGACTGGCGGGTCTCCCTTCTTCACAAACTCGTACTGGCCGGGCAGCTTGTTTCCGGCAAGTCTGAAAGCATCCCTGATAACCTGCTCGTGGATATCGCCCTTGATCTCGAACAGAATCTTGCTCACGTGCGGCCGGCACGCCCAGTAGTCGAAGCTACCCTTTCCTTTTCCCATACGCTGGTCGTTTCCTGAAGTGTACACGCCGATGTTGGCGTTCACGCGGTGGTACAGGCGGTACTTCAAGCCACGCAGGCGCTTCTTGATCGTCTCGTCGGCAATCTTGAGCTGCTGTCCGGAGATTCGGCGATCGTGGTCCTTCAGTCGGATGCCGTAGTCGCCCCAAACGACGGTTGTGCCGCGTGTGCTACCGCCTGTGGGAACGCGAGGGCGGCCTTTGCGCGATTTGCAGGATTCACCGGCTTTGGGCAGGAGCCAGTCGAGAGTTCTAGGAGTGGAAGAGAAGGCGCGAGTAGGTTGTGAGGGAGCGGAGTTGAGGTTGAGAGATCGGAAGGTAGAGGTGAGGCCTGGGATACTATGTTAGCTTTGCGCATGGGTTTGAAGGCAATTGAGGTGGCATACAGCATGATCTGCTTGTGAAGGACAGGGAGGATTGCGCAGTCACTGCGACGCGCCTGGCGGCCATGGTGAATGTTGGCGTCGATTTTGCGAGTGTTGTGATGTGAAAGAGTGTGGCGAAGAATATAACAACACCCGCAATGCTAGATCCAGGCGTCCACCTCTCGTCTATCTCGTGATACTGAGCGCTGGCATGGGTTCCGCAATTGTTCTCGGAGGTTCAAGCGGCAAGGCCCGCGGTCTAGCTCGAGTCTTGATGAACTGCAAGCAAACGTCCGCCGTAGCAGCTTCGTCGGTAGTCACGTCACGAACGCGTGCTGCCTGCTAATTGAAACGCCGGAAGCCCAGAAGCTCACATCTCTTACCCATTGCCGCCTACATGGCCAACTCTTAGCAACACATTTGCTGAAACTAAGATTCTGGAACTCAGTAAGGCACGACAAAAACAATGCCTTCAGACATCAGGTCTTTTTTCGGCGGCAAGCCTGCTGGCTCGCCTGCCGAACCGGCCAAACCCAAGAAGACCGAGGAGCCAAAGAAACGCGGAAGAGCGAGAAAGGTTGTCGAAGACGATGAAGACGACGAGCCTACACCAAAGAAAGCTACACCCAAAAAGACTTCCGCGAAGAAGCAACCCGAGCCTGAACCTGTCCTGGAGGAAACCACTGCGGACGACTTCTTCGGCAAGGGAAGCAAGCCTAAGCGCAGCGAGCCTGTTCGACCCAAAGCGAAAGACAAGCCTGCGGTTAAAGAGGAAGAGGAGGACGACTCGATCTCTGCAAAGTCTAAACCAACCGCTAAGAAGGCTACATCCAATGGAAGAGCGTCAACAAGGAGCAAGCCAACCAAGAGCTATACCGATTTCGACGCCGACGATTTCCCTGACGACGACATGGAGGAGGACGCCGACGATGTGTTCAAAGCTGGAGCAAAATCTGGCCGTAAGATGGACGATGCATACGAAGAAGGAACTGACGACGAAGACGATGCCCCCGTTCGGCCAAAGAGGACGGAGAGGACTGGCAAGCAAAAGACTCTCAGAGGCCATGACCAGGACGATCAAGATGGAGATGTTGAGATGAAAGACACAAACCCTGACGATGACTTTGTTGTTCCGGATGATGATGAAGAGATTGTGGAGGACAAGCCCGCGAAAAAGACAACCGCTGCTGCTGCCAAAAAGCGCAAGGCTCCTGTAGTGGACGACGATGAGGACGATCTGGATGCCGAAGAATTGAAGCCCACCAAGAAGCGCGCCTCGCCTGTGAAGAAAGCTACACCCGCCAAGAAGCAAAAGAAAGAGGAGCCTCAGACGAGTACCTCCATGAAAGCCATCTTCGACAGTATACCCACAATCGAGCCTCCATCTCCTCCCGCTAAGAACGGTGCCGACGATGGCAAGAAAAAGTTTCAATATGGTCAACACAAGAACGCAGAGATGCCTGCCGGTGCAATCGATCCATCGGACTTCCCAACCGGTCAAGAAAACTGTCTGGCTGGGCTTAGCTTTGTTTTCACTGGCCAGCTTTCCACGTTGGGACGCGACTCAGGGTCTGAATTGATCAAGCAATATGGTGGAAAAGTCATGACCGCTCCTTCAAAAAAGACAAGCTATGTCATCCTGGGTGAAGACGCTGGTCCCAAAAAGCTTGAAACCATCAGGACCCACAAGATCAAGACGATCAACGAGCAAGGCCTCTTCGAACTTATTCGAAGACTACCTGCCAATGGCGGTGACTCTGCTGCAGCCGAAGAATTCGCCAAGAAACAACAAAAGGAGCAAGAGAACATTCGTAAGGCTGCAGAGGAAATCGAGCAGCAAGAACGAGCCAAGATGGCTGCTGCTAAGCCCAAGCCGCAGGCAAATGGCTCTGCATCAACATCACAACAATCAGGAAAGGCCAAAGCTGAGGGACAAAATCCAGCGAGCCAACTTTGGACCGTTCGCTATGCGCCTCAGTCGCTGAATCAAATCTGTGGCAACAAAGCCCAGGTCGAGAAGCTCGGCCGCTGGCTTCGAGCCTTTCCCAAGAACCAACGTACAAAATTCAAGATGCCAGGTGCGGATGGCAGTGGCACTTTCAGGGCAGTCATGATCCATGGCCCACCAGGCATTGGCAAGACCACAGCTGCACATCTGGTCGCAAAACTTGAAGGCTACGATATCGTCGAGTCAAACGCTTCCGACACCCGTTCCAAAAAGCTCATTGAGAACAGCTTGAAAGGCGTTCTTAGCACTACCTCGCTCATGGGCTACTTCTCTGCTGGCGCTGATAAGATTGAGGCTAGCAAAAAGAAGCTCGTGCTCATCATGGACGAAGTCGACGGTCTTTCAGCAGGTGACCGTGGTGGTGTCGGAGCCATTGCTGCAGTGGCAAAGAAATCACAAATTCCCATGATCTTGATCTGCAACGAGCGCAAGCAGCCCAAGATGAAGCCATTCGACTTCGTCACGTATGACCTTGGTTTCCGTCGACCCACCACAGATATGATCCGGAGCCGTATTAGCACTATCGCTTTCCGTGAGAATCTCAAAATGCCCGCGAATGTCATGAACGCTCTGATCGAAGGCACTGGAGCCGACATTCGCCAAGTCATTAACATGATAAGCACCGCGAAACTTGACAATGAGAACATGAGTTTCGAAGAAGGGAAAGACATGTCGAAGGCATGGGAGAAGCACATTGTTCTCAAGCCATGGGACATGGTCGGTAAGATTCTCAACGGCTCCATGTTCAACCCGGCCAACCATTCGACTTTGAACGACAAGCAGGAACTTTATTTCAACGACCACGACTTTGCGCCTCTCATGTTGCAAGAGAACTACCTTGGCACAAAACCGGTCCGCTCTGGCAAATACAGCAATCCAAAGGAAAAGAAGCTTGCCGACCTTGATCTCATCTCCAAGGCAGCTGACTCTATTAGTGATGGAGATTTGGTCGACCGCATGATTCACGGCTCTCAGCAACAATGGTCTCTCATGCCTACTCACGCCATGTTCTCCTTCGTACGTCCTGCTTCATTCGTCTACGGTTCCATGGCTGGCAATCAGACTCGCTTCACATCATGGATGGGCAAGAACAGCACCCAGGGCAAATTGATGAGGATGATCAAGGAGATTCAGGGACACATGCGCTTGCGCACAAGTGGTGACCGTTTCGAAGTCCGTCAAACATATTTGCCGCTACTCTTCGACCGTCTGATCAAGCGCCTGCAAGTCGAAGGCAAGGACGCTGTACCAGAGATCATTGAGCTCATGGATGAGTACTTCCTTACAAAGGATGACTGGGATGCAATCATGGAGCTGGGCGTTGGCGACGCCGACATGGAGAAAGTCAAGATCGAGACCCAGGCGAAAGCCACCTTCACCAGACTGTAAGTGACAATCACCCCGTGTTGAAATCTGAGAATCACACTAAACCATCACTGCAGATACAACCAAAAGTCCCATCCCCTTCCCTTCATCAAGTCTTCTCAAGTCGTTGCGCCTAAGAAGGGTGCCACCAAGGAGAAGCCCGATCTTGAAGAAGCGCTCGAGGAATCCGACGAAGAGCCTGCCGATGATGCCGACGAAGAGCCTGCCGATGATGCCGACGTCAAAGAAGAAGACGACAACGACCTCTCAAAGGACAAGTACGTCAAGGCGCCCAAGAAGAAAAAGGCACCAGCTGCGAAGGGCAAAGGCAAAGGCAAGAAGGCTGCGGATGACGACGATGACGATGATGAGGACGTCAAGCCAGCCAAGGGGAAGGGCAAGGCCGCGGCCGCAAAGGGTAAGGCGAAGAAGTGAGGTGGAAACTTCATTCGTAGTATGATCATTATGGGAACTTGAGCACTTTTAGCAAAGGCGTATGGATTTTGGTCGCGCATCTTCATTGATGGGGAACGTTCAGATTATCAGGCTGCTGGGAAGGCATGTAATGTACGCATCGACCCTGCAAGGCATTTGTAGAATACGAGACAAACTCAACTAGGAAACTTCTCTTCAGCCGCCCCTGCGGACACATCTGCTCTTCTATGTCACCATGGAATTCCTTGGGATGATTGAAAGATGAATTAAACATTATATTGTTCTTGCCAAAACTCACCTGAACTTTTATTACAAGACAGAAAAGATTCAGCTCAACGACCTTCACTCAGGCAACCCGTTCAGCTCCGCGAACATCTCCATGAACCGCGATCGACGGCCCGGGTAGCGCTTCGAGTAGCCTGCATCTGGAACGCCTCCGTAGATACCAGGAATCTCGCTGGCCGACACTCGGCTAGATGACTTTGCATGGCTACCCAGAGAAACTGCGCTGTCTTTTGCACCGCTGGTGGAGCTAAGAGCAGTTTCACTTACATGGCCGTTGGCTCTGACGGGCTTGCGCCTGATGGCAGGAGAAGGACTACCGATACCAGCCGAATCGCTACGTACGCTGGACTGATAACTACGAGCGAGAGACTCTGCGCTGCTGTGGGCGCTTGCGGGAACCGCTTTGCGTTTGATGGCGGGAGTGGTAACCGCATTTTTCGCACCTGGGCTTTGAGCAACCGGTTTGCGAGCAAGGGAGTGGGCTTCTGGACTATTCTTAGCGCTGGTTCCTTTTAATGGGTGTTGAGTAATGGCAGGGGCATGTTCTACTTCTCCGGATGATGGGATGCGACGCGCACCCGAACGATGAAGATTGCTCACGTTTGGGCCGCTGATTTGGCCTTCGATCCCTAGGCATGATGGGGTTCCGGGCCACGTTCTGACGGTGATGGGGCTGCTTGCGCCTCTGTTGAGGGTTGGGCGGCTGGTTTGGTGTCCGCTGCTATTGGAGGGGAAGGACATGCGGCTTTCTCGGTTTTGGGGTACGTTCTGTTTTTGTTGTTCGTGTTTGATCTGGTCGGAAGAAGCGATTGGGGGATGGTGTGATGAGCTGGAACCTTATAGCAAAGAGGGACGATCAATGGCTTTGTGATTCGATGACTGCTTGCTACGATGGGTTGTGGTTTCTTTGTGACCGGACGCCGCTGAGCCTTTGTCGCAAGAACACACACTGCCGAGCCAGGAATCAAAGTGCTGCCACATTAGATGGACACACGTCCAGCAAGTGGAAGCTTGAGATAATGGGGCCTGCCTCCGGCTAGTCGATCTGAATACATTGGTCTTTCTACTTGGCTACTAGAAAGCGCCTCGCCACCAGCCCGTATGGATCATACCGGCAATCATGATATTCCTGCAAGTGCTTTGTCTACCTAGTACGAAGCGCTGGTCTTCCGTCACTTTGACGCAGCACCCGAGATGCTCCACTCCAGAACAAAGAAATCACGAAACGACGCACGCCTAGAACAATACTGAGGTGTGATTTTGGTTGCATTGCTCAAAGTGAATTTTCTTATGGCTTTGCTAACACTGTTTGTGTAGCCTCGTTCGTGGAAGACAGTGCTTGGTCATAGACACGAGTACAGAAAGACGAGCCAAACAACGTGTGTCCTGGATCGCACACTGCAAGGTAGTAGCAGGAAGCATGTGAGCCCAAGAGTATTTCAAGTGCTTCTACCACGCCGAGAAGCGCTCCTCCGCTCTTGACTCGGGCATCCAAGAGTCAAGGCCCCCTTCCAATTCGCTCCAGCACTCGAAGGTCTGGTTGCCCTCGGACGTACCTTCCTCGATAACGGTGGTCAGCATGGCTTTGGTGCTCTCGTATAGAGTCTCCAAAGCCAGTAGGTCCGAAGCGGCCTCTGCTCTTTCAACATAGTTGACGATTTCCGCCTTGCCGAGTGAAGTGGACTTGATGCCTGACAACTTGGCGATGCGAGGAGACGATCCACTGCCGGTGATGACAATGGTTGGGCGAGAGTGTGCAGAGGTGCGGCCTCGCCAGAGATCGAAGAGAAAGTTCGCATGCGCTAAACGCCCTGTCAGCATGTCCTTTCTCGCTCCGAAGGGTCAGAATACAAACCAAGAATCTGCTCCCTCAGAGGCTGCGCGGCAGGTCCCAGGAAATGCTTCTCCTGGGCCTGGACCATAGCGGATTCGATGGCGGCAGTCACGTTGTTCTCCAGTACTTTCGGCAATGTGGCCTCGATTGTAACAGCGACTTGTCTGCCGACTTCTCCGCCAATCTTCCAGGCGCCGACCTGGTCGTTGAGGTCCTTCATTGCGTCTTGGACGAGTAACTCGATGCGCTGGCCTAGTCCGTTAGCTGCCATGCTGAGCTGCTCATGTTAGCTTTCAACCATTGCCGTTGTGCAGGAGATTAGATGGTACCTTCAAGCCTTGATAAGAGGATTTGCACTGCACGACTGTGATTGAAGTGAGAGCGAGCGCAGGTTCAAGGAAGAAATAGAAATGGAAACAAAGCCCAAGCACAGACTGCGAGGAGGCAAGCACAAGCAACGTGACTTCCCATGCGACTTCGCTTTTGCAGCGTGTCCTTCAACGGCAAGGGCGAAGATGCATCGTTTGAGATCGGTTCTAGGGAGAAAAGAGCAAGATACGGCACCTACATAAGGTGTTCAAAGGAGTGCGCGACAATCTCTGATCACTTTGCACTAATGACCTCTACGCCTACTCCGCGACCTTTCTCGAAAGTGTACAACGATCACCGCCTTCACATGCTGCCTTGAGAGCAACCTCTTCATCGCTGGGTCGTCGTTCACTTGTTTGTTTTGCATTTGAGATATTCAGCATACTATCCACCGATCATTTGTCTACTAGTCTCGTACCGAGACCGCTTCACTATCACTCTCAATCTCAGGTTGTGCATCATTCCACGTTTCCCGACAAAGGATTTCGATCAGAAACAAGAAGTCTCACCATCACTCAGCTGTGCAAAACCCCATCCCCAAACCTCAAACCATTCTCCATAATACTCGACACCTCTTTTTGAAGAAGTTCATGAAGGCCCCACAGCGCCTCATACTCGGCCGCCACCCCTCCGACTGCCGGCGGTCCTTCGATGAGAATGTCGATGGCGATCTCATCTTTCTGGTCTGCGCCGCTGTTCATAGACACGACGCGAGCGACGTGTTCTTCGTCATACTTGGTGATGATGATGGAGGGTTCGAGGTATGTTTTGCTGGTGATAGTCTGTTGTCTGTCGAGTATTTTGATATTCGCTGTATAGATTGTTAGCTATGGAAGTGCGACTGAGCGTTGCGTTCTTGACCAGTACGTACTAAGGATATGCTCACCAACCAGAATTCCAACAGGTTTATTCCGTCACAACATGATCGTCCCTGCCTCGTTGCTTCCGCCATAGTGTCTGCCTCCATTGCCACCCAAACCTCCAACCCATCACATTTGATCATTTTTGCCTCGTTGCTTCCTCCATCGCGTCCACCTGCGTTGCCACCCAGATCTCCAACCCATCACAAAATATCCTCCTTGCCTCTTCATTCCTCCACCGTATCCCAGTATGATACCTCCCCGCATAGCTTTCCCCAGCACATCCTTCCTGCCGACCATAACCTCTCCCCAGCTGTCCTCTGTATGCTCACAAGCAAATCCTCATGTGTCCATGCGTTCGAAGGGGGCGTGCGCGCGAACTCATGTTGTCTTTCGGCCTTGAATCTTGTCTGAATGCCCCTTTGGCGTTCGTTTATCGTGTTGGTTGTCGATCTGGTCTGGGGTGTGCTGAATGCATTTTCCATGCGCATTTTTGCGTCCCAAAGGGGACGCGTGGAAGTGATCGAACGCTGACTCTTCTGAATGCCTTTCGAAAGCTCGCTGTGTGGTGCTTGCTGTGTCGATTCTGCATTACTGGATGGTGATTGTCTTGCCCATGCAGCATATCCCAACGGGGGACAGACGCGTGGCGTTTGACTCCGTCTTCGGTTCCTGGCTCTGTTCTCCCATCGAGAGAGGCGGAAGTTCCAGGTCTCGATCATTTGATATTTTGCATCGCTTTCTGGCCCATCCCGAACTCAACTCCAAGTCAACAATACTTGCTGCCCGTAGTAGGAGTTCGTTGGATTTCCTGAAGGCTTTGCTGTGTATAGCGACAAGCCTCTGCTCACGCAGCCCGGCCACACTGCAGCGCAAAGAAAATTACGCGTGTAGCTAGGCTGTCCCAGGAGCAGCGCCATGTCGTGTCCATATGACAACTGAAGGAACGATTCAAAGACTTAGACAAGACATGTTGCCCATCCTGGCCTTTGACGAACCCCAGATGTGGTGACACCAGATGTCGCAGCTCGGAACATGTGGCTTTGGCACCACAAAATTCATCTGCTGCCATCTGGTGCCCTAAAAGAGGGAAGGGAGCGGGGAGGGGAGCAAGGAGGGGAGGGGAAACGGGACCGCGAGACCCAGTATAGCAGGACGCACGACATACGGGGCCTCAACGTTGAACGGAGTTCTATGTATGTCCACGACAATCTGCTGCCTGGGACCGAATCGGGACCCAGTGCTCGGATTGCAGACATACGGGGCTCTGATGAGACTATGTATGTCCGCGCCCCGCATTGCTTCCTGGGGCCGACCTGGACAAAGGGGAGGATTGTGGCAGTTTGACTTATCTTTTTCTCTTCTTGGTAGAATCGATCGGAGATGCGGCGCAGGGACAGGAGGTGGTATACTGGATGCGGTCAGTTGATTGCATGAAGACGGCGGGGATGGGTTCGCTCAGTGTTGATGGTGTGCGCAATGATGCGCTCTCGATGGATATGTGTAGCAGGATTGCCATGGAGAATCGGTGAGGTTGAGAGTTGGTTTCGATGGCGGCATGTGTGTTTGTAGTAAAGAGCAAAGGAAAATGTTTGAAGCAAACGAGCAAATATTAATTTGCCGCTGTGCGCGCGACGGGAGCGGCCGGTCGTGGTATACTTGAGGAAGAAACGATTGTGAGGAAGGAGCGATAGATGCACTTGATCGACCCAGGTCAAAGCCGGTTGCTTCCAGAGAGCGCCACATCAACGATCAACGACCCTCGAAACAACTGCGTTGTCGACCGGATATCTTTTCCAATCGTCAAGAGTGGCTCATCGTAACCTATCATCCCAACCATAATGCAATTACTTGGAGACTTCGTAACCGCGGCACATCACGGCCGATTGAGGACAGTTCGACAATGATGTCGTTCAAGAGTGAGTCTGTCGTGTTGTGTTTTACGATCCTCCATTCAATCAACGACCGATGCCTTTGACGATCCGTGTCTACTTCGATCCGCGCACTTTCGTTCTCTTTCAGGCCATTATCACGGACTCTGACAATATGGCATTTAGTTTGCTCTGCTCTTGCACGGGCGGGTAGGCTGTACATTGATACACCGCTCAAGATCGGAGGTCTCTCAAAGCGAACTTCCTGTGAAAGCAATTCAACATATGAACACTAAACCCGCGAACAAGCAATACCTGGCACCAGAAGAGATACATGCCCCGTCCAAGATCATTGTTCTTCTCCAATCTAGAACAAGATGCAGTGTGGACGTCTTCTCATCGCAATTACATGCCCAAGTCGGACGGAGTAGCCGCAAAGACCTAGGGCACAATCAATTCAATGATGCCGAACAGTGTTGGGGTTACTCTTTGGGTTGCGGGGAGCGGAGACCGTTGCAGCGTTCTTCAATAGAAGCCTCGATGCTACTGGCCGATAACGGTTGGCTTCTTGTAGTAGAACCTTGTGTTGGAAAGCCGCGGTTGGGGCCGGCTTGACGTTGCATTTCTCCGTCCGTTTGATTGAAGAAATGGTCTTGTGCACACATCAATGCCGTGATCCGTGACTTTTTTCAAAGGCGAAGAGGCGAAGCATTACACCAACGCGAAATAAGAAGTCGCTAAACTCGCTAATTGAGTTCACACTTAGATCGACACCACTGCGCGGATACGAACCTAGGCCGCTCCGTCCGCATTGTTAGCGAGCCCTCAGGCTAAATTTCTCGCCTACCGGCACATAAAAAAGCCTCTCTCCTTCCTAACTCAAACAAGCCTCTCTTCATGAAAGCTTATTCGAGCCTGAACTTCATGCCATTCGGTTCACTAAGACGGTCCTCGGACCTCATAGTGCACGATGTAACATACGTGATAGGGACCTGCCGCGGTATATCTTAGATGTGGACGAGATGCGATAGCCGACAATACTGCAAGGTCGGCCTCCAATGAGCAATCGCCATTGCCATTCTTGACCAACATTGGAAGGTAATCATGTTGAAGCTCGCAATGGTAAGTCTCACTGACGAGCTGTCACGGCGATCTGTGTTCGGTCTTTGGACAATTAAGATGCGTCTGAACCCCTAGCGAGCCATGTCTTGTCACCGTATCTTCGGCTATATCCATTTTCATTTGACTGCTATTCATGTCAGTGCCTTGCCACTATGGACGCCTATCCAGCCGCCAACAATATCCATCCCACGGATGAGATGGAAATGGTCGTCGACGCGCAGACGCGCAAGTCGTCAGTGAGCCCCGACGAAAAGCCCGTGGTCCAAGAGCGGGTATGGGGTCTCGCAGCACGTGTCGATGAGACCGTCACCTTCGAGGAGTACGCTTTCTGGGCAAAAATCGAGCGTGAGATGGAGAGAGAGGAAGAGATCAAGTACCGGGCCGAGCACGGCAACCAACCTTTACTCGACTCAATCAAGGCGAAGTTCACCTCCGAGGGCAGAGCGCGTCTCAAGAAGGAGAAAGAAGAGCGTTCAATGGCATTGCAAAGCTCTGTCGAGACCGCTGTTGTTCCCGTAGTTGGGGAGAAGCATGGGGGAGAGGTCGCCACTCAATTCCCCTCGGGAGAAGTATATTCGGATGATCTCAGAGCCACCGACGCAGAATGGAGGACGGCCGCACGTGCTATGCGGACTGCCTCTTGGGGTCAGATGTTCTTTCTGATCACTACTGATATTCTTGGATGGTCTGGTGCGCCGTAAGTCATTCCTTCGTTCTTAAATTGCTGGCCGGTAGCTGACTATAAACAGATTTGTCTTCGCCAGTGTCGGATATGGCACAGGTATTGCACTGTATGTCATCTTTGGCATCTTCGCCAGCTTCAGCGGCTGGGCTCTCTGGAAGATCTACTTGGATCTGGATTCATCGCGTTACCCAATGTGCAGTTACGGAGATCCATTCTTACGACTTTTCGGCAAACGCTCTCGCCAATTCATCAACGTCGCGCAATGTCTCCAACAATTCCTGACAGTCGCCGTGCTTATCATGAGCAAATCGATGAACATCGCGCAAATCTCCCATTCCAAGCTTTGCTTCTCGGGTGTCATGGTTCTCGTCATGGGCATTGGCATGATCTCTGGCATAATCCGCAGTTTGAAGAAGATCGGCTGGCTGTCTAACGCCGCGGTTTTTCTCAATATTGCGAATTTTGCCGTTATCATGGCGGCGGCGGCATCTTTCACCCCTTACTATCCTGCCGTCACGAAGTCGACTTTGATCAAGGCGATCGAGCCGATCGTCACCTTTGCTGGACAGCCTCCCAACCAATACCAACAACAAGCACCCGGCTTTGCCTCTCAATTCAACGCCGTCAACACCATGGTTTGTAAGTAATACTGCTAGTTTCGCATCGTCTTCAACCACTGACACTCTCTAGACTCTTACGCCGGAGCCCTCCTTTTCGTCGCTTTCCTCGCCGAGATGCGCAACCCAATGGACTTCTGGAAAGGCCTCTTCTGCGCTCAAGCTTTCATCTGCATCGTGTACCTGTTGTTCGGCGTCTTCGTCTACTCTTTCTGGGGCCAGTACTCTGCAAACAACATTGTCAACGTCATCAGCCCCTACGGGATACAGACCGCCGGCAACATATTGACGATGCTAACAGGTTTCATCGCTGTTTGTAAGTGTTGCATCGTCTTCCGTCGCACCCTTGTTCATCCTGCTAACAGCGACAGTCATGTACTTCAACATCGGCATGAAGACAGTCTACCTGGAGATCTTCCAGCAAATCTTCAACTTCCCGCCCATCTCCACCACCAAGGGCAGAATTGCATGGTACTGTTTGGGCCCATGCTACTGGATCCTAGCCTTCCTCATCGCCGCCTCTGTGCCCAATCTGAGTGGCATCGTCAGTCTCGTGGGCGCCCTTTTCATGATCAACTTCACCTACTCTTTCCCCGGAATGCTGTACTTGGGCTGGACTGTTCAGAAAGCGGCTGCGCTGCCAGGTGAGGGTTTCAATCCTTACACCCGTGTCACTACTCGTTTGGATAGTGGTGTTAAGAGATGGGTTCGTGGATTCACTAAGAGCTGGATGGTGAGCGTGCCGACTTTGATTTATGTTCTGCTTGGTTTGGCTTGTTGTGGAATGGGTATTTGGGCGGCGATCGAAGGCTTGATTGCTGTGTTCGGACCTGGCGGAACTGTTGCCACCGGTAAGTGCTTGATGGCCCCCTACATTGTGATCGGTGCTAACATGTCCGTATAGCTTTTGGATGTCCCTCTCCTGTGTGATGTGCATCCTCTATTACATTAACGGAGAGTCTTTGCATAGTGAAAGCCATAACAGTCAATTCTGGGCAGTGTTGAGAAAACTTTTGAACGCACTTCGCTCCCCAGATGACCTGACTGACGGCGTGCTGATGAAAACATGCTATTCCATTTGTATATGTAACAGGCTAACAGCTGTATTCATCGCCTCTACGGCCGTCCCTAGCACAGAAGTGCATTGCATTCTTCTATCGATCGCGTAAGCTTTGCACCGACGCAGGGGTCGTCTTCCTCGCAATGGAACCACACACCCACAATACCATACACTGGCACAAGCCGATCTGTTTGAGGACCTTCACTATCCAAGTGCTTCGCCAGATTGTACCGGTAATTGACGGCTCTGAGGGCCTCAAACGATACATATCTTCCCGCGATGCTGATTGTGGGAACCAGGATTGTCAGCCAGTCTTCCGCGAGAATGGAGTTGAATCTTGTTCGATCTGCTGCAGCAGGAGGACCATAAGTGCGGTGAATTTGCTCGATTTCTTGCACGCCTCTGTACAGAGTGTCATTGAGAAAACCGATGCATGGAGGGAACTCCGTTTTGACAACGAGACCCAATTTGTGCTCTCGCGCAATGTCTGGATGTATGCCTGCGTAATCGCACATGAGCTCGTAGCACACTCTCTCGTGGTCGACTTCAGGCCATGGGGCCCAACAACGTTCTTGGGGAAGAAACATCGACTCTACGAAAATTGCTTTCTCATGGGCAGGGCTGGGCCACTTTTCCGAGGGAGCGGCGATGACATTGTGTTTTATGGCGAATGCCCACGCAGTCAAAGACTCATCACGAGCCCGCCCGAAGCTGAGATGGGCGACCCTCCCAACGGCACGCATGAAGTTACGGGAGCCCTCGGTGCTGCTGTTCCCAAAAGCTGCAGTGTAGGTCTTTGAGCAGGTCATACGTGATGCTGGCAAACAAGGTTCATCTCGAAGATGAAGCATGGCCATGTGGAGATTACCAAGGTGCGAGTATTGTCGCCCCAAAAGAGGGTCATAAGCGTCCCCGAGACATTGTATATGACCGGAGCGGAGGTATAGTGACGGCTTGCATCGTATAGAGTCTTCGTAGATCCCGAAATGTCCTTGAGGAAGCTTTGAGATTACCCGCGATTGGCTGACTTGTTCGTACTGTTCGAGGCCGTCTTCGACAAGTTCTAATAGCGTCATTCCAGCAAACCCCTTGAGGGACGCAGTACGCTTCGTTCTGGAGAAGGACTGCCAGAGCGAAGTCTTCCTTGACACTTGCAGCATGTCGAGTGGGCATGTTCTGGAAACTGTACATGTCCTTCATGTCATCTTTGTCCCTTTCCAAGCCTTCGCCGAGAAGGAACCTTGCTGTTCGCGCGCAAAGGCCATCGGTCTGTGCAATCCATAGGTCTATGTCCTTTCTCATCGAAAATTCGGCCACCGCTTCGTGCAGGTTTTCTTGTCCTGCATCATGTGCGAATCTAAACGTGGACCACGCCAGACGCTCACATTCTCCGATGTCTTCACTTTGCTGTCTAGCTTCTGCAAGGCAGGACTGATACTTCCAGGAAGCCCACTGGCTTAGGTGAAGGGTCTCCCTTGCTGGGATCTGCAGACTGCCAAATAGCCAATCGTGGACACCATGCGAGCATTCGCCCCCAGGGCCACCACAGTAATGTATGGATATTGATTTCGCGTAGGCGAATTCTTGCTTTGTCCAAAGTCGGAAATTGTAAGACGAGACTGGGAAGGCATTCAAGCATCTCCATGCTACTTTCATTAAAGAGAAGTCTCCACGCCGGGCAACAAATGCTTTCCCTTCGCTCCAGGAGTCGAATGCTTCCCTGAGACACGGACAAGGCGCGTTCGGAAGAAGGATGACCACATCGAACGCGCGGTAGATCTGTGGTATTCGCTGCAGATGTAACTGGATCAAGGCTTTGTTTTGCGGTATCGAGATTTGATCGAGCCAGATGGCGCCGTGTTTCTCGCTGAGTGCCACAAGAGCCTCGATGATACCATGAATGTCCCATTCACCGCCGAAGTTCAGTCTGACTGTTTCCGCTCTTTCTCCTTCTACGTGTCCCAGGACGTGACTTTTGCGATCGAAATCGCCAATGCCGTACGAGACAGCTATCGCCTGTGCTCGCCTTAATGGTCGTTGAAAGGTCTTGAGCTTGATGTGGTCGGCTTCATCACCGCAAGAGCACCAGGAGAAGTGGTGGACTAGGACCTGCATCTCAAGTGTTCCCGACATCGCGTCATCCGTAGTGATTATGGTCAGAATATTGCACAACGACAGGCGCTTCTGAAAGCCATGGAAATGATAGAGGTAGCATAGGGGTATATTGAGATCCTTAGCAACGAGAAGCTTTGCATCGACAGGGCAGAAATATGAGGCTCGCAAGCCGGTGATAGTATGCAACAGCTTTTGGAGGGGAGCTGCATGATGCCGTAAGCCTTCACATCACTGCGCCACTTACCTGCACACCTCAACTAGACCTTGTCTAGAGTTTCTCCGAGACTGTGATATGAGTTTCTGAATCTCGATGGACAGCTCTTCAAACATTCGTTTAAACATAATATTAATGGTAAGCACAACAACCACACCCTCAAATCTTTGCTTTCTCGCCCTTTTGCTTCGTGTCTGCCCTCCATCCGCTCAAAGTGCTACCGCCATCGATCTCGATCGCATTTCCAGTGATATGCGCCGCTCCCAAGCTTGAGATGAAAAGCACCAAACCAGCAAAATCCTCCGGCTTGCCTACACGTCCACTCGGCTGGCCAGAGCTCAGAGTGTCAGCGAATTTGTCCATGCCGAAAGCAGTCATGCGGCTGGGAAATACGCCTGGACAGATGGCATTGACCGTCACATGCTGCGACATGAGTTTCGATGCTTGCATCTTGCTCAAGTGGATGCATGCTGCCTTACTTGGGCCGTAGGAAAAGGTACCATGGCCAGGCGCGGAGAGGCCGCCTTCGGAGCCGGTCGTGACGTCTACGGTCGAGATGCCTGCCATTGAGGCGATATTGATGACGCGCGATGGATTGGCAGCGGTGGCGTTCTTGGTGAGGAGATCGTGCAAGTGGGCAGTGGTATAGAACATTGCCTTCAAGTTGAGAGCGTAAACCTTGTCCCAGCCAGATTCGGGGAAGTCATCGTAGGGAGCGCCCCAGGTAGAGCCAGAGTTGTTGAGGAGGACCGTGAGACGATCTGTGAGTTTTCTAACATCCGCACAGAGCTGAAGACAGCCTGCCTTGTCTTTGAGATCAGCCACGACGTAGTCGCAATGTCCTGGGCCGAGTGAGTTGAGGCGGGTGGCGGTCTTCTCAAGCTCCGATTTCTTGCGGCTGGCGATAATTACACGAGCGCCGTTTTGAATAAATGCTTGGGCGGCCATCTCTCCCAGACCTGTGGCTCCGCCTGTCACGAGGACGACATGGTCTTTGAAGCTGAAGAGGTTAGAGACGGTGAGGTCTGCGGCTGATGAGGCGTGCGCCATTCTGTGATAATGCTGTGGTCTTGTGAGATGGGAAACTGAGTGGTGAAGTTATGGTTCCAGCGAGTGGGAATGGATTACATGTATCTGATATATGTTCTACTGACGAAGGTGTGAGGAGTTCAAGTTGAGAGTAAGACTGGTTGATGCCGAGGGGGAGCCTTGTACCGAGGTTCATTTTTTGCAAGCTCACCAGGCACGCAGGGGTTCACAGCTGCACTCTTAGATAGGACGTAGCACCTCTTACATCTTGCCATGCAGCAATACAATTATCATGCGCCCTTAATCTTTGGGTCGATAGCTGCGAGTGATGGATTCATGGTAGAGTATTCTCCTAGCCAAAGACTGACGGTTGGCAGTGGCCGCGCGGGAAGCTCAAAATGCAACACAAAGCTGGCATCGTTCAATGGTCGTAATTCATCAAAATATATCCACTAGATGAACTATACGATTGGCTGATCTGGCGAACATGGCCTCCTTCACTCGGGACTCCACGGATGTGTAGCTCACAGCTGCGCCTTCACATCCTTGACCTCCGACAAGATACCCTTGAGGGCCGCCATTGAAGGAGAGAAAAAGTACTCTCCGCCCTTCGGCACAACGAAAGCGTTGATTGCATTCAGCTTCACAGCCCTCTTCTCATCTTGCGGAAACAGGCCAGTCACGTCGACTTGCTCGTTCTTACTAAGCTGGCCCAGAACGGCATCGAAACCTGTTCCTTTGCCCAGGAAATCCCTGTTGTTCGCCCACTGGCCCTGCAGGAACGCAAAGCCGTTGGAGATTGTGCTTTGGTAGCAGACAAAAAGCAATCCACGTGTACCTTTGGGGTCGGCGGAGACTTCGTTGCCCTGTGTATATTGTCAGATCTGGCTGGACTGGGAAAGGGTCTGACACTCACGTATGGAATTCCACGACGGAGGATGCGGAATTGGTTGACAAGACCGTTGGGACCGCGAGGCCCAAGATCTTCGCGTGGATTGGTTTTGCGGATGTGTGCCGCTAGTGGGCAAGCAAACTGACGCGTAGGTTCGAAGTGGAAGTCGTTGTTGCGGTTTGGGTCGGCGGCAAGGTTGGTGTCATCGAAGTCAGGTGAAAGTTGTACGGGACAGCCTACAGAGTCAGTACTGGGTCGAAATATGGCTGCCGCATGCATGTGGAGATGATGTACCTGATGGCCAGCGCCCGATGAAGCGAGCGCCGAGTTGGCCAGACCATGTCCCGAGCGAATTGGAGGCGTCGACGAGAAACTTGTTGAACTCCGGAACGTTCTGCTGGAGTTTGCGGAATGCCAGGAAACTACCATCCGTCATCCAATCTGGGTGTCTGCCGGCGTTGGTACCACGATTGCAGAGAACGACACCCTGGTCGATTGTGTCCTGTCCTTTGGGGGCTTTGTCAACGCCATCAATGGCCGGCTGAGAAATTCCGTCGTTGAAACCAAAGCTATGGGTGCTTGGTCAGCTTGGTTCATTCCACTAATGTCGGACAACTTACTGCTCATGGCCCTTGAACGGATCCGGGCGGACTTTGCCTGAAATCGTTTGAAGCTCTTTCACAAGCGCCGTCGACGTTCCGAATTTGAGTATCTTCTTGATGGTATCCAGCTTTTGTCGAACATGGTTGTCGTCATTGCCAGTGACCAGGATCACACCGTGCAAAATGTCTGGCTTCGTGAACGGCTGCTCCCAATCCGGCTCACTCGTACCCGGTTTTATCGGATCGCCAATGACACTCGGGCTAGCCACAGTGCCGACAGCATGAGCTTTCATGCCATCTTGGAAGTCTTTGTCGTTGGGGCTGCCGAGGTCTTTGGCAAGGACCCTAGACATCTGCGAGATTGTCAGTCTGATTGCCCCTGACGGCAAACGGAATAACTTGCCTCTTGAAGCCCCTTCCAAGAGAACGAAATGTTGGCTCCTGCCATTTCAACAAGCGATCCATCTTGGGTCGTAGCTTTGTGCTCGTCAATGTCTCGGCGGAGCTGAGAAGTGTTGCCAACGTGAGAGATCTCGTTGGCAACTTGCTTCAGGCTACGGCAGAAGTCTTTGACCCGTCCGTCAGCGATCTGGAAGAAGAAGAAAGACTCTGCACGCTTGGGAAGGCCATCTAGAAGGATGTCTCCCTGGATGTTTTTCAGATCAAGAGTGGGTGCCATTTCGTGGTCTTCAGTTAGATGTGGTATGAGGTTCAGGAAGTAGACTTGGAGAACAAGAAGATGAGATGGCATTTAATACCTCCCTCCGACTTGCCTTTCGGCTTCTCGAGGCGCTTTCTAGACCCCAGCCCACACATAACTTGAGCAATTAATCTCAGGACAAGCTGTCTCCCCTGTCTGCTGCCCTTCGGAAACCAGAGCAGGGGTGCTAACAGTTCCCCGATTCTGCACAACCTGGTGGCCAGCTGAGGCTTCCATGCCGTGACTGGACTTCAATGGCGTTTAGATTTCTCAGCGTCGCGCACGCGGTTGCGTGCATCGATTCATACGAGTCTGTCAACATACGACAGCTGATGGGTCAATGTTTCGTGGGATCAGCCGACGTGGCTTACACACTGCAGATTCAGCTATGGGCTGACAATTACGGAAGACCCCATTCGATCGGGTGCTGCTGCAGTAAGCTGACGCCTTGCAGAAATCCCCTGTAGCCGGATTGACTTCTGTCATGTAGACATCGTATTGTGAGGTTCAATTGGCGAAGAGCCGAATCAATGGTAGAGAGCTGACGTTGAGAGCATACTTGGCTAGGTATAAACGAAACCTGTAACACAACTCGTGTTTGAACACAGAGCAACACACATTGCTGACATACCAGACTAACTTGTGTTATACAATCGACTTGTTATCA
Organism: Cladosporium sp. MBC 237; assembly: GCA_030772445.1. Lineage (NCBI taxonomy): Eukaryota > Fungi > Ascomycota > Dothideomycetes > Cladosporiales > Cladosporiaceae > Cladosporium > Cladosporium sp. MBC 237. The sequence goes on from JAPHCH010000110.1 coordinate 39,193, forward strand.
AGCATCGAGAGACAGATTGCGCTAGTAAATTAGACCCTGACTAGCCTGTCGATCTCAGTTGCTTAGTTCGTCGATCAGAGACGATTCCACGTTTTCTTTCTTTCGGTTTATGTCAGCTTTCCATATCTACACTGCAGGCACCGTATTTCGTCAAATTGCGGCCCATGTTCAGAATCGGGGGGTTAAGCTCTGCATATTCGGACATATAGGAGGTAATACGATCTCTGGTCGCACAACCATCTTTCAAATCTTCCCGTTACCCGATCACCCACTCAGTAAGCTAGTAATCACGACGACGTCACAATCAACGCGGATTGGAACGAATTGCTTCGAAAGTGGACTTTGCTCTTCAAGTCCCTTGTGCCAAATCCACAATTCCGTAGATCTGGTCTGGCACTATGACACCCTCTAACCTTAATAGAACGCTGCAAGAATTGTCTCGCCTTCAGAACAGTCGCACAGATGACGATTTACCGTCGGCTGTAAGTGCCCTGACTCCAGACGCCGTTAGAGACGGCCGACTACGCAAATTTGACATTATGGAAGCCGGCGAAGCAAGATCGCATCCTTTTCTCTTCAGCGCTTGCTTCTGGAAGTCTGATACACAGGCTCGAAATAACCTGAGCACGCGGGAAAGATGAGCGCCTTGGATGAGAGCGCCGCAAAGGATGTCTCATCTCTTAACTCCAGCAATGGCATTTCGAGCGAAGACAAAGCCTTGGAACGGAGAACGCTGCTCAAATTGGATTTGCTGCTACCCCCTGCCATGGCAATCCTTTACCTTCTAGCCTTCATCGATCGCTCCAACATAGGAAATGCCAGAGTAGCAGGTTTGCAGTCAGACTTAGGAATGAGCGATCACGAGTATCAAACGGGTAAGTCTCGTATGCAAGATCTGCGACAGGACGGAGAGGCTTACACTGCAGGGCAGCTTTGACGGTGACCTACGTTCCGTACATCCTGGCTGAACTACCATCGAATCTAATTCTGAACAAAATTGGACCTCGCATTGTTCTTCCGGTCATTTGCGTTTCGTGGGGCCTCATCACGACTCTCCAATCACAAGTGCACAACTACAGTGGCCTGCTTGCATGCCGATTTTTCCTAGGACTGATGGAAGGAGGTCTCTTCCCGGGAATTGTTCTCTACTTATCAGCATTTTACAAAAGACACGAACTCCAAATGCGCGTAGGACTCTTCTTCTCTGCCGCGGCGATGAGTGGAGCATTCTCGGGTCTACTCGCTGCTGCCATCATTAACATGGACGGAATGAGAGGCATGGCAGGCTGGCAATGGATTTTCTTGCTCGAGGGCTTGTTCACCGTCTGCTTCGGATTCGTGCTGGTCCTCATTCTACCCAACTCGCCACGAGACGTAAAGATCATGACGCCTCAGGAAAGCGAGCACTGCGTCAAAAGACTCGAAGCCAACACCATCGCCAAAGAAAACACCGGCTTCGACTTCAAAGCTCTGCTCTCGACCTTTCGCAGCCCTCACGTACTCCTCCTCTCTCTCGCCCTCTTCTGCAACGGCACCTGCCTCTTCGGCCTAGCAAACTTCACCCCAAGCATCGTGCAATCGCTCGGCTACCAAGGAACCCGCACACAACTCCTGACAGTACCTCCATTCGCCATCGCATTCGTAGCAACGATGATATCCGCCTTCGCAGCAGACCGCTACAAAGCCCGCGGTATCACAGCAATCTGCACAACGTGCATCTCAATCGCGGGCTTCGCGCTCTTCTACCAAAGCACTTCCACCGCCGGCCACTACACCGCTCTCTGCCTCATGATCACAGGCATCTACTCCACATCACCAAGTCTCATCAGTTGGATTCCCAACAATACCGCAGCAGCTACTCGCCGCGCAACAGCGGTTGCGATGGGGTTCATCTCGACTAACACGGGCGGTATCGTGAGCACGTGGATTTATCCCGACTCTGCTGCGCCGGAGTACTCGCTTGCGGCGAAGTTGAATTTGTCGCTGACGTGCATTTCGATTGGCGTGGTTGTGGTGGAGATGTTGTTGCTGAGGTGGAAGAATCAGCGGAAAGAGGATGAGCAGTGGAGGGAGGCTGTTTTGAGGAAAGTGCCTGGCACGATTGATGAGCAGTTTAGTGCTCTTGGGGATGAGCATCCGGATTTTAAATATACGCTCTGAAAGGGGTTTGGAGTTGCTATTTCTAATTAATACATTACCTGTCAACCAAAGGGATCCATTCCGCGCTGTGAAATGATCAGACTTTGACTGCTTTTCTTTGGCTCGCAGCAGATGAAGTGGGTAGATGGAACTGTCGATACCGCCCAGACCGGTCATACGATACTGATGAGTGACACGAGTGATCTGCAATCAGAGAGGGCACAATCAAGGAACGCTTCTATTTCCCAGAACTTCTTGAGTAGACATTAACATAGCGACGCTTCGAGCATTAAAGCGTTCATCATCGTTGCAGCATAATCCCCCTTCTTCCACGACACCGCTCCTACTTCCCATACCTCCCAGACTAAGCCTCAAATTCCAACCCCCTCTTAGCATGCGGCAAACTACACTTCTGCCATCCAACCTTGGTAGTCTTAACATCAATCCTCCCCAGCGCGACCTAAACCAACACATCAAAAATCAGCCCAAGCCTCCCTCCCAAACAAAACGAACCAAAACAAAAAGACAAACTCACCGCCTGATTATTCGTCAACTCATCCATCGCCTTCTGCGCAACATTCAACCCCTGCGCCACATGATCGATGGCCAAAACATAAACCTTCTTCCCGGTCTTCGCATACTCGACCTGATAGCATTGGCCGCAAGAAGGCGAATTCCAACCCGCGATATCGCTGCTACCGCCAATGTACGGGAAGCGAGGGATTTCGCCCTGGGTTTTCCAACCGTAGCGGGTGATGAGGCCGTTGGAACCGTCGGAGCAGGAGACGGCGGTGAGAGGGCGCGAGCGGTCGGAGTAGCCGTTATCGTAGGAGAGGGTTACGGCGCTGGTCAGGGGGAGGAGGAGGGGGAGGAGGAAGGTGGGGGTGAGGTGCATTGTGGTGGTGGTTGTGTTAGTGGTGGGGTTTTTGGTGGGCTTGGTGGTGGAGAATGAGTTTAAAGTTTGGAGATTTGATGCGAGGATTGAAAATGCTGGAGGATGAAGGCAATGTAAGAAGTCTTTATACTACTCCTAGCATGTCAAGTGATCAAGCGTCAAGGGCCCAGAGTTCCCTTCCGGTAGAGTAGTAGTGGTAACTCGTATAGCGGCGACCACGAGAGCTGCAGGTTAGGTTATTATTACCTTAGGTTAGGTGCAGCATGACTGGGCCCGCGTATAGTGGCGAAAAAAGGCAACATGCGGTGCGAATGGACAAGCGTGTCGGGAGAGGTAAGCGTCGTGTGCTGTGCGAGTGTGCCAATTCTGAGATTGATGACTGCTGGCAGGAATGGATTGGCTTTGATAGATGTCCAAAAGTCCACGGACAGGCGCTCTGTTGTACCTCGTCCGCTCGTCCCGTCCAAGGCCGAAAAGGTAAGGTCCTGTACTGTATCCAAGCATCTGCACGTCGAGGTGTCACGAGGTTCGCCTGCTGTTGTCGGAACCTCGTATCTACCTGGCAGCCTAGGTAGGTAGCTGACTCGCCGTCGCCGATCTGCGCATTGGATGAAAAGGGTACGGTAGGAACCTCTTCGCAGCCGAGCGGCTCCTTGCAAAAGGTAACAAGGTACGGTAGTCTTTCTCGTATGCCGAGCTACTGCACGAACTAGCTCTGGGATACGGGCTCACTACGCACCGTAGGAAGACTAAGCATGGAGTTGCTGTAGCTTGGCTATGGGGAGGAGAGGAAATGGGGAGGTGGACTGGCCAGACTTCGCTGATGCAGCGGTCTACATTGGCAGGGCAAGGCAGGTAGGTATAAATAGAATTGGAGGAGAAAGCTAAATCGCCGTTCCATACTAACAATGTGCTGGCAATTGACGTCTTGACATTTGACATTTGACATTCTGATTCCGATATGCATGTACATAAAAAGAAAAAGACCGGTATGAATTCTCTGTTTGATGAAAACAATCGCCCTTGCGGAGGATATAATGATAATAAAACTTTTGTTCTTTCTCTCCCAACCTTCCCTCACCCCTTCTACGACACCTCCTTCTCCCTCATACTTGCTCCTCCGACACGCCGGTCCAAAGGAGTTCAAATGCTGGAAAAATAAGAACAAACACACTCGTGTTTCCGCCAAAATGGAAAAAAAAACGGAGAACAAACCACAAAAACAAACGCCTAGCGCTCCGCCAGCCAAGAACATCAAAGATGATAAAGGTCCCATAATTACACACCCACACACAGTGGAGTTCAACAAGGTGTGACGAGAAATTTCATCGTCTTGTTGGGTTTACCTGCCACTGCGCTCGCGAGTTCTTTGTCTACGCTCCTTCTCCTTCTCGGCGTCGTAGACGAGGAACTCGTGGAGGGCGCTGCCACCGGGAACCATGGGCAGGACGGGCACCTTCTGGTCAGTAACGACCTCGAGCAGAGCGGGGCCTTCACCGGAGCCCTCGATCAGCCACTGAAGGTCTTCCTCGAGAGAGCCGATCTTGGTGGTTCTGCGGGCGGGGATCTTCATGGCCTCGGAGAGCTTGACGAAATCGGGGTTGCGCTGGTGAGTGTGGGCGAAGCGGTCGTTGTAGAACAGGGCTTGCCATTGGGTGACCATACCCTGCTCTTCGTTGTTGAGAATGATGATCTTGACGCCAATGTTGAACTCTGCGGCGGTGGCGAGCTCGGTCAGGGTCATGCTGAAGGAAGCGTCACCGTCGATGTCGACGACGAGCTTCTTGGGCTCGGCAACCTTGGCACCAATGGCGGCAGGAAGACCGAAACCCATTGTTCCCAGACCACCGGAAGTGATCATGGTGCGGGGAGACCTCCAGCGGAAGTGCTGTGCGGTCCACATCTGGTGCTGACCGACACCGGTGGCGATGATGGTCTCCTCCTTGCGGTGGGCAGTCATGTCAGACAGCTTGCTGATGACGGTCTGGGGCTTGATGAGAGCGTCAGGGCCGTCCTCCTTCTCGTAGGCCCAGGGGAAGCGCTCCTTCCAGGCCTTGATCTGGCCGAACCATTCCTGTCTCTGTGCCTCAGTCCTCGACTCGACCTGGGGAAGCATGAGCTTAAGGTTGGCGGTCACATCGCCCTCGACAGCCTCGGTAGCCTGGACGACCTTGTTGATGTTCTTGGGCATGATGTCGAAGTGAATGATACCACCACGGCCCTCTTCGGCAGCCTTGCGGGCCTGAGGGGCGAAACGCGGGACGTGACCAGTGATACGGTCGTCAAAGCGGCCACCAAGAGCAATGACCAAGTCAGCCTCCTGGATAGCCATGTTGGCGTATGCAGAGCCGTGCATACCCAGCATGTGCAGCGCCTTGGGGTCAAGCTCGTCGAATCCACCAAGACCCTGAAGAGTGGTGGTAACCGGAATCTGAGCCTTGTCGGAAAGTTCCTTCAGGAATTTGGGTCCGTCAGGGTGGCCGAGAACACCAGCACCAGCGTAGACAACAGGCTTCTTCGCGACGTTGATGAGATCAGCGCAGCGCTTGATGCTAGCCTCGAGCTGGGTGTTGGCGAGCTCACGGGCGGCCTGGGTCGCAGCCGAAGGGTGAGCGGGAATCGTGGTCGAGGCAATGGGGATGGCACGGTTCAGGACAGCACCAGTAACATCTTTGGGCAGGTCGACAAGGACGGGACCAGGACGTCCAGAAGTCGCAATCTCGAAAGCCTCGTTGATTCTCCTTGGCAGCTCAGCAATGTTCTTAACCATAACGTTCCACTTGGTGCAAGCACGAGAAATTCCAATGACGTCCGCCTCTTGGAAAGCGTCAGAGCCAATAGCAGTCGTAGGCACCTGTCCGCAGAATACGACCATGGGAGTACCGTCCATCAAAGCGTCCTGCATGGGAGTGATCACGTTTGTAGCACCAGGGCCGGAGGTGACGAGAACAACGCCAGTCTTTCCGGATGCGCGAGCATAGCCCTCGGCCATGTGACCTGCGCCCTGCTCGTGTCTGGGGAGAATGAAGTCGAAGTGGTTGCTGTTGTAGATCGCATCGAAGACGGGGAGAATGGCGCCACCGGGGTAACCGACTGGAAATTCTTTGTCAATACCTCACCGACTCCTGCATTGTCGTTTTGTGGGTGTGTTTCTACTTACAGACGTGCTTAACGCCGTGCCTCAGCATCATCTCGTGAAAGATCTCGCCACCCTTCATTCCAACAAAGGAGTGGTCCAGCTCAGGCTGGCGGTATGGCTGCAGCTGCTGCACATCGCGTGCCTTGGAGTCCTCGCGGTTGAAGGCAGGACTGGGGATAGTGCGGGTCGCGGTCTGGGAGGAGGCGGTGGCAGCCTGGGCCTGGAGAGACGCCTTTGCGGAGACATTGCGCTTGGCGGTGGTCTGGTTCTGGGTGGTGGTGGTGGTGGAGGATCTGTTGTAGGGAGACAGGGCGGCCATGGGAGAAGAAGTCGAAAGGTTTCGCCGAGCTCGGGGCAGGCATTGGAGCGCCTTTCTGGCGGACTGTGACTGCATCATGGCGGCGATATGTGTATGTGTGGCAGTCGGGAGGGACGCCTGGAGTGGAGAGTAGAGAGGCTCTTTGTAGTGAGAGATAAAATAAAGGCGGGAGGGGAGAGGAAATTGAGTCACTACTGAAGTCAAGAAGGTGCCGTGAAATGGCAGCTCTCAAAGGAAACAGCGCGCGCCACCGAGGAAGGATCTGTGGGGAAAAGAGAAGCGAGATCGGTCTCAAGGGCTCGCACGCTCACATGCTGACCACACCCAATGACATTGTAATCCCGCTCATCGGCGTGTTCCGGAGAGAAGTATGTCTACTTGAGATTGGGAAGAGAATTGATGATAATAGATAGGATGTTGACCAAGATTCCCGTACTGCTTTTGCACAGAAGATGGACTTTCTCTGAAAATTCCAGAGTGCATAAGCGTACACAAGAGCTGGAAATAAAAGCACACTGCGGCTATGAAGATGTTTCCATGCCACGACATACTTCCCGAGTATCGGAGAGGCGGAAGCAGCAGAAGCAAGCAGCACTAAGCAAGCATCTCTCCACGACTCATGCGCCTGAGGTTAAACATTCACCAACTTCACTTCATCAAGCTCCACAATAGTACCGTAAGGAAACTACTACTTTTGATAAAATACCGATACACATACACACAGCCTACAGAAATCAATCAAATTCCACACACCAAACAAACATCATGGAGTCCACCTTATCACCCACAAACAGCATCCGCCGTCAAGGCCGCAACATCTCCCACCCCCTCCCACGACGCAGCACAGTAGGCCCACTAGACGCAGCAGACGAGTAAGCCATCAACACCCTAATCGAACCGCACGGATTCCACGCTGAAAGCTGATACAGTCCGCTAGCTGAGCCAACCGCACCAAGCTCACAAGCAACATCTCCCGCCGCATCTCCTCGACCCGGCATCGCCACCAGCTCCTCACCATCAGCGCAATCGCCAGCGTCCTCACACTTCCATCAAACACCTACACCCCACTTGCCAACCTCGCATTTAGATCTGCAATTCCTGCTCGATCGTAGACTCTACCACCAACTTCCCTCCGACGACATCGCGCCCGGCTTCGCAGAATCCAAACATCAACCTCCCCTCGCCTCGCCTCTAGAAGATCTAATCCAAGCAGGCCATTTCCGCCGCGCAGCCGAATCAGCCTTGACGGGACTCCTGACAAGCAGTCCCAGCAACCACCCCCAAATCTTCAAACTCCTCTACACCCGCCTAGCATGTCTAATAGTCCTCTCCCGCCCCGACCTCGCAGCCGACGAAGCCGTCCCCCTCTCCGACTTCCTCAACCGCAACACGCCCGAAGCAAAAGACATCCTCCCCCTCGTCCCCTGGGAACTGCGCCTCCTCCTCGTGCGCCTCCAATCCATCGCAGCCGCAGACGGAGGCCGCCGGGCAATCATGTCCCTCTACGCGCTCTCGGGGGAAGTCCGCTCTCACATCCTCCAAGCCAAAGAAGCCACCGACTCACCCGCCCTGACCCTCTGGACCGAACGCCTCTCAGACCTCGGCCTCCGCGTCGCCGACTCGTTAGTCGAAATCGGCGAGCTCGAGACCGCCACAAGACACCTCACCACCCTCCTAGCCACAACCCCCAACCCATCCGCAATCCACACGCGCCTCGCCCTCCTCCACATCCGCACCGGCAACCTCTCCCTCGCCCAAAAAACCCTCACCTCCCTCCCCCCCTCCCTCACAAAAGAAACCCACGCCGCCCTCCTCCTCACCGCCCGCGGAGACTTCACCCCCGCCGTGACCGCCTGGCAAAAGCTCGCAGCCGAAAATCCCACCAACGAACTCCTCGCCCAGAACCTCTCAACCTGCCTCCTGTACACCGGCCGCATCACGGAGGCGCGTGAGATTCTGGAGAGGATTGCTAGGGAGTCACCTGCTGCTTGGCCGGTTCTGCTGTTTAATTTGAGTACGGTCTATGAGCTTTGTACGGACAGGGCTGTTGAGAGAAAGACGGGGTTGGCGAGGCATCTGGCGCTGCAGAGTCCGGTTGCGAGTTGTGGGGGTTGGGAGAGGGGGAATGCGGATTTTAAGCTTTGAGGAGTGGGCGGTGCGGCTTGCGGTTGTTGGGGCGTGAAGGGGAGGTAGACAATGCTGTCCGTGGTGGGGAGAAATCACCTTACCAATCCAAGATTTCACCGAGAGAGCAAGAGAGAAAGAAAAGACAGTGAGAAGAAAAGTTTCATCATCTCGAGTTCATATCAAGTTTTTGCTTGTTTTCTTTTGGATTTTTGTTTTTTTCCGCTCATGCAAAGAAAGGAAAGACGAGAGAGCCCTCCTCCCTCAGATAAGAAAAGTCTGACCGGCCGGGCTGTTCTCCTTCACTTTCTTCTTTCCAGCGACGTCTATGATACTCCTCCTTCGTCTGATTCTCGTACGCTGTGCTTTTCGCTGCACTGGCTCGCTCGCTCGTTCGCCCCACTTCGTGATTATTAGATTTGCTTTCTGGGCCAAAAGCAAAGGGAAAGAAAGAAAGGAAAAAAGAAACATTTCGCCCGCAATATGCCTGCTCTGTCACTTTTGTTGTCTCGCAAGGAAAACCAAAACAGAAACAGAAGAAAGGAAAAACAGATACATGAAGAGAACGAGGCAGAAAGAAAAAGAAAAAGTGAACGCCGAGTTCCTTGATGATTTTTCCGGTATGACGCCTTGAAGAAGTGTCTCCCTTTTTGTGGAGGGGAGGACAGATTCCAGAAAAATGTTGGATGACAAAAGTACAAATTGAAGGAGATGCTGTTTGAGGTTCTCGGTGTGGGAGTGTCGTGGGTTTTTGTTGGGTTATCCAGAGTTGGGCTGGAGCGCATGCATTGGGTGTGGTGGCGATTGTATCAATCACTTTCTACCCTGTCTGGGTCGTGTGGCTTTGAGTTGGTTGCCGTCGAGAATGCATTCATTCTCCGCTTCATAGGATTACGCAGCATCCGCTTTGTTTCTTGTGGTCTCCGCTCAACAGACTTTGTCGGGTGGCCGCCTCGAAGACATCATCAACGCCCTCGCCGGTGAGAGAGGAGCATTCGAGGTACTTTTTCGCGCCAATGCGTTTGCGAACGTCCTCGCCTTCGTCGGGTGTGAGGAACTTTTCTGAGCGTTTGCGCATTTCTTCCTGGGCCACCGGGTCGTCGCGGAGATCTTTCTTGAGACCGACCAGAATGATGGGGACCCCAGGGCAGCGCTCGAGGACTTCGGGATGCCTGTGGGACGTGTTAGTGTGCGGTTCGACGGGTTTGTTTCGAGAGGCGGGATGGAATTACCATTTGGTGGTGATGTTTTGTAGTGAGTCGGGACTTGAGACGGAAAAGGCAATGAGAATGACGTGAGCTTGGCTGTAGGCGAGAGGTCGGAGACGCTCGTAGTCTTCTTGTCCTGCTGTATCCCATAATGCGAGTTGGACGGACTTGCCGTCAACACGGCAGTCTGTGACGTAGTTCTCGAAGACGGTGGGGACGTATCGCTATGGTTGATGTCAGGAGGTGTTCAGTATCTTGTGGCTGCATGTAAGAGACCAACCGTAGGAAAGTATCCCAGAGTGAAGACGGATAACAGACTGGTCTTTCCGCAAGCACCATCGCCGATAATCACCAGCTTCCTGTGAAGGGTATGTCAGACTTGAATGCCAACAGAGCCTGAATTTCAACATATCATACCTCCTCATAACTTGCTGGTCCGCTTGTGCCATGTTGGATGTTGTCTCGGCCAGCCGAGCGGGTTGCTGCTGACAGTCGAGGTATGAGCTTCAATCCAATGGCTTCCGGAGCCTCCGGTATGGACGAAAAGGCGAGTGCTAGCTCTTGATCGGACGGCTGTGGATACGGCGAGGCGAAGCAATGCAAAGCGTAATTGCAGGGTTGACCGCGCAATCGTCGTGTATATGCTTCCGAGTCGCGATGTGGAGGTGGCAGAACGGAGCCGAGCAAGCTTGTGCGATAGCCGTGGTGAGGCGGATTAAGCGGCGGAGAATGGGTGGGAGGTTCGAGAGTAGAGGAGGTGGAAGGAGAGCTGTATGGGTGGGCGTCGGCGTTGGGTGTGGGAGTGGTGGTGGTGACGGTGGTTGTTGTTGGTGGGTAAAGTAGTAGTAGTCAAGGTATTTGGTTGGCCTACCCTGAGTAGGAGGGCAACTCCAGGGCTGTGGCTGTCCGTTCGAGGCTGTGCAAGAGCAGCAAGCACAGCAAAGTCGGGGGACGGCAGCATGCGGCTGAGGTCCGGGCCGGTTTAGTGCCTGGTGGGATGTATTGATTAATCGATTGATTGGCTGATTGATTAATGCATTTGATGCACATTTAGCGTCACGATAACGATGTGCATTACAGCTACTAAAGAAAGTAATAACATCATTGTAAGTCGTAGTGAGTATAAGATGAAGTAGTACTGTTCTAATGCCACTCCTTCTATATCTTCACTCTCGCAAGTGATATATTCCCATGTTTCTCTCGTCTTCTCTACCCTTCGCTTGTCGTCTTGTCCATCTCATCGTATGAGACACCGAGCTGTCTTGGATAGAAGGGACTGAGATGATGACAAGGCTGATGATACCTCACCGCATACGAGACCATTTTGGTACTCATGAGGCTCCCCAAGTAGGCAGTGCAATAGGCGAGACAAGCAAACAGTCATGCTACCTGGACGCCTAGGTAGCTATCTATCATTAGTTAGTGCTCTTATCTTCGCAAACGTGACCGAATATACCCATCCTCCACCTGCCGTGTGCTTGTGCACAGGCGGGCATGCTGCATACATGACCACAACCCACTCAACTCACCAAACCACCACAACCCACCTGAACACGCCTGGCCGAATTCATTCTGAGCAGCTTCCCGCGGCCTTGCGATCGTACATAACTTATGCTGCTGCTATTCTCCACCTAACCCATCACTATACCCCAGTGAAGCGCACAGTCATGGCGACAAACGCGCGCAATCCACCCCAGCCCTCTTCAAACGGCGTCATAACAGCACCTCCGAAGGGCCTCACAGGTGGCAACCGCAAGAAGCAGAAGCGTCGCGCAAAACAGCACGCCCGTACTGTCAGCAACGAGCCTCAGCTGCCGCCTCCGGCCACCGCCCGCCCCGCCAATCTGGACTACGAGGAGGATCCATTACGGTACGCCGAGGAGGAATACGAAGAGGAATACTCCGAGACCGAGGCACAGCACTACCACAACCAACACATCCCTCCCCACGACTCTCAGAACGGATACACAATGCCTCCACCCGCGAAGAACCGCAAGAAGAACAAGAAGAAGCGGACTAGCCTATACGACGTCTACAGCCCAGAGCTGCTGGGCTCCGGCATGCCGCCTTTGCCCACACCTCCTCCACCGTCCACGAGCACATCCGCCGCAGCTTTGCGCACCATGCATAAGAGCGTCGCAAACCATCCGAACATCTGGAATACGAGCACACAGCAGGAGCGTCAGAACATCAAGGACTTTTGGCTAAGTCTCAGCGAGGATGCGCGCAAGTCGCTGCTGAAGATTGAGAAGGAGGCTGTACTCCGTAAGATGAAACAGCAGCAGAAACACTCGTGCTCATGTACCGTTTGCGGGCGCAAACGGACGGCAATTGAGGAGGAACTGGAGGTACTCTACGAAGGCTATTATGAGGAGCTTGAGCAATACGCACACCACGACCACCCTCCATTGTCGACAGACGGCATGCTTCCGGAACCATTGCAACATCGCCGCCCTCCGCATCCTCTAGCCGCGCCACCACCTAATCCCCATCATCGATCGAGCCAAATGCTGGAACATCTGGATGAGGAGGAGGAAATCAGTGAGGATGAAGAGTACTCCGATGAAGAGGATGAGGAAGACGAGGAGGACGAGGAGGATGACGAAGAATACTCCGACGAAGAGCCCGAACCACCTCGAGGTCCTGTGCCAGACTTCTTTAATTTCGGCCAAAACCTCACAGTCAAAGGTATTCCCACACCATGGCTCGAAATTTTGCGAACCGGGCTAAAGGGTAAAACAGACAATCTTCTGACCGTTGCCGACGATCTCTTAAAAAACGACGGGAGGAAATTCATTGAAATGATGGAGCAACTGGCGGAGCGGCGTATGCAGCGGGAAAGTGAGGCTGAATACGCTGCGGCAAACCCCAGCCATCCCAGTGCATACCCTCCAAACGACCCTGCTTACAATCACGAAGACCCTCTCGCTCCCGGCGACGAATACGATGACGAGGAAGCAAGCTACGATAGTCAGGAAGAGTACGACGATGATCTGGAGGAAGAGGATGAAATGGTAGGTTCAAATGCTGGAATTTCTGGCCGACCTCCAAACTTTACTGATCACATACAGGGTGGTTTGACGGAAGAGCAGCGCATGCAAGAAGGCCGGCGAATGTTTCAAATATTTGCCGCCCGCATGTTCGAGCAACGCGTATTAACCGCATACAAGGAGAAGGTGGCGGCCGAGCGGCAGCAGAAACTGTTGGAGGAGCTTCAGGACGAAGAGCAGCAAGAGGCTCTGCGCGAAGCAAAGAAGAAGCGAGACGCGGAGAAGAAAAAAGAGAAGAAGCGGGCTCAGCAGCAAGCAAAGGCGGAAGAAAGGGCACAGAAGGAGGCACAGAAGGAAGCCGAGGAGGCAAAGGCACGGCAAGCTGAGGAGGAGAAGCAAAAGGAGCAAAAGCGAAAGAAGGAGGAGCAACGTAAGAAGAAGGAAGAGGAACGCCGAAAGCAAGAAGAGGAGCGTGCGAGGAAAGAGGCCGAAAAGCAGCGGCGGCAAATCGAAGAGCAGCAGCGGCGAGAGGAAGCTGAGAGAAAGGCCCGCGAGCAACGAGCAGCAGAAAAGGCAAAGAAGGAGGAGGCGAGGAAGCGTGAACGCGAAGAACGCGAGGCACGAGAGAAGGAAGCCAAAGAACGCAAGGCTCAAGACGAAAAGGAAAGAAAGGAGCGTGAAGCCAAGTCTAAAGCAGAGCGAGAGGCAAGGGACCGCGAACGAAACATGCGGCAACATGCGCAGCAACCTCAATCTCAACCTCCACAGCTCGCAAAACGCCCTTCACAAGCAGGCATGGTCGCAGTGCCTGGCGTTCATCCTAAGCAGACGGCGTCTGGAATTTCTTCTCCCCATCCAGCTGTGGCGACTCCTGTCATTCCCAAAGCTCCGACTCCAGCAAGACAGAAGCAACCCTCACAGCAAGGCTCGCACTCCTCATCGCCAAGACAACCACAATCACAGCTCTCCAGCGCTCCGAGCAAATCATCCTCACCTAGCAGTACAGGACCCCAGCAGCCACTACAAAACGGAGCCAAATCATTTATGCAGAAAGGCGCACAGCAACAAGGCCCTCATCCACCTCACCAGATGAACTCGCCTCTACACCATCAATCGATGCAGCCGCCGCCTGGGATGCAACATGCACAGCACCTCCAAGGTGGTTTCGGTGGCATGCCTCCCCTGGGATTCCAGGCTTTCCAAGGACCTCAAGGCCCAATGATGCACAACATGGGACAGCGTGGACCTATGCCAATGTACGGACATCAAGGCCCACCTGTAGGTGTTCCCAATCGCATGTCTCCGTTTGGTCCTCCGGGTATGAACGGTATGCCAGGTCCCCCTCCTGGCATGATGCATCCTCAAGGTCGTGGCTTGGGCTTCCCATTTGATCAGCCAGGCGTCGGAGCACCACCCGGGTTTGGACCGTCAATGCCCCATCAACAGCCAAACCAGACTTCGCCGCTTGGGCCGCCGATGTCCAACGGTACCCCTGGGACAGACATTCCTAAGCCAGCAGTCCCAGTGCATTCGCGCCAGCATTCGAGTGACAACGCAGGAGCAAGCCAACCCATTGCACGCCCAGCGCCGATTCAGCGTCCAGGCAGCATCAGATCCCCTGGGGATGGAGGCATCAGTCCTCGTGCAGATGTCGAGGATCTCTCCAAGCACCTCGGTAGCTCAGCACTTCTGGATGATTCAGATGAACCAATCCCCCAAGGCGAGAATAGGCGCATGTCCCACAACATCCCGCCCCCTTCGACTCGCAGTCAATCCCTCGGTATCGGCGGGCTTATGCAACCACCAGGAGGATTCGGGACTCCAGCTACAAGCTGGAACACGCCCTCGCTGCCTTTCGGTCAGAGCCCCGGTCTTGGACAGCAACAATGGGGTAGTCTCCCAAATGCTAGTCATATGACAGGATGGACCAACAACAATGCCTTCGCGAACAATGGCGCTTTCGGCCCTATGGGTGTTGGCGCTCAAATGCCCATGCAAATGCATCGTACGTCAGGGTTCGGTGGCCAACAGTCCCGACCCCTTGCGCTTCGCCTTGCCATCTGCCAAGCATGCAAGCAACTCGCAGGCACCGATACATCATCGGACGGCTTCCACGATATCCACGCCCTGATGCGCCAGATGCCTGCCCTCGACCCCCCACCATCTCTCAAAGAAGTGGAAGAAATCTGCGAAACCGAAGGCGACAGCCAGAACGGCGGCGGCGAGCTCAGCGCACGCAAGTCCGCGCCGGGAGGCGACGTCGTAGCCGTCAAATGGACGCCCGACTCCGGCACGCCTAAAGACCAACAAGGCCGCGGCTCGCACGCAGGCCTAGGCGAGATCGGCAGTCCCATGCCTAGCAGGACTTCCCCGGCAGGCATCGGCTTCGGCAGTGCGGGAAGAGCAGGCGGCTTCGCCAGTCTAGGCGCCGTCGGCTCGCCGAGTTTCTAGAAGAAACGCGGCCGCAGGCCTTGGGAAAAATAACGGGGCGAATGAAACAATGACTCTTCTTTGGGCTTTCTCTCCTTTTTGCTTTTTTTCTTTCACTTGGACTGGATGCGAATTGTGCTGGTTCTGTTCAACTGCTAGCTGCGTGCTTGTCGTTCTTTGAGCGCCGCGGGATATGGAATGAAACGAGCCTGGAATCGGCCTTTTTTTTTATCTTTTTCTTCGAGCGGATGGACTTTCTTGCTTGCGTGGGAATGCTTTTTTGTGTTTCATCTCTGCTCTGTGAGAGCAAGAGATGGACTGGTGAAGAGAAGGGAATGAGGGTGAATTGCCCGCCATGCTCGGATCGGCGGTGCGCTCTTCTCGTTGTACTTTGGCTTTCTTTCTTTCTTTTTCCATGCCACTATTACCTACCTGTGCCGCGAAGATTCGGAACGAAATGATATTCTGTTTTGGGCGGGGGAAGGGGGGTTCAATGCGATCCTCTTTTTCGTGCTTCTTTTTTACACCGCTTTGACATTTGACTTGACGAGCTTTCGCGGTTCTGTTTGCCTCTATGTGCACGCGCTCTGCTTTGCGTTTGCTTGGAATTCTCGTGCTGCGTTGTGGTTTGGTGTTTTCGTTCTGTGTGGTTTTGGGAAGGTATGCTCACTTGCTTGCAGGTGCTGATCGGTCCCGACCTGGTCCTGCTTTATTGTTATTCCTCACGCACCAAATCATCCCATGGCATTCCCAGCTTAGTTGTATGCGCAGACGCTGCTCACTTGTTCGCTTTCGTTGGCTTTGCGGTGACTTTTAGTTTGTTACTGCTTCTACTTTTCTGCTTCTACTTTTACTGTGGGAAGAAAGTACTGGTGTTGCGTTCTGTGTAGATTTGGCAAAGTGGCGTGGTGAGGTACGCATGGGGAAGTGTGAGAATACATACCTTAAAGTTTTTTGGTTGGAGATGAATGGGTCCCTTCTTGAGCTACATCAATCGTGGAGGATGAGGGCGAGTGAATCAATGCCAGACTTTCACTTCGTATTTGTGCTATTCTTCATGATATAATGGCGGTGCGAACGAACGCCGGAGAGGAATTCATTTCATAATGGAACTTGATTTATTAACGTTTCTGTTGTGAGCAAGCAGGGTTGATGTTGTGATCTAATATCGAAACAGCCATGGAAGGAAGAAAAACTGTCAACAACGCTATACTCAAAATTGACAAAATTTCGCCTCTAGCTTTGGTGACGTCCAAAAGGCAAAATAACAAGATCGATAACCCCCCATCAGCGATGTTGACATGCGCCTGCATTTTCTCTAAGGGCCCTTCAAAGCCTGTGTGGGGTGCATAAAGCACTCCCAAGGTTCTCATTAGCTGACACGGAAATTTTGGGTGACAGAGGAACAGAGATTACACGATTACGGGGTGCAGGATTCTGAAACTAGAGGGGGCGGCATGATGGCATAGTGGATTTTTCACCTTTCAATTTTTGAAGAAGGACGTGAATTGCGGGTTCTCCGCTGGCAGAATCGAAGTTCCCAATCGCATCGATGATTTGGTGCCATCGAAGTTTGGGGATGCACGAGGGGAGTTGCCTGCCGAGCCTCACTATAACCAGATAAGTTCACAAGTTTTTTTTCTTCTTTTGGTGCAGGGGGCCTTTTCCGCGGGGCGCGGCGAGGTAGGGCCGCTGTCTGCGATGACGATGGGGTAGGAGGTAGAATGGCATGGCGATGCATCTGAATATTGTTTGTGCTATAATGCCATGTATGTGAGCCTTGCCAGCGCACAATCGCAGGAGAGAAGGTGGTCAGCCTAATGCGGTCTCACTCGCTGCGTCTCTGCGTCTGACTATAGCAGGATCGCCGAAAGATGTAAACACAGCGGCAATCGCATGCAGCCGGTTTTGGGGCGGCAGTATAGGCAGAAAACGTTGGTATTACTGCCAGGTAGAGGATGCCGCATCGTGATCACAGCGTCTTTTCAAGGGTCTCCGAGCAATTCTCGTTGATCACTACCTCATCGTCTGCGCAGGAACTTCTTCCGAGCTGCGGCGCCAGAAAGGTCAAGCCGGGGTCCTTGGGATGGGCAAATAGCTGCAGTTCAAAGATGGAGATTTCTCGGCAGGGGGGTGGGCTGGAGGCAAAACGTGAGGATTGTTGTCCTTTTGCGATTGTTTTTCTGAGCAGAGTTGGTAGGCGTCCGCCCCGGGGGTGGGGCATGACGATTTCCGCCGCCTCGGCTAGGAGGGAGAACACCTGGACCCTACCTTGTTGCCTGCTGGCCTCGCTGACTCACCGGGATGGAAGTGAATCAGAATGAATATGCTGGTGAAGGCCATCCTATCGTATACCAGACTGAGATGCACACGCGACACAGGATGGGTGCCAGTGGGTTTCCTGCGCTGTGGTTGGGTAGGATGGCAGACGAGCGATGCAGCAACATGCTCTGCAAGGCGTACCTTAGTCCCGATACATCTGACGCGGGGGCGTGGTGATTGGGCGAGTCAGCAGCAAAAGCTGGGCCAGAACTCTCTGTGAAAAAGTTCGTCATCGGGTGCAACGGTATGGCGGAAGGCTGTATGGGATGTTGTAATGTCGTCTCGTGTTGGCTATTGAAAGGCCTGACAGTGGTTGATATGATTGTATGAGATATCCAGGTTCAACACGCACAGAAGAGGCCAAAGTGGCGGATGCATGAAAGTGAAGTGAGTCGTCTCAGAGGCGAGCCTTGGAGCCGCCGCTTCACGTGTTTCCTGGCTGGCTTGTTCACACCGCCTGCCGCCGACGAGCCGCTAGACTAGCCAAAAGTCTAAATCGACTAAGTTTACCCAAAGCCCTCTCTCTCTCCCTCGACCACCTTCACTTCCCTTGCACAAACATCTGCACTCCATCCCACACCCAACGACATCAACACATACACCCCCCCGACCACCTACACATATCAATCAACTTCGTCGGACAAGATGCCTCAGGCGGTCGCTGAGCTCTAAATTCACCGCTGGGAGGGCTGCCAATGCGACACCCTTCCAGTCCGGTCTTTGCTTAGCGAACAGGTTCAATCACTGACGACCAAGTACCATTCGGTTGCTTCCAAGCACTCGAATCGAACTGCCTTACAAGCACACACACCACACTCCACCACTTTCGTGGAAGTTACTGTGACTAGCATCATTCATTCCGTACTCCGTTTGCTCCCCAGGAGTACAACCCCGACGAAGTCCAGACTCGGCCCTATCATAGTCAAGGGTGCAGTCGAACATATCCATACAAGACCGCAAAAAGTTGCCCCGAAGGCGACACTCCGCGAACGTAAGACGAATTCTATCTATATTTGCGCCATTCGCGCATCTCGTCTCATTCTACACCTACCCCTCCAACACATTCAAGACTCCTATCCACAATGGCACACATGAACACCTTTACACCCATGGGAGCGCCCACGATGGCCTCTCCAACCAAATCCGCCCACTCGGGACACGCAAATATGAACAGCGACAACACAACAACACAGCAAGCTCGCCCTTCAGGATTGGCGAGCACCGACGACGAACAAGATGGCAGTGCCGATGCCGACGGCAGTGCCAACGAAGGCCGTGCCTCCACCGAAGATGATGCGGATGTGGAGGCCCTGTCAGGCGTTGCTAAGCTCACAATGGAGCCAAATGAGCACCTGACAGGGGAATCTTCATCCGATGCACCACAAGACGACGACATGATGTTCCTGGACGATGTGGACATGATGGACAGCACACCAGCAAGCGAAGGAGCAGACGACGACCTCTCTGCAAAAGATTTCGAGATCGACGATGACTACACCGGACTCGAGGCAATCAGCGATGACGAGAGATCTGGTGAAGAGATCGAGAAGGACATGTTGAAAGCTGCGGAGACGGATCTCAGACAGGAATATTTGGAGCAAGAGGCCGATATGGCCCGACAGCAAGAGTCTGACTGGTTCGCCGAGGAGCTCAACGAGGCAGGGTATCGGAGCCGGAATTTCAGCATCGGTAGTGACGAGGATGATCCTTTCGGCCTGAGTGCTCCCTTGAACCTGGATGAAGATCCATTCCAGGGTGCACAGCTATTCGATTCGCAATGGCAAGGCCTCATGGACGATGCGGAGCTTAACCTCTGGCGCATGCCGCACGCTCCGCACGCCGACCGCCCAAGGGAAGATTCTTTCAACTCAACCGACCGTCCCAAGCGTGTCCGTTTTGCTGAGGGCGCTCCTTTGTCTCGTAGCTCGAGCAGAAGCAGCTCAGGCAGCAGTGACGATGAAGAAGACAACAACCAGTACCCAGATATCTTTATGGATCAGGACGATCCCAAAATTCAGCAGCTTCTTGCCCAAGATCGTGGCGATGCTGACATGAACGGCTATGGCAGCGATGCCGGCTCTGTCTACGATTTCGAGGACGACGCTGATCGCTTCGCCTTCGAGATGGACGAGGAGAGTGACTCTAGCGAGTACGACAGTGACTCCGAGCGTAGGTTTTTGACCATATTTTCAGTTTCTTTTCTGTTTGCTAACGTATATGTCAAGTGAGTGATGACAGTGAAGACGATGGTGGCTACGAAACAGAAGAGGAAGATCCTGAAGAGGCGAAGGCAAAGATGCAAGAGGTCTGCAAGATGTCTCGCCCTCCTGTCACGACCGCCAGTGCTCCCACATCACCGACCTTAAGTAAACGGACGCCCGCTCCAATCGCACGGTCAAATAGCACTGGCAACGGCTCAACCACCAAGGCCAACAAGAACAAGAAGGGTCCCAGAGAGGGCACTTTCGAATGCGACCCAACGAAAGCTACCGTAGTCTCTGACTCGACCGGCAAGAAGACCGTGTTGTACATGCCCACTAATCCCTCTGCTCAAAACAAGGCATTCTGGGAACGTGCCAAGAGCGCAGCTAGCAGTCGCAATACCAGCCCGCGCGGTTCCATGTCTATCACACTTCCTGGTCGTGGTGGCAAAGAGGAGCAACAGGCCCGCCCATTTACTGCTCAGTCTACTCTTTCCACTATGTTCGACGGCAACTTCGACTTCATGCAACACAACGACGTATCTCCTCCGCCTGTGCGCACTGCCCCTATGTCAACTTATACACCCTCGCAAAGCGCATTTACGACGCCTGCTCCTACTGATGCAGGCAGCGATGCGGATGAGGACTACCCAGACTTCAATATGCTCGTCGACCTTGACCAAGACTCAGACGAGGACAATGACGGTACCTGGTCTGCCGCAGTCACCTCTCCAACTGAGCCAACCTTCCTCTCGCGCGGTATGGTCGGTTCATTCCGTCTCAACCAACATCGTGCCAAGCAAGAGAGCTCACTTGCCTCACACCCGGACAGCCGCGCATCGACTTCAGAGGTGAACGCCCTTCAGAGCGGCCGCCGCGGCGCCGGCAACGCACCGATAACACCGGCTCGCAAGAGGCGTATGAGCAGGGATTTGAACAAGACCCACTCTGGCATCAGGAAACCGGCGGCTCCCGCAATTGGTAGCCCTCTTGCCGCACGCCGCCCGAGAAGCCGTGGACAGAGCCTTTCTGGTCGTCTAGACCAGACTCTCTCGCCAGGCTACTCTCTGAAGCAGCAATAAGCAACCCAATAATCTCACGACCCGGCCACGAAATTTCGGACGCCAGCGTAACAGGACTTGCGCCGCGCTCCTACGAACAATGCCATTCGTTTCAACCAAAAAAATACACTTATTATTATTCAAGGCCCCATGCAGCGGGCAGCGAGCACACAATCGAAAGCCTCTTGCTACCTTCGGCTCCGGCTCAGAGAGCGTGTCTCATTCCAATTCAGCAACAAAAAATTGTCCTTTTTCTCCCCACCAACCAAAGATACCCTCAGCGCTTGGTTTGTTTTTCCGATTGCGAAAAAGTTTTCTATTATCACAAAAGTATACGAGACAGTAAAAGCAATCGGTAGCGGTTCCTCCGAGTCTTTTCACCAAGACGAAGAGGCGTTTTTGAGCCATCGGTTTTGGTCCGGTACAGAAAAGCTCTTGCTTTGACGGTCGTTTTTTGCGCCCGTCGTCCGCGTTTGCAGCGGGAGTCTGTCTGGTGGGAAGACGTTATATCGGCCTTTTGCTTTCTTTTCCTTTTCTATTCTAGTTAGTCGCCTTGTTTCTTGATGGTGTTGGTTTTGCTTTGTTTTGTGAGGGTGGCAGGTGGTGATGTTTTTGCTTTTTATGTTTTTTTCAAAAGTAGAATTGAGAAATGGAACGAGAGTCTTTGTCATTACTTCTTCTTCTTCTTGGTTTCACGCGCTTTGCATCTATCGTTGTGCCCCCGTTGTGAGTGACTTGTCACCATGGTCCATACATGTGACTGGCATTCTTGCTATCAGTGGATCGGTGTTCAAATCTGGCGCTGCAGAGGTTCACAGCTCCAATTTGCATTGGATGTCTGACATACGCCCATGTTTTCACATAGAACGACAAACCAGTCCAGAGTTTCCAAAAACGAGCCGAGAATGATCACGACGAGGAAAGACGTATTTCCAATGCAAAGTGCCCGTATATGCAAGTGTTCGCACTTACGTATCATACGATGGAGAAGATGTGTTCACCCCAACCCTTACCCTCGGGGACTCCGGAAATGGTTTTGGAACTGTGCGATATAATATGCAAAGACCTCATCCAACATCATGAAGCAGCTTTAGCTCACATGGGAGAGCGCCAGACTGAAGTTCACTTCAAGTCGAAGCATTCTGTGCGGTATCTGGAGGTACTGTGTTCGATCCACAGAAGCTGCATCTTCTTTTGCTTTTTTGTCGCGACATTGAACATCCTCCTTTGCATGGATTTTTTTTTGTTGTTTTAGTTTCGTTCTGTTGATTATCATATATGGAAGTTGTGGGACGCTACAAGGTAATTCAAGAGCTTGTTCACCTTCGCGATAGAAAGCGGTACTGGTTTTGGTTTGTGGGAACAGAAATTGTGTACAGGAGAGGGGCACGAACATATTGAAATGGGTTGGTTCAAGAAAATGGGAAGAAGCGTTCATGGTATCCATGATATAACTATTAAGAATACAATATCGGCATTAGATCGTGCATGCATCATTTAAACACCGCTCTTGGTGATACGGCTGGTGCCATCATCAGGGCCAGGGAGGCCCTCCTCATCACTAGGCTCCTGGTAGGTGCCGCCAGACTTGGCCGCACCTCTGGTGCGCTCAGAGATCACGTTGCCTTGGTCGATGGCGTTCTTGTCATCAGCCTCTGCGCATGTGTTAGAGGGTGTTCTGGAGTGTCAACGTTGCGTTCAGTACGAACCGAGCTGTGCGTCAGAGTCGGCGACGTTGCCGTCAATGGGGTCTTCGATGGGCTTGTCGTCGGATTGCACTGGGATCTGGGACTGGCCGGTACGGCTCTTGTACTCGTTGTCCTGGAACTCGCCGGAGGGGATGTCTTGGTCGCTCATGACTGTTGATGTGGGTTGTGAAATGTGTTTGTGGTGATTGAAAGTTCTTGGTGGGGGTTTGAGATGAGATGGATGATTGTGAATGAGTGGAGGAGGAAATCAGAAAAGGCTCATTGTACTTATACCTCTTCAATGTGCCATCTGGGATGGTGGTTGGTCTTCAAGTCCTGCGTCATGCATTGTGATGAATTTCCAAAGATGTCATGTTGATGCAACCACGAGCGCCCGGTGCAACAGAACCAATGCGTCTGGAGCAATGGGGTAGAGATCCTCCAGAAAGTATAATCTAACGTAAGATGTCGATAACCACCAGCGCCAGCCTCCAGGGCAACGAACCGCACGCGATCGGGCTGGATCCGTGTCAATAGTCGGGGCTTCGTTCGACGAATCAGAGGACAAAGATCACGGGCAAGGGTTACCATCCGTCATCTCCAAGGCGAAGACTAACAGAAAGCACCTGCATCGAATTAATCCAAAGGGCTGGTTTGCCGCAATGATGGACGTCACGACTTGGAGTCGAGTGCGTCTAGTACGGGCCGTGCGTTGGATTTCGTCCAGAAAGCCGGGGGAGAATCTCAGATCGTAAAGGGTCTGAAATTCGTGGATCTGGCGCTAATGCATGCACTTTAGATCGACAAGGTGACGTGTGGTAGTCGTGTAATCGCGTCTTTCTTTTATCATATCTGTCTCAGCGTTGTTGATGAGGTCGTTGTGACGATATTATTCTTGCGCTTGGGTCATCTCATGCATCTTTCGCTGCAGAAATAGTTGCCCTTCATACAGCGACCGCAACAGGTCGCCTCGGATTCTTGCAAGACTCGGTCTCGACAAATGGATTAATTCATCTCCAGCACTCAGAACTTCAACACCTGCTGGAATATGGCACGAGTGGTTGTTTTGCGACCTTCACTGTGCCCCAAGCGGCTCTGCAATCGAGATCTCGAGTTGTGAAGTCCTCACGAAAGTTGTTGGATGCGCATGCCGTCTCTATAGCATTCCATTCAAGGCGACTGAAGCAGAATGACCGAGCACATTAAAGATAAACAAGGCCAAACGCATTTAATCAAGATCGTTGTCGGCTTCCCCTTCCTCATGATTTCTGTCGTCTTTTACTTCATCTTCAATTTTCTCCACCAGTTCATCATCGACATAAAACCCATTGTCATCCGTTTTGTTTGCGAGAGAATGCGGCACCTAAGCATCAAAAGTCTGGTCGTATGTCCAAACTGCGTCCTTAGCTATAGCGTATAGACATAGGTGAGCTGGTGAGACCCTGAATAGGCGACCTGTCAATTTATTGGAAGTATGAGATGCATCTTGAACGCTGGCGAATGCATGATGGCTGATTCAATATGGCGGATTGTGAGGCTGGATGTCGAGCACAATACCCTCCAGCTAGACAATCAACGCAGGCCCGTTCGAATGCGGTTAATCAAGTCCATCACAAACCTCGCAGATGTCGATGAAGCGATAGGGAGCTGTGGCACACAGCCGGGCGAGGCGATGAGTGTTGCAGGCGCTGATTCCGACAAGAGATGCATGAGTTTGAGCTTGGGAAAAACACCGTATGGTCGTGATATTGAAGGGCGACATGAGTTTCGTCACATCATTTTTTCAAAAATTTATAGCAGTCGGCCGAGCCCAATACTAGCTTATATATGTGAGTATGAAGGCAACCTAAAGAAGGTCTTATAGGGTAGTCTATCTTGGTACAAGGCTGAACTGCTCATGTTGGTCGCCTTGAAGAAACAATGAGACAGCCTGGTGCCAAAGCATGGCTGACGCCCTGCGATGTGCAATTGACTGCATGCATCTGCCTGAATGGCGATTCAAGCCATCGCATTTTCTGGCAACCATGTGCCCTGGCTTCCTTGAGAGATAGTAGCCTCGGAGATGTACTTGGGCTGACTTGCCGCAAGAACAGTAAGATCGTCTGACACCAACATGTTACCTGAAGAGCGTAAGGAGAGTGGGGGTGCCAGAGCCGCAAGGACTCTTACGAATATCCCAGCCCGATGAGTCGTGATTCAAAAACTCGGGATTTGTGGCGCAATGTTCCCTTGTTTACGCAGCTGTAAAGCGTATCGAACAGCAACTATACAGCCGGTACGTCGAATCCTGCGATGCCCGTGAGCGGTCGAGGGGGCGCCTTTCCACGAAGCGGCAAGACGTGGTTGCTTTTTGATGTTTGTGAGCCACGGAATATGCATGTTGACAGCATCTATTTGTATGTCAAAGCGCTGTCCCTTGCGTAGCAACTTTGCCACCCAAGACCGGCGCATCTCTCGTTTCCACGTGCGGTTGGGAATGGCTCCTCCCAATGTGGTTTGCGAAAACGACCCAAGATATCGTGAACTTCTGGCGGTCGGTTTGTGGCGGGCTTTCGTTGGATGTTCAACGGGCTGATGCTGTCAATGTCCGAGCAAAGAGGCATGAACCCTCATCATCAGCCCTCGTGCATTGAGGCTGGGCTCCAGAATTCAACCTCCACAGCCTGTGAGTCAACCCAGACCAGGCTGTCAGACACCAAGTCGTCCATAACAGCAACTGCTCTCGCGCGCTCCCAGCCGAGATTGTCACGTAGCATCGACACAGTGACATATCCAAGAACTTGGATGACCTCCAGAACAGTCGACTGGTCCAGATTGAGTTCCTTGGGCACCGAACGAATGAATCGGTGAGATCCAAGTGGAACGACCTTGAAGCCACCTTCGAGAGGCGCAAGCGATTCCAGAGCTCGCTCGATATCATCGTCTGTAACATCTATGCCGCCACCGATGATGCCACGACCTTTCTCGATTCGCTTGCGCATCTCGGTCACAGCGATCATGCCGCCGTTCTCCGCTCTCGTCTCCCTGCAGACCTCGACCACACGTACAGCAAGCTCGAAGTAGAAATCGTTGACGCTACTCCCGAGCATCTTCGCCCATACACTACCGGCCTTGCCATTCGAGCTGGAGGCACCTTTGACATTGCTGCCAGCTAGAGGGTCGACACCGATGGCATTACACATGCGAGCAAACTCGGCACGAAACTGAGGGTTCTGTCTGATGTCTTTTGCATGTGTAAGACTGAAGTTATGGAGAGCCGCTTGGAAGACTGAGAGTTGGTTTGCTAATGCTTCGGCATGGTTGGAGCGGAGAGTCTGGCCGTGGCGAGCATATTGGTCGGCGCTGATGGCGGAATTTGAGAACGCACTGAGACCGACGCCGCGGCGGTTGGAAGACATATCGAAGAAAGCCCTCCTTTTGTACTTTTGAGACTGGTAAAGCGAAGTTGGTACAGGATATGGACACAGGCTCGACAGGTATTGACTGATAGCCCAAGGGATGTGGCAGCGGCGAAGGTCGTGAGTGCCTGAGGCTGTAACAGCGGATACAGGCTCCACCCGCCCGTTCCACTGCAGCGGGCCGTAACGAAAAGCTGAGGCCACCCGCACACAAACCATTTTGTCGGAG
The DNA here is from genome assembly GCA_030772445.1 of Cladosporium sp. MBC 237. Classification (NCBI taxonomy): domain Eukaryota; kingdom Fungi; phylum Ascomycota; class Dothideomycetes; order Cladosporiales; family Cladosporiaceae; genus Cladosporium; species Cladosporium sp. MBC 237. Next base: position 65,336 of record JAPHCH010000110.1, read on the forward strand.
AGAGAAGTTCAAGTGTGTGCCATCTGGATCACGTCGCTCTTTTCTTCCTCACGACTAACCCAGCAGCCACCGTCAAAATGCCCGGAAAAGCCACCGCCACCATCAAGACGTATGTCGCTCTTCACCATTCCCTGCTATGCGACGGGTGAAGAATTGCGATGCAGTCGGTCCAGCTCGAAAAAAGAAAATGCTTGGAAGCCAGCACTCGTTGTCTCAGTCCTGCGCAGTGTCAGAAATGGCCTGTCAGAATGTGAGGCAGTAAGAGGAGGGACATCCACGCTTGGGGAAACCCAGCGTCGCCGTCGTCGACCATTGGTCGCACATGGCAAACAACAGTGCTTAGCGGAGAATGCATAAGAGCCAGACCACTGCGCCGCAATTCTTCGCTCGGAGCCATCTGCCTCATGTGGCATGCTCCCAGCGGACCGACTAACACCATTCTCAATAGTTCCGTCCCCACCCAGGACCAGATCCTGGTCCCGGAGACCCTTCTCAAGAAGCGCAAGTCCGCTGAGAAGGAGGCTGCCGACAAGGCTGCTGCCCGCGACTCCCGCAAGAAGGTTAGTCAACACCATATCTTATCACCCGCCATACAGTGATGAAAACAACCAAACACCACGACTAGCTACGGCAATGTTGTCGTAACGTTAACCATCTTTCGGGACTGATCGACTATCAAATCATCACATTCTTTTTTGCATGGCCTTCATCGAACCATTGCTGACTGTCATGAATAGGAGTCCAAGACCAAGCGTGAGCAGATCTTCAAGCGCGCCGAGTCCTACGTCAAGGAGTACCGCGACTACGAGCGTGAGCAGATCCGTCTTGCTCGCGTCGCCAAGTCCGAGGGCTCCTACTACGTCCCGGCCCAGCCCAAGCTCGTCTTCGTCGTCCGCATCAAGGGTATCAACAAGATTGACCCCAAGAAGCGCAAGACCCTCCAGCTCCTCCGTCTTCTTCAGATCAACAACGGTGTCTTCATCCGTCTGACCAAGGCCACCTCCGAGATGCTCAAGATCGTCGAGCCTTTCGTCGCCTACGGTTACCCCAACCTGAAGACCGTCCGTGAGCTCGTCTACAAGCGCGGTTACGCCAAGGCCAACAAGCAGCGTATTCCCCTTACCGACAACGCCATCATTGAGGAGCACCTCTCCAAGTACGGCATTGTCTGCATGGAGGACCTGATCCACGAGATCTACACCGTTGGCCCCAACTTCAAGCAGGCCGCCAACTTCCTCTGGCCCTTCAAGCTCTCCAACCCCACTGGTGGTTTCCGTACCCGCAAGTTCAAGCACTACGTCGAGGGTGGTGACCTTGGCAACCGCGAGGAGCACATCAACGCCCTCGTCAGGCAGATGAACTAAGCGCTTCTCTCCCACTTGATCGGTGGTCTGGGAAACGCGGGTTCACAGGCGTGCTTCGCTTCACGATACCATTTCTTTTTGGCAGGTTTAACGGCGCATAATGGAGCTTTTTGGGACGGATGGGTCAAAACATGATAGTCGACTTCCAGCGAGACAAAAATTTCAATCCATACATTCACGTTGCCTGCCAACACAACTGTGCCAAATGATTCTCATCGTGACGTTCAAGTCTTGTGTGCTTGATGTATCATGATTGCCACCTATGTAGGGATCGTAGTCCGTTCAAATACTATCACCACCAGGTGGTCCTGTCTCTTACCTTCTGGCCTAGCATGAGTCGCCCACCAATGACCTGCCTCTTATCTCCAGCCATATAATCTCAAAACACAGTCCCAATCCTCCCTTCTCACTGCGCAACCGCCTCGCCAATCGCCTTAGCCAATCTGCGATACTCCATCAACAAATCCTCCACCTCCCCCAACTTCAGCTCCTGCGCACTCTGCACCTCCAAAAACCTCCTCCTCGGCGGCTTGATGCGCCTCAACTCCGCCAAAGCCTCGATGGAATTCAAGTCGTCTCCGCCCTCGCTGACGCGGCTGCGCGTGAGTTCCAGGTCTGCGCCTCCGCTGCTGCCGGTGGTAGTTGTGGTGGTGGTGGCGGTGGTGGTGGGAGAAGCCGTGATGTCACCTAGGTGTTTGCTTGATTTGGGCGCTGCTGGACCTGCTCCTCCGACTGATGGGGGAGGTTGGGTGGCGGCTTCGGAAGGCGGTGGAGGCGAGGGCTGGACGGAGGGTGGGCCGCTTGCGCTGGCTGCGCGGCCGAAGCGGGGGAAAGAGGGCATGGTTGAGGTGAAGCGGTTGAGGGGGTTGATGGAGGTGATGAAGTTTGCTGCGGCGTTGAGAGGCTCGTCGGTGGGTTTGTTGGTCGTGTTGGCGATGGGTTGTTGGGAGCGCGTGCTTGGTGCGGCGTTGGCGACGGTGCTGGAGTTGAAACCCACTCGCTTGGTGCTGCTTGTTGTGCTGCTGGCGGCGGAGCGGGTGCTGTCTGCGCTGCGGTCGCGGTTGGGGCGGCGGCCGGCGAGGAGTTCGAGGGGGCGGTTGTTGGTGGAGGTGGGTTTTGGGTTGGAGGGTTCGCCCAGAGGGTCGTCTGGGGAGGAGCGGCCGGAGAGGGTTATGCTGGGTGGGTACTCGTCTTCTGGCGTTGCGGAGGGGGGAGTTGAGACGAGTTTGCGGGCTTCTTCGAGGGTTTTGGGCATGATGGGGTTGTTGGGTACTTGGTCTTTTAGTCTGCCGAAGAGAGAGTTGAGGCTGTTTTCCAGCGTGCCGTTGATGCTATCGTAGACTTTGTCGGCGGCTTGGAGGAGGTTGTCGCGGCTGGCTTCGAAACGGTCGGCTTGGGCTTGTACTAAGCTGCTTAGGCGGCGGTTGGGAGCGCCAGGGCGAGAACCGTTCGTGTTCAGTGAAGAGGTTGGTTGGAGGGGTTTGTTTGTGGTGTCTGGTGTGCTTTTGTCGTGGGATACGACAGAGACGGAGGACGTCTCGGGTTTCAATGTGCGGTTTGAGGTTGGTTGGACGGGTGCTGCTTTGTCTGAAGTGGGTGTGGAAGGCCGACTATTTGGTTTGGCAGGACCTTCTGGCATTTCTTCAGCCCGGAGTGAAGTCAAGTCGACAGTCTCAAGGAATGAGATTGCGGCTTCCAGGTTGACGAGGCAGTACGCCGACTCGCCGTCAACTTTGCTAGAAGCTCGGAAACGCTGGATGAAGTTGAGATTGCTGACAACATTGAGTTCCAAGTCTGAGGAAGTGATCAAAGTGTAAATCAGGGTGGGCAAGATTTCATCGGCTGAGGATGAGGAGGGAAAGAGCTCAGACAGCGTCTCGACAATGCTTTTGTGCGCCACGGTCAAATGCTGCAGCTTGCCCAGTGGAAAATGTTCGTTATCCATGCGCAAGAGTGCCTCCCTCGCAGCAGCAAGAGATGCGTGAATCTCCTTCTCCTTCTCCTCGGCGGTTTTTGGGACTGGTCCTTTAGTTGGGTCGATGTCCACATGCAATTCCTTCAATCCAATGCCCACCACCGACAAAGCTGCAGTTCGTGAACGGAGCTTCTCGTCCCTCGCATCGTCATCTGTAGTTCTGTGCTTCCACAATTTCTCGTATAATTTCTCGCAAACCGCTCGTTCTACCGCTTCCTCCAGGGCCAGACGCTTGAATTCCAGCTGCTTTCTTGCCTTTTTCCGATCAGAGACCTCTGATACGGTGAGCATCTCTCCACCGCTGGTAGTACTGGCCGGACTGCCGCTTCTTCTGGCAGCTGATCCTGCTCTTGCTCTACTCTTGCTGTTCTTCAAGGTATTGGAGGGTGACGTCTCTTTCTTGCCAAGGCGGGAGGCCAGGGTTGCTATGTGTACAGAGATTTGGGAGGCGGCTCTTTCATAGAAGTCTTGAAACGTATCGGAAAGGGTGTCGGCGCTCAGAGGAGCCGGATGAACTTTCGCAGATAAGCTCTCTAGGAAACGCTCCGTCATGCTCCTTATTTCTATGGGCAGCTCGTCAAGGGTGCTCGGAAGGTTGAGTTCTGGGGCAGAGTTTTCGGTTTCAGAAGCCTCGTTATCTTCATCGTCGCGGTTCTCGAAGACATCTGCTCTTGAGCCTTGTCCGAACAATTCGGCGGAGGCATCGATGGGTCTGGCTTCGGGGATGGATGGAATTCCAGAGGCCTGGGTGGTGTGTGCCCTCTTTCGTGGCGAGCTGGCGGTGGAGGGAGGAGACTCCATTCTGGTGAATGATCGGGAGGCGTGTAGTGGCCTGGGTCTGGTGTCGCGTGTGTGAGCAGCTTCTTCGGAAGACATGGCGTTGGTTGAACGTTGGCTGGCTGCTGGCTGGAGCTGGCAGAGCACAGATGCAAGTATGATGCAAGGCTACGGTGCCTTGATGGTGCAGAGTAGTAGAGTATATGAATAGGAACAGCAGTGGTAAGTGAAGTCGAGTATGTGAACATACACGCCCAAGTTGTGAGCAGTCAGGATAGATGAATGCCTTGTCTCCATCAACGGGTCGGCATGTCCGGTAAGGTATCGCGTGCGTGCATGGGTAAGGTGTGCTGACGACGATGATGATTGCTGGCCTTGTTGCCTGAAGACTATTTTCTATTTGATGTGATCTGGCAGTGATGAGAGACTGTTATCCTGAAATTATTCTTTCTCGGTAGTCTTCTTATGATAACCTTGAGACAATTAACAAGATATCAATCAATATCAACATGTCCCCTCTTTCAGCCAAAGCGATCGACAGGCAGAGGCTAGCTCGCCCCATTGCTTGCTTGCGCCACACATCACCCGCCACGACCCCAAACAAATGACGAAGTCACTCTGTGTCTATCTCCAGAGCCTCGCTCTCTCAAGGCTCTCCACACCACCATCTCGACTCGTGCTCTGCCACTAACTACTACCCACCATCCTAGACATCACTCTCCCGCCTGACTACTACACTGACTTCATACATGCGTCTCGTGACCTCTGATACTTAAATCCAATACACCCGACTTCCTTATGCGATGCCGAACATCTCTCGCCATACCATCTCCCATCGCCACCATGTTACACGGTAGCATGCTTCTCTCGTGTTTGCTGTTGATAGCCGGTACCACCGACGCCGCTCGCTCACCACGGCAAAGAGCAGAGCAGAGGAATCCATATGTCATATTACCTCCCGGCCTTGATAACCATGTAGCCCAAGGGAAGCCTCCAATAGCCTTGGGCGAGAAGGAGTTTGTGAGTCCGCTCTTGAATCACCCACCAGGTGGCAACTAACAATTTGCGTAGACACTGAGACATATCTATCATCATGGATCCCATGACTACCCGGACCTCCACCGATACATGGACATCCCCGAAGATGCCCAAATGAAAGTCACCAGCGACTTCGGCGCAACATACGAGTCGCCTCCACAAACACTACGAGCCAAGGCGTCATCGAGGACAATACAGCGGCTCGCAGACCGCAGACAGTCGACGATCGATAGATTACTGGAGCATGCTGAAGTTCATGGAACAGCTGCGACTTTGCCCTCATCGGCCTGGACGGACGACGAGGTAGCGGGCCCGAACATCACGGACAAAGAGACGATCATTAGCTTTGCTAAGATGGCACACAATGCGTACACGCATGAACATGGCACTGGAGAGTGGCAAGAAGTTGGAGGTGGATTCAACTACACCGAGGACTTCGGCTGGGAGAAGGATGGCTTGCGCGGCCACATCTTTGCGGACAAGGATAATGGAACAATTGTTATCGGCTTGAAAGGTACATCCATGGCAATCTTCGATGGTGCAGAGACAACCGGCAACGACAAATTGAACGACAATCTGTTCGGTTCCTGTTGCTGCGGACAAGGAGGACCTTACGGCTGGAAGCAGGTCTGCGATTGCATGACCAATACATACACCTGCAACTCGACCTGCTTGGTCAAGAGCCTGCGGCAAAAGAGCCACTACTATTTCGCGGCTCGCGATCTGTACCATAACGTCACAGAAAGATATCCGAACTCGGATATCTGGCTCTCTGGCCACTCATTGGGAGGAGTTGTTGGCTCTCTTCTAGGTCTCACCTACGGTTTGCCAGTGATGACATTCGAAGCCTACCCCGACGCCATGGCAGCATCGCGACTCGGCCTCCCCACGCCTCCAGGCTACCGCATAGGCGCACACCAATCCAGACCTAGCACTGGCATCCATCACTTTGGGCACACCGCCGACCCAATCTTCATGGGAACCTGCAACGCCGCCACCTCACTGTGCACAATCGCCGGCTACGCCCTCCAAAGCCAATGCCACACCGGCCAGACATGCATCTACGACACCGTAGGCGATCTCGGCTGGCGTCCTGGCGTAGGCACCCACCGCATCATCAACGTGATCAAAGACGTGCTGGAAAAATACGACACAGTCCCCAGCTGCGAAGAAGACGTCGAATGCCAGGACTGCTTCAACTGGAAATTCTACGAAAGCAACAGCAGCGAAACGACCACGACGAAGATTTTCACGACCAGCTCCAGCACTTCCCAAACTCGCACTGAGACTTGCAAGACGCCTGGTTGGTGGGGCTGTTTGGACGAAACCACTTCCACAACTCCGACGACGACTATGACGAGCACGATTACGACTTCCTCGTGCAAAACCCCGGGTTGGTTCGGGTGTAAGGATCCCACCACCATGACTTTGACCACGACCATCACGTCTCCTAGCGCCGCGCCCGTGGTCACCACGACGTCTTCCACCGCGCCTGTGACGAGCACGAGCACTTCGTCGTCGGAATCTTCCAGTCTTAGCTCTTCTTCGACGACTTGCAAGACGCCTGGGTGGTGGGGTTGTAAGGATCCGACTTCGACTTCTACTACCGCGACGGCTAGTCCTACGGCGGAGTGGAAGGAGGGTTTGCGATGAATCATTGTGTTTTGAAGGGGGTTGGTTTTTTCTTTTGACTAGAAGAGTATGTTTATATGAGCAGTTTTTGCATATTGGACACGTAAATATTCGGGGGAAAGGGCGTTTTTGGATTGACATGGGTGGGATGGGATGGGATGGATTGGGATTTCGCATGGGATGTTGAAGTTTTTAGCAAGCATCAAAGGGATTGACCCCACACGAACGCCTCATCCCCTTTCTTGTTCGCCTCTACTGCCTCCACAAAGTCTCTCAAGAACAACCACTTCACCTTCCTACCCAGTCCCCTGTCATACCAATCATTCAAAGGCGCCGGGAAAAGCTGAAATCCAGACGAAGGCTCAATGACGTGCTCATCATGCGCTGTCAGCAGCAGCACGTTCTCTTGACAATCAAACTCCCCCAACCCTTCAATTGTCCAGTCGGCCAAAGCTTTGTCGTGCGCGAAACTCGCAGTGACATTGTAGAAAGGCTTCGTAGCGCTTTCTTCGGGATGAATATGCTGAAACTCCGAACCCGAATACTTCTGGGTCTGATTCTTGCCTGCCGAGAGGGCGATTTCTTCGGGCAGAGGCAAGTACTCCGTTGGTCGGAATTCGCCAGCGTGATGGGACGCATCGCCAGCCATGAACACGAAGGTGAGCGGGTTTGTCGTCGTTCTCGCGAGGCCGCACATGTGTCCTACGGAATGGCCGGGGGCGTTGAGGAGGTAAAACGAGCCATCGCCGAAGAAATCGTGAGCGTCGAAGCGGCCGATTTTGAAGCCGGTGGAGGCTTGTGAGAAGTCGATTTCGCGGACTGTGCGGTTCTCGTAGTCGCTTTGCAAGAGCGTAGCGTCCGGGTTATTCGGGTAGCCGGGCAGGTGTGCGTCTTTGAAGCCGGGGCCGACGATGATTTCGGTACTGGGAGGGAATGTGGTCGGGTCGCCTGTGTGGTCCCAATGGTGGTGGGACATGATTATGGATGATATCGAACCGTCGGCTACATCGAAGTTGGCTTCTTGCAGGATACGAGCGACGTCTTTTTGCACCATGATGCCCCAGCCTTTTTGGCGGAATTTGGGATATGAAGGCAGCTTTTGCCAATCATGGCGGACACCAAGATCGAAGAGGATTTTTTTGTTGGAGGGATGTTCGATGAGGAAGGCGAGGGAGGGGCCGGTCAGATCTGGTATGCCGGTGTAGTCGGGTTGGAGGAATGGGGACATGGCAAGTTTGAGGCGGGTAGTGCTGCGCTTGTTGGTTCGTGGTCTTGGATTAGATATGTTCTGGAAGACCTACCTGTCGATACATGATACTTTTACTGCCACCTCTGAGTTGGGTATGTTAAGATTGGGTGGAGGCTTCCGGTCGACGACAGAGTCGTAAGCCATGGCTTGTGATGGAAGTTTTGCAATGATGAAAGACAGGGAGTAAAAGTTGTCCTTGTAAGAGAATCTCGGTTTTCACTTGGAGTATCTGATCACTCTGTTCAATGTTGATGCTATACATGTACCTGATGTGCCGTGCCTCCTCACCATGACGCAGTTCAAGTAGGCTTACAGATGGATCTGCGCGCGGGAACAGCATGATCTGTCTGCCGAATTCCTGTGCCCTGATGCGGATGACATCTTGATAAACAGCAATAGTGGTAGTATATCTAACAACCTCGTCGATGATCCTTCTTCGCAACAAGCCGTCTCTACACAAGTCCGTGCGACATCTCACCCCCGAGGCGTTGCGGAGCCCAGCGCGAGATGTCCGCAGGCTTTTTCTCGACTTCAACCTTGTCTTCTCGACACAAGGTTGTCCGGACATCGAGATGCCACGCGACGAGAAAGTCGTGCGTATCAAGGCGAAGAGTCAGGTGAGGCAATGGCCAAATCGAATCTCCCGGGTCAAGTATCGCAACCATCTCATCCATCTCTCCCCACGGCCACCCCCAAGCTACTTAGCCGGTGGCATTCCACAAAGCACAACAGCTTCAAAATCTACCACATCGCCTGGACCACAGTCTTTCACTTCCTCGGAAGCAAAAGTCTGTAACTGTTTGCTCTTCTCACATAGCTTACGGTACCCGTCACGGGCGAAGAATAGAACGGAACACTACTAAGCCGGAGCGCCTCCTTGAGCCTTGCTTCGAAAGGAGCCTGGTGGGTGGGAGGGGCTTGACTGTGTTGATCTGACATTTCCTTGCATGCGTTGAACGTTTCTTGATAAATGCAGAGATTATAGTTGTGTGTGATGTGATGTTTTTTTGAGTGTGGTAAATCTGGGTATCAAAGAATCGAAATATATAGTTCTCCTCGCCGGCTTGGGTCTGCCTGGGCTGCTCTCGCAAAACGTCTCGGCGCTGCTTCTTCGTGCGGTAGATGCTTTTGGATATGCACAAGCGCCGGTCTTGCTGCTCGCCCTTGGTGCTGCCGTGTCCTTGTTTCCTTAGTAGGCCACCTGAGAGGCCATTCCGCGTCAAGTCGCAATCGTGTACGCTTGCACCGAGCCTATTCAAGCCTGTAGCCTGCGCCATGCCAACTGAATCCTCCAACTCAGCCTTGTCCTAAGCCTTACTTCAGCACAGTATTCGCTCCTCTAGCGGCAAGATACTCCTGCACCTGACCCGTCGTCAAGCTCTTGATCACAGCATAGACCTCGGCGTTATAGTAGAACAAGCCCGTCTTAGGATCCTTGTACTTCGCCGGCAAACCCGTGATATCGCAATACTTCTTCTTTGGCTTGAGACTGGGAGCCGCCGCAATACTTGTGTAGGTAACGCTCGGCACCACAGTCCCAGCGCTGCCATTGAACTGCTTCGCATTCTTCTCTACCACCAGTCTGCTCAGGTCCTGGCTAGCTTGCGCCGGGTTGGGGTTGAGAGACGGCGTAGAGGTGCCGTTTGTTGAGGGCTGTGGTGTGGTTGCGCCGGAGTTTTGCTGCGTGTTCATGAGACTTTGCTGTGCGCGCTGGGCTTCTGAGAGGATTTGTTTGAGGTTCTTGTTGCGGCGCTGTGGAGGTTTCCATGACGGGTTGCGGAAGGGTTTGTGGATCTTGTGCATGTCGAGGGTGTCGAGGAGGGCGGCGTGGGTCTCTTCGTTGGAGGCGGTGGTGATGGGCGCCATGATTGCGGTATGTGATTTCGTGATTGAGCTGAACTGGTGGCGGTCGTCGCTGAGAGATTGTTCTTGCTTGATGGTATTGGTATATGCGCGCTCTCACATGCGATCGCGAGCTTTGATTGCAAGTCGCGCCGTGAGTACGGAAGCGTGCCGTGACGTGCGAATGGGAATGCGATTTCCCCAGACGAATGACGGAACGGGGACCTGTTTCTTGAGTTTGCCAATGACCTCCACCTCGGACCTGGAACGCCAATTGATATATCGAGAGTAGAAAATCTGACAATGGAGAATATCGAGGCACAAGAGACGCCATCAGCTGCTGTTGAACGCGAAGCTGCAGCAGCCCCGCTGGCGGACTCGACCGAAGATGCGCAACAACCTGGCAGTGCGCCAGAAGTACCTCCGCCACCTCATCAGTCGCATTCACCAGAGCCGAAAAATCAACAGAGCGAGGATGTACCTACACCGATCGAACAGACTGCCCAGGAAGAACCAGCAGAAGCTCCCACAAACGCGCCAGAGACCGCGCCGATAGTTGGCGACCCCGAATCAATTCAAGTCACAATGCAAACTCCACAACCCGCGAAAACGCCTTCAAGAGGAGGCTCAGCCTCTGCTCGCGGAAGCCGCAGTAGCAAGCGTGTCAGTTTTCCAATTGTTGGAGAAGACACGCCCATGACAGACGCAACGCCTTCATCAGCTCCTCGAGGTCGTCCGCCTGGTAGGCCCAGAGGGAGTCGGGCTCGCGGTCCCACGAGAGCCAGTACGCGAGGCAGCCGTGGCGGCAAGCGTAAGCGCGCAGACGACGAAAACGATGACGGCGCCTCTTCTGACAGCGAGATCTACGCTCCTACAACGACAAAATCCGGTCGAAACGTTCAGAAACCCACCTCATTCGTACCTCCTCCACAACCCTCACCACCTACGATGCCGTCGTTCAAGAAGAAGCGAACCTATCGAAGGAACCCCGAAAGCGCCGTCTGCAAAATGTGTCTGAGAGGCGTGAGTCCCGCAAACAATATGATTGTTTTCTGCGATGGATGCAATGTCCCCTACCACCGTTATTGCCACCAACCGCCGATTGACCAGAGTGTGATCGATGAGGTTGACAAGGAGTGGTACTGCAAGCAATGCGAGAGAGAAAGAATCCAGCCCGTGCCAGAGGCTCATGTGACTGGCTTCGTGTCTGCTGAAGGCGCTTCAGCTGAAGAGGTATGTACTAATAAATCGCTCGTTCAAATGCAAGCCACTAACAATAGCACGCGCAGAGGCAAAAGTACTTCTCAAATCTCCCACCTGGGGTGCTGGTCACATTACTCACCAAAGCAACCACTTTACATCCAGACCTACCTCTCTTCGATCCATCGTTCAGACCCAATTCAAGTCCTGGAGCAACGAATGCAACACAGCGGCCGATCACCAATGGAACTTCACATCGTCCCATTCAGCCTCTCCCAGCTGTGTCAGGCACGATTCTGCGAGACATGAATGACTCAGATAATGAGTACGGGTCAGACGAGCATCCATCACATTATCCGCGCCCGGGACAAGGGCTGATGAGCACGCTGCCTCCGGAGAAGGGGGATCTGCATTATTTAGTGGATGAGGAGAATTCGCGTGGAGTGTTCACGCATGTATATCAGGAGGAATCGAAGGAGTAAGTGCTGGGCTCGGAAGATCAATGACAGCTTTATATCTTAATCTTGAGCTGGCCGATCAGGAGGGATCCATTGCACGGGTCTCGCGAAGGGAACGAAGCCTGGTTCGCGTAGAGCGCAAATATGTCACGTGCGTCAAGGGCGATCGCACCTTCCCTTTTTCCACGACTTAGCCTTGCCTTTCTCCTTTCGTGACTACTGGTTGGCCCCAAATATCAAAGAGACTTGCGGATGGCCTTCGCCGCTGACACTAATTCTTCTCACATTCACCATCATCACATCGCATCACATTCGCCATCCAATCATGCCGGACCCGCCACCTAGTTCAGAGACCTTTAATTCCACCCTCTCGGCATTGGAGCGCGCTCAACAAATTGTCGACATCGCCAGCGACGATGGAGATGTCATCCTCATCCTAGAATTCGCTCGCCTCCGCGTCTGCTCTCCCATTCTCTGCAGCGCCTCGCCCGTTTTCAATGCCATGCTTGGTCCTCATTTCTCCGAAGGACAGGCCAGTGAAACCCCTCAGAGCCCGAAAGAAATCTCACTCCCAGACGACGACACTTTCGCGATGAAAAGACTCTGTCGCCTGATCCACCACCAAAGTGACCCATTGGAATCAGCGCTCGAGGAAGCTCCCGCGGCGCAAGTAACAGAGTGGCTTCACAAACTGGTCGTTGTTGCGGACAAATACTGCTGCCTTGAGGCGATCGACGGTGTCGTCAAGTATGAGCTCTCAAGTTTCGCCACGCCTTCGGTGTCTAAGGTCATGTCGGAATGCGGCCTACTCGAACTCATCGACTGCGCATTCCTTCTCAACAATGGTCGTTACTTCGCCTACTTCACCAGATGCATCGCCTTGGACGGCATAATGCTCTACAGCGACTTGATAGATGTGCCTCCTCTGCAGCGCCTTCCCACCACGCTCTTGCGTAAGTTCCGCCTCTAGTATTCCCAGCGATATTGATATCTGACAGCACTCTCAGTCCTCGCCGATGAACAGCGCTCCGAAGCCTGGCGCGTAATCCATCTGGAACTACCAGCCCTCTCCGCACAACAATGTCCCATACCCGGCTGTGAGATCTCTGCGAGTGATTTGAAATTCCCGACAACTTTGCTCCGCATGCCCTGGCCACCGAACCCGGATACAAGCGCCCGCGACATCATCAAAAGCGCCCGAAGCCAGGGCGACGTTGCGATTCACTTGCGACTGGGCTGTCGGCACGGGAGCGGACGCATACAGACCTCGGTCCCGAAGTATAAGATCGAGTCGCTTTGCAGGAAGATCGAGGAGCTGGCGTGCGGATTGTGTTTGGAGTGTGTGAAGGCTGGGCGCAGGATTTGGGCGTGCAAGCACAAACAAAGGCTATTGAGCTGGGTTGCGGAGGATCCTGTGGTCTGATCAGCTTCACCATTCCGTGGATATTTCGCTCGTTTGGACATTCAGCACAGGAAAGAACGGTAAGCATTCGTGAACGTTTGCGTGTATCGGTGTATCAATGTATAAGATCGTGCAATCTGGGCAGAAAACCTCCGTTGAAGCAAATCCAAATATTACCATCCTAGATGTCGCGACGCATGTGTACGACGGGCCCAGTGTACACATGGCGGCCCTTGGTGAACCAGAAAGCGATGCTAACAATAAAACACCCTCCAAACATAGCCGACGCCCAATTCATACCGGCAGGGGTAACGGGCAGGGCCAAAGGCCAGCTGTGATAGCACGTCAGCGAATGCCTCTGGGGCCTCTACAAGTCTGCTCAATGTCTTACAACGCGAAGAACCACAAAGTTGTCAAGCAGCAGAAACCCGCAATATTGATCGGCAGACCAAGTCGACCAAGAGACCACTTGCGAGGAGGCAATGGAGGACCATAGAGTCGGCGCCAGATCAGACAGCCTAGGGTGATGAGATAGCTGGTGAGCAGGGACACTCCCGCAAGAGAATTGATCGCATTTAACGCAACGTCAGAGCCAATATTGATAAGCGAGAGCAGCGTAGTCACGCAAAGAGAAACCATGACCGCGCGGAGAGGGATGTTTTGACCGCGGTAGACCTGTGACAGCCATTCGCTGAAAGGCAGTCCATTGTCTCGAGCGAACGACCAGACCTGGCGACTGGCAGTTGCAACTTCGCTGATGGCGCAGTTGGTCAGTCCGAATATCACAAGGAACACCATCATGTTGACTGCATGCCGGTTCTGCACTGCGTTCATGAAGATTTGCAGGAAAGCGTAGCCATTGAGATCATCACCCGCTGCCAATACGGCTTCAGCGTCTCCGACGCAGAAGATGAGCGTGATGGCCATGAGGAAACTAAGGGTGCAATTAAGAGCCACAGCGCTCAAGATGGATTTGGGGAGATTTGTAGATGCGTCATGCATTTCTTCCGCCATGTGAACAGCACAGTCGTAACCGATCCAGATACTGACTGGCGTCGTCAGACCGACCATGGACGAAAGACCTGTCGTCGGCCAATTGCCCAGATTCGTGAATTCGAAAAATATCTCGTGATCGTTGCCCTTTGGAGACATGACCCAGAGGGGAATAATGACGCCGAAGAGACCGCAGATGTGGACGACGACTGCCACGCCTTGGGTCATTGGTAATTTGCCAGCAAGGAGAGTATTGAAGACGATCGCGAAGCAGATGACCGCAATCGATAGAAGTGTCCCGTGCCATGCCTGGAATGTGTATGCATCATTATTGATGATGATGAGACCTTGTATGATCGTGCCTACCATGAAGCACACACTGGCAAGGAATGTCTGCAGTCCGATGACACAGAGCCAGCCGGTGCAGTAGCTCAGGAATCGTTGGCATCTGGGCGGTCCAAACTCCGAGACCCAGTGATACTGTCCAGCAGCGGTTGGCGACCTGTGATGTTAGGAGATGTCTTTGCAAAGCTCCACATCGTCCTTAACTCACATCGATGAGATCTCGGCGATACTTAGATAGACCATCCCCATGCTTATGGCCACGCAGATGAAGCCCCAAAACATCAAAGCAGTTCCGCCATTCAACAGCACGTAGTTGAACAATGGCAAAAGACCTTCCCATGCACATACGATCATGCTGGCGAAGCCGGTCATGGTGAGCAGCTTGAAGTTCCGGCGCAATTCTTGCGTCTTGCCATGGACGATCATGTCATGTTTGTCTTGGTCGGTACCGCGATATCTCTCAGGGACGGCGTGATCGACGACATCGTCAAGGCTGTTATTTGCAGACTCGGTGTTGATCGGAGAGGAGTGCTCTGGAGAAGCCTGCTTCGTGCTCATCTGAATTGGAGTTACACCGGCCATGGCGGATGTCAGTGAGCGGTATCAGTGTACTGATAGGGAACATCAAAACAAAAACTGATTCTTTTGGGCATTTTGCAAGACACGGCATGTTGAGAGACCCTCCCGATAGTGCAACAGTAGTGTACAATCCTTGTGCAGGCTAAGGCGAATATATTGAGCCCTGGTCTTGCTGCGGTTACGATTAGTGGATGATTGGCCCGTTGACGGGAATCGATTGTATCGACTAAGTGAAGATTCTGAAGCCATGGAAGTAGTGTCTTGACTCTGCATCTCGCTTGGCGATTGTGTAGACACATGGTTGGCTCGTTACCTGCCGCTGCATGATCGACGTGCGAATGCTCGAATTCAGGATTTGGTGGATGTGGAACCCCAACCCTTACCCTATAGGTAGCGGGCGAATATGTTCCACATCAAGTGCACGAATAGACTGTGGACGAACCAGCTTTTCTCATAGCCATGTCTTCCGATAAGAAGATGGCAGAAATACTAAATCAGTCAATCGACCATTGAAGCTCTCGGGATTGTCACCATCAAGTCATTCTTCACCATCCTCCATTCGGGGAGCACAGCTCAAGCTTACTTACGGGGATGGGTTGGATTTTGGTTCTCGAAACTAAACAGTCGTCATGTTGCAATATAACAAAGTGCGACGACGAAGGGTTGACATGCGGATCGAGAGAACAAAAGACCCGTGACTGTTCACGCCAGTCGCACAACACACTCAGTATATCGACAAGGAAAATAGAAAGATGTTATTTGGACTCCGCAGAACCGTTCATCATTCCCGCATGAGCCAAAGAAGATATGGCCCAAAGGACCGCTATAAAGATCCAGCCATACAAGTCTCTCGATCGATCTGCAAGGGAAGAAAGGGGGGGATTGCCTGAAAAGGCTTCGACGAGAGTTGAAGATAGACATTTGTGGGAGGCCCTCGCCGTTCTCCGAAGCTGGCAATTGGCAGGACCTTTGCGCTTTCTCCTCGTCACTACATAGGTAGCTACTGAGGGGTTACAAGGTCGTCCAATTAGGGAAACACAGCATGTACTGGCCTCAGTCGAGGATATCCAGTTCTTCATGCTCCTCTCGTGGATGCTTACTGGCCCCAGAAGGGCCAGACAAGCGTCCAGCGTCCAGCCTCCCAGCGTCTAGCGACAGGACCCAGCGTATGCCGACTGGTCCCAAGCGATCAATGCCGGTTCTGCAGAGTCGCGGAAACTATGTATCCTCGGCACCTTCGCACAGTGCCTGTGAGAACCTGTGCAATACCCCATGACGTGTTCTGGGACATCGCGTTCTCGAGCGCTCGAGCTCAGCACATGACGGCTGTGTGCTGCGAACCGTATCGTGCTGAACACACATGCAAGGCCATACCACCTATCCTCTGACTCTTCCCATGGTCGCCAGTCGCCCTCACAGAGCCTCTCAAACGCCCTCATACGCTTCACATGCCCAGCTCGTTGCCACCAAGTAAATGAACATGCTGATCCCTCGAGGCTCCGGGCCAGAACTGCCTCATTTCCGGTGGCGCTTTGTCAAACATCGAGTCACAAGACCAGCTCGACAAAGTCAACGTCGGCTAAACAAATACTTCGCTACGTACCAAGAGGTACGTACAGCGCAATGATAGCAGATCTGTCGCAGCCAGCTGTCGCGGCTCCGCCTCACTGGCCCAAAGGTGCCGTCGTCGCCGTGCAACTGCTGGGTACCTGAATACCTCGCGAAGCGTATCGAGCTTGCTTGACCATTCACGGCGTGTCGCTAGTCACAGACTCACAGCTGGTTTGCTCCGTGCCCATTCACGTGTGGTGGCTTGGAGTGACTTCGTTACACACACCTCCACAGGTATGGGGGAATGCGGGGGTACCTATTTTGACTTGCGCATTCACGCAACTGTGTCAGCGCCGTCCAGTACCTCGAGGTCCCCCCAGGTGGTGCGATTTATAAAGCCTCGTGCCTTCTTTCTTTGTTACACTTCCTCTTTCTCTCCCCAGAAATCTCCCCTCTACCACGAAGGCAGGCACTTCAGTCAACGACTTGCACCTACAATAACAAACTATTTCTTTCTTTGTCAACGAGCTTCACAACCACAATGTTCGGCCTCAACCTCTATCAGAGTGCGTGTCTCTACGCCAGCGTGACGGCCTTCTCCGCCACCTGGGTAGCTCTCGCTCTTCCCATCCAACACGGCAAGGCCGGTCCCTTCAACTACCACCGTGCCATCAGGCAAGGTCGCCGCATCCCATGGCGCCGTATCCCTGGTATGAAGATCTAGATGCCGCACGGCATCGCCACCGACGGCGTCAGCGGTGGCAGTCTCATCGTCGCAAGGCGACCGAGGCTTCTCTCAAGGCGAGGCGCCTGACACTCACCACTAATCGCCTCGCCTCACGCGCAACGTAGCGAACATACGCGGACGCTCTGCGCTACGACCCGACTTTTCTGCATGCTTCGTCGCAATCTTCGGCGGCAAGCAGCTCTGGCAGCACATGCACCATGCTTCGACACCTTGCGTCACGGGTGTTGTAGCGTGGCATTTCCTTTTGCATGAAGCGTTCGATCATACAAATACATTCAGCACCCAAGCAGCACCTTCACTACCACCGACTTACCTTTGTATGCCCTCGACCACCTCGACCTTCATTCACGACTGGCTTGCACCATTCGCCAGCTCCCTCAACACTCGACCATGTCGCCACTACCCGCTCCTGCACTCTTGTGGCCCTGCTTTGGTCCTCCACAGCCATTCTTGGGGCGCACTTGCGTAGTCGACATCATCTCATGCGTTTGTTTTCGGGAGTTTTGCTGATTTCGGTCGGAGATGCTGGTTTCCTCGCTTTCGCCGCCACGAGCTGCTCGCGGCCTTTCGTACACAAAGACGCGCACCACTGCCGTCATGCTCAATAGTTATGCAGAACGATGTAATGATATGCTCTTTCAAATGATATATGCCCTGAACTCATCGTCGTAATGGAAATGATGGAGTGAAGTTGCGCGCGACTCAGAGAAGACCCACTATTGCCCTGGATAACGGGAAGTCCGGTCGTCTAGCGCGCCCTTCTTGACGATTTGTCGCGTGCCGTTTGCGACGACACTTCCGTTCATGATGATGAGACTACATATCCGTTTTCTCGTGATGTTCTCCTTACCATCTCACCCAGCATACAGCTTGAGGCATCATGCCCATCTGGCCTAATCTCCAACCTCTGCCGTATCACCGTCGCACAACCCACATCCCTCCGCAATCCAGCGCACACAAACCCGCGCCAACAAAAACCACCATGAAAAATACGTGAAGGTGTATCTATCTTCACAAAACACAGAGCAATATAACCCCCGTGGCAAAACCGCCGCCACCAGCGTCAGCTCCCACGCAAAGGTAACTATGTACCTACACTTCACTGGCTCCGAGAGCTACCTGGGAGTGTCGGGTATGGTATGACCAGCTCACGCCCAGGCTGCAGACCAAGCCTGCGTGTGTTTTTTCCCCGCCTTCAGGATCAGCGCTTATTTGCGCTTTGGCCATTGGGAGTGGGAGACTGGACGGGTCTTGGGCCTGATCCTGGTCCTTTGTTATTGGAGTCGCGTAAAGTTATTACTTGATTGTTTTTGCCTCTTCAGCGCGGCGCAAGGAGGTCGCCTAAGTGATTGTCGACTCGGGTTGCCTATCTGAACGTGGCTCCATCCGGGCAATATGGATGCCCTACTTTTTCGAAAGTTGTCTACTGCCGGCTCCCGGAATAATGAATGCATCGAAGAACTACGGCAAATGTTTCTGCGACCTGTCTGTTAAAACAGAGATGGCCAATATCCTCTACGTATCCGACGTCTCTCAGTAGCAGTCCTGGCTCCGGCTCTGCCGCAGCTGAGACAGCCAACACAGCTTTTGACTCGCCGGCTATTGTCTGGGTTTGACACAGCCACAGCTTCGTTTCCGGACCTGTAAAGCTTGAGGTGTCATGTAGACGACGACGTGGAAGGGCATGCTGTGAAGAGCTCGCTCGGTCAGATATCTGTCAGTTTGGGGAACTCTCTCCAGGGAGGAGTGCGTTGACGAAGCGCCAGGGATTTCGTTTCTTCTTCACACAGATGGAGGTTCGAACTCGCAACAAGACACCCACACGCAACCGCAGGCAATGAGGAAGCTCAAGGCCTTTCCCCCCCTCAAATTCCCTGGTCTCTTTCAGAGAGCCAGTCGTCTGAACAAGGTCGTTTACCAGATTAATCCGGACCGTGGAAGATATTTGAAAGAGTCTGGGACGGACGAGTTCACACAAGCTGTTACGTGCGTTCATTCTTTTGACTACAGCTAATGTTCAAGTTACAACAAACCCATGTCCTCCCACCTGCCCCGTCGCTCTAAACCTGCCATCCAGTTCCCAGATCCATGAGACCCTAGAGACCACAAACCGAATCGATCACCTAGAAAGCCGGGTTGGCGTTCTTAAGCAGCATCTCAAAGTAAGCCTGGAACCAGGTGCCGGCCTCAGGAGCGGGAGTGAAAGAGTCGGCGTAACCGCAGTGAGCATCGTAGCGAGTGGCGCTGGAGTCACTGGTACCATCACTCTCTCCACCAGGCTTGACCCAAACGATGGCGTCGACGAGAGGGTCGCCGGTGTTGGTGGTTGGGCGGATGCCGAAGCCCGCGCCCTTCACATTGCACCAGTCTCCCCACGCTTGCTGGCCAGTGGGCTGGACGCCGCTACGGCCTTGGTCGATGATGAAGTGGGCGGGGAAACCATTCTGCTGGAGCAGAGGGGCGAGGGCGTTGACGTAAAGCTTCTCGTTGAAGTTCTTGTTTCCCTGGGTGTAGGATGGTGCCGTGGTGGTGTTGTAGCCGTTGTAGTTGGAGACGTTGGTGACGAGGCCGCGGAGCGCGGCGGGCTTGCCGGCTTCGGTGTAGATTTTGGCGAAGAGTTTGGCGGAGGGCGCGAGGTTGGCTTCCCAGCCGAGCCAGCCTGCGTGGCCGGCGTCGATGTACATGGCGACGTTGGGGAAGTTGAGGGTCTTCACGGCGTATTCGACTCCGGCGATGTATGCGGGCTCGGCCTCCTGGCATCTGGCGACGTTCATGTTGGTGACCAGGTTGCCGAGACTGTCGGGCTCTGATTGGGATGTTAGTAAGGGTTATCAGACTCGCCGACTTCAGAGGCAGACTCACCAATGACAAGAGAGACTGGAGTCTCGGGGTACTTCTTGAGGATGGTGGCAATGGAATCGACGTATGCCTTGTACTTGTTGAGACCGTCCTGGGCAACGTGGTACTCGCCATTGGAGGCCAGAGCCGCGCAGTCACGGTTGGGCAAGTTGTAGACGACGAAAGCGCCAATGATGGGAGGGTTGGCACCGGCGGCGTTCTTCGCCTTGATATCGGCCATGTAGGTGTCCACGGTGGGAACCTTGGCGGCAGTGTCACTTCATGGAGTCAGTAAAGCGCTCGCGACTTGGACTGCTTAAGTCAACTTACAGCCAAACATAGGTACCAACTTTGGCGACAGCGCTCGCCTTAGCTTGCAGACTGGCTGGGAGAGATGGGATGGCCAGCGAGTGAATCTCGGAGGAGTAGTACGGGTTGGCGTAGATCTGCTTGCCAAGGAAGATGTTGCCAGACGCAGAGGTTGGAGGAGCTGTAGTCGAAGTTCCGCCAGCTGTGGTCGAGCTGGTCCTGACGCTGGTAGTGGCTGAGGTAGTCCTGGTCGCCGACGAGGTTGAGACTGATGTAGTCGACCTGCTGGTAGTCGTGGACCTGACACTGGTTGTCAAGGTCGTCGCAGCACCGGGCTGGCACTGGGAGTAATCTGTTTGGTGTAAGCGAATAGCCTCCTCGGCGTCTTCAATAGATTGTGGCACTAACAGTCATTGAGCGTGACACAGGTGGTGCCAGAGTCGCAGGTGCCGCTGCCCGTCCAATCCCGACCACCACACTGCTGCCACACGGGAATGGCAGAGACAGTGGCAGCGAAGATCGCCGCAGACGCAATGACTTGTTTCATGGTTGCCAGGTTGCTGTTGTGATGTGATGCTTGAGGAGGTCCCTGGTGGAAGACCAGACTATGTGAAACCGCGAGTCCTCTTTATATATATCTATGGACGCTGGTCCAGAGACACGCTGAGATGCTGCGAGTTCTTCAGGGCCGTCGGCCCATGGCTCCTCCGTGGACAAACTGATCTTGGTCTCACGGAGCATGACAGATCACGACATGAAGCAATGTCCTCATACGATGATGTACGGGATCTGTAGTACTCAAGGCCTTAACAGGTAAGGTCGACTCGAACGATGCAGCTTAGTCCGGAAGCTTGCACTATACGAAGAGTTCTTTACGCTATGCAAGAAAAAGATTGTGCACTCTGATTGGAGTGTGGCGCGAGCAATTAGACATTAGAGCGATATGGTCCAGGTCCGGTGCCTGTCGTTTGGCGCATGCAGTGGCATGGAGGCTCAAGTTGCTTTGAAAGTATATTGATGTACCGGACCGCAGGACCCCGTTCGATCCCCATGGGGCTCGGAGCTAGATGAAGACATGACCGGAGGCTAAAGAAGTTGTGGGTCTCCGTATAGGTATATGATTATCATGGTGATTGTTGGCTGTAGACTATGGGTCTGAGGAGAGAGTGACATGGCGAGAGAAGCTGTGTAAATATTGGCCACGCTCGTGGATGCAGCATGGGATACTCGCCTGGAGACAGTAAGTAGGATATCATCTTTATCGCTGCATATCCAGTCGGCTCATTCCAAGCCTCGACTATCAGACAAGGCGGAAAGTCATCAAATAAAAAACCCGGCACGTCTTGCTCCGGTAACCCGTAGGCTCTCCTGCATGGGCGGGCGCAGATTGAACAAGATGAAGTCTGGCCGTGTGCTCCGTGTCATGCGGAGCACTAGAGCCATCCCCAGCCGCTTCGGTTAAAATCGAGCGCTTCGCCGGATGCAGATAGACAGCCTGTCAAGCCGTTGGGCGACGACTTATTACACAAGAAGAAGGTGGCATTTCTGTAAAGTGCCACCTGGTCGTCAAGAGGAGGGCGTGTATAAGAGACGTGCCTCCCTGTTGTCTGTCAATTCTCCAGTTGTTTGTCTCTTGTTGAATGTTTGGGAGATGGAGGAAATGAACACGTAGCCATGGGTGTATCGAATGGGCCCAGGTTAAAGTGATCTGCGCGATGGGGACGAATGAGAGCTGGATGGCCCAGATAGCACTAAGTCACGTGTAAGTCAACACACTTCAAGGAGGCCATGCTGCTGATCACTGTCGAGACTGTGAATTTCTGAGGTTTATCTCATGGCTGCTGTTGACTTGTCGGTGCACATGATCTTGAGGTAGATGTTTGTTACGGCCAGCATGGCAAGCACGTGGACCCATGCTCCCACGCTTCCTGTCAGATCTGGCCAGCGAGCCTAAAGATTTGATTGATATTTGCCCTAAAGCTTCCCCGTGGGACCCCCGCTCGGTTTTTCGGCGCTATTTTGTCCTTCTTAGCATGTCTCGCTTGATTCAGGCTGTCGCTCTCTACCGGCGTCTGCTGCAACATGCCTTCCTTGACCATGCATAGACAGGCCAGAATTATCCGGATATCGGATAGCCTTGTTGATACTAGGATAGATATACTGTAGCTATGTTGTTATAAATGTCCATCTTTTGAGGCTCTTCATGATTGTGGTAGGAGCGTGTATAGGAAGAAAGCTTGAGCAACGCCTCATGGACTTAAGGCCTTTGACAAGCCGGTGGAATATCATACTCCTCCAATCCAGCGTTCAGTGACTGAGCGCCATGGCCGATTCTGGCGCTTCACTGGATCTCACGCCCTAAGAGCCAGACTTCTCTTCGGCCTTTGTATTTTTCCCCAGATAACAAGGCTTCTTGGATGCTTTCACATACCATTCGGTACATGCAAAAGTCCCAAGCCTCACTCCCAAGACGGAACAACCCCAAACTTCCACCAATGAGACCCTTGCTCGCGATGCGGGCGCGCGCGCCACCCAAGCGACTCGAACAGCTTAAAAGCACAGCAGTGGCACATGCGCATGTTCAAGAGCTGTCACTTGTGTCCATCCTCCTCAAACACAACATCAACCCAATAGTCTGAGCTCGACAAGAAGCTGCACCGCAATCATGGGTCTCCTTACGATGCTCGTCCATAACGACGCCATCAAGACTGATCCTCAAGAGATCTACGGATGGCGTGTCTACGCTCTGGCGTGTTCGGTACGTCTTGATCGTCGAGTATTAGGGAACCCACAGCTGACAAAGACAGGCTTGTTTCGGTGGCATGTTGTTCGGTGTTGACTCTGGTATCATCGGAGGTGTCTTGACTATGGATACATTCAAAGAGTACGCAACCTTGACATGCTCGCCGTAATCGTTAGACTCGACCTGACACAATTTGTAGTACCTACGGTCTCACGGCATTGAACGACGACAAGGTCGCGCTTGCCAACCTCCAAGCAAACATCGTCACCACCCTCCAGTGTGGCTGTTTCGTTGGTGCCCTCAGCACCGGTATCATTGCCGACAAGATCGGTCGCCGCTACAACTTAATCCTTGCAGCCATCCTCGCCATCATCGGCACCATCATGCAAGCTGCTGCTATGGGCCACATCGCTGCCATCTTCGTTGGCCGTTTCATTGCCGGTCTTGGTGTTGGCGCTGCATCCATGGTCACCCCATTGTACAGTGAGTATGATCGTCGATATTCCAACCAGTATTCCTGTTAACAGATCAAAGTTTCCGAGAACGCTCCTCGTGCCATCCGTGGCGGTCTGACCGGTATCTACCAACTCTTCATCACCGCCGGTATCATGTTGGCCTTCTGGATCAACTACGGAGCGAATGCGCACATCAGTGGCGATGCCCAATACATCGTTCCCCTCATCATGCAGGGCCTCCCCGCCGCCTTGCTCTTCGGCTCCATGTGGTTCTGCAACGAGTCGCCCCGTTGGTTGGCCCGCCAGGATCGCTGGGAAGAGGCTGCTTCAACCCTCTCTCGCGTTCGCGCTCTGCCTGCTACGCACCCCTACGTCGCCGGCGAACTCAGCGAGATCAAGGAACAGCTCGACCACGAACGTAGACTGATTGGTGATGCGGGCTTCAAGGACTTGATGAGAGAGATGTGGACAATCCCCGGCAACAGGAAGCGCGCTCTTCTCTCCATTGGCCTCATGATCTGCCAGCAGATGACCGGTACCAACGCGATGTACGTGATCCCGAAATCCACTGCGAGTAAACTTTAGCTAACATTATGACAGCAACTACTGTATGCCCTCCAAACTTTTCTAAGGAACCGTGACACATTGGGAAACTAACATGTTGCAGATGCTCCTCAGATCTTCGCAAACCTGGGCCTCAGCGGCACTGAAGTCGGCCTCTTCGCCACTGGCATCTACGGTGTCATCAAAATGGTCATGTGCGGTCTTTTCTTGATCTTCGCAGCCGATTCTCTTGGACGCCGCAGGTCCCTTCTCTGGACTTCGATCGCCATGGGTCTCTCCATGCTCTACGTCGGTCTCTTCGTCCGCATCGCACCGCCACAGAAGGGCGAGCCTGTGATCCCCGCCGGCTACTTCGCTCTTGTCTGCATTTACCTTTTTGCCTCGTTCTTCCAGTGGGGCTGGGGTCCCGTAAGTCTCTGTAGCTCATTCCTCAAAGATATCAACCAGACTGACATGTCATCTAGGTTTGCTGGATTTACGTTTCCGAGATCCCGACTGCACGTCTCCGTGGCCTGAACGTTGCCTTGGCTGCCGCCACCCAGTGGCTCTTCAACCTTGTCATTGCCCGCGCAGTGCCGAACATGCTCGTGACCATGGGCGAGGGCGGATACGGTGCCTTCATCACATTCGCTTGCTTCTGTCTGGCCATGTTCATCTTCGTCTGGTTCCTTGTACCCGAGACCAAGGTATGGGATTCCTTGAAAGCTTTATCCGCAGCGCAGATTACTAACCAGCTCGCGAATAGGGTCTCGCTCTCGAGAAGATGGACGACCTCTTCGGCGTCACCGAGCTTGTCAAGAAGATGGACGACGAGGAGGCTCGATCAGTCGATGTCTCTTCTGAGAAGAACGGCGCTAGGGCTGAGCAGGTCGAGATCACTCAATCCAAGTAGGCTCTGGATGGTCAACGAACGTATCACAATGGTGTTTGTTTTTTTGCGGATTTGAAGAATGAGACAGCGGTATCCGGAGCGAGTTTCGACTTGGATAGCTTCACCTTAATGAGTCGAACGAAGTTAATTACCTGATATAATTTCCACTCGCATCCTTCGTGACTGGTGGTGAGCGCTGTCTCGTGTGCTCAACATACACGGGTCGTAATCTTTGATATACGTCTCCTTCGGGCAGATCGTAGTATATCATTACCCAGGTAGCCATGTTATTCGTCAGTAGTCCGAACATTGATACAAGATACGTTGGATGTGAAAGAAGAGTGAATCGTGATGGCCGCTGCCTGAAGAAGTACAACCAAGCGGCAGCACTTCGGAAGTCCGAGGCCCTACGCAATTGCAATTCTCAAGCAACATTTCCTACAAACGTGATTCCACAAAATCGACCCAAACACAACCCCCCCACCCCGGCGCCCACCTTGCGCAAAAACACCCGCAAACCGCCGAAAATGATACCCCAAATCACAACCTCCCCCTTGGCCCGCGCCGACGGCTCCGCAACCTACGCCGATGGCCTCTTCTCAATCCTCGCGGCCGTCAACGGCCCCGTCGAAGTCTCCCGCCGCGACGAGCTGCCCGAAGAAGCCGCGATCGAAGTGAACATTCGCCCGGGCTCTGGAGTCGGAGGGCCGCGCGAGCGCTGGTTGGAAACCGTTCTGCATTCGCTACTGCGAAGCGTGGTGCTTGTGCATTTGCACCCTCGCACGCTGGTGCAGGTTACTTTGCAGGTTGTGCAGGAGCCGGGCGTTAAATTCTCAAAGGGCAGGGGAGATGTGGCTGTCATACCTGCGCTGGCTAATGCGGCGTTTTTGGCGCTTGTGGATGGTGGATTGCCGCTGGATACGACTATGAATGCCGTTTTGGTGACGGTGGGAAAGAGCGGGAATCTCGTTGCCAAGCCTGAGGTGAAGGATGTGGAGGAGTGCGAGAGCGTGCATGCGATGGCTTTTGGGGCACATGGTGGCATGCTGCTGGATGAGTCGACGGGGAGCTTTGGGTTGAAGACTTGGGAGGTCGTGGCGGATAAGGCTGCGGAGGTTTGCACGGCTGCTTTTGCGGTTGGTGGAGAGGATGAGGCTATGGGGAATGGAGATGTTGAGACGGAGCCGTGGTTACGGCAGGCTCTTGAGGAGAGAGTGAGGGATGCGAACGCGTGGAGGGAAAGCACGTGATTGCGACATTTGGGCATGCACGCTTTTGGAATTCAATTCTTGATGGGACTGTGATGAGGTCTACATGAAGGTTCGGCTTCTGTCATCCCGAAAAAAGCCATTCAGTCCTCGGAGGACGACACGCTCACCACTTGGCCGTGCAAAACTCCAAGTGCGCGCCAATCGGTGTGCCATGTGCTTTGCAAGAGGCGTCTAACACGTTCCTACGTAAAGAGCTCATCATCACTGGCCAGGCTTCATTGATGCGCACCAGGCGACATACGACTCGCGACGATGAAATGACGGAGCAATGAAATGAAATTAAGAAGCCATGTGGGCGCTTTCAAGCTACGATGGCCAATCTGGGCAGTGGTGGTGCCGACAAGTGAGGTCGAGTTAAAGCTCTGCTCTTCTAGGCAGGCACAATGCTCACCTCTTGCCATACCCTCGCGCATTGGCAGACGCTCAGTTCATTGACCTCCCTCTACTCTATTAAATCCATCCATACTATACGTTACGAACAGACACTTATACAACATGTCAGAAACGCACATGAACGCTTCGATCCAAGCCTTTTTTCCACCAAAATCGTCTTCCTCTTCTCCCACTAAGCAGATTTCGAGCTCACTCTACGGCGATGGATTCACCACGCAGGAGCTCGAAGAAGCAATGAAGCCACTCCCAGCGAAGCCCTGGCAGCCGGAAGTCGACTATACCGAGTGCGAAATCCACGATCTTAATCCAGGCCCTCGAGCCGTGACTTTCATGGGCCGCGTTGCCAACATCTTCGACGTCTCGAACGCACCAAAGACTCCAAGGAGTGCGAAGGGATGCGTCAAGCTCTGTGTGAAAGACGATCATGGTGCCGTCACTGTTCGAGTGTGGTATGCGAATCGCTACCCGCACGTGCGGTTGGGCTCGCTTGTGTCGGTTTGGACAAACCATAGTGAGTTCTTTGTGATGAGGGGAGGTGAGCGGGTGCATACTGACCGTCGGTAGTTTCCAATGGAGAAATGGGCAACATGTCCAGCACAAATGCGCCCTTGTTCGCCTCTCTGTTTCCGGAAAGGGACCGCAGTTGTCATCTCATGGTCCACGAGAACAGCGATGAGGGCACGATGTTGAAACGTCCTCTCGGACATCACGACGGGCGCCCTATGAAGAAGTTGATGACGCTGCAGAACTTCATCGATGGTGGCTACGATGTACTTGGGGCTAGGATTCTGGTAGTGGTGAAGAGCCTTGGTCAACGCAAGCGAGGTAAGAAGAAGACGATCCATGTCACTAAGATCTTTACTGAAAATTTTCCAGTGGAACGTAAAGATGGCAGTTCGACGGAAAACATCAACATCCAAGTGCACGATGACACGGCTGGTGCAACTCTTGGGCTTTGGGGCACATCTGCTCGTTCGCCCACCGGAGATCTTGTCGGTGAGGACAAGACCACTTCTGCAAGTGACGAAGCAAAGGGAAAAACCCAATGGAGGGCAGGGAAAACAATTCTCTTGCTCGAGTCACCAGGCTGGAAGATTGGCAGAGGCACTTACCTCAGCCTCGCGACTACCACCATTGTAGATGTCGACCCGGATATTGCCGACGCCAACTGGCTTCGTCGCTGGACCTCTAGGCAGATGGTTCGCGAAGCATTAAACCCGCCGTTTCCGGAAGGAGTGTTTGATCTCAAAGCCTTGACTTCTAGTCCTTTGCGATGCCTCTACACCTTTGCCGAACTTGACGAGTTTGCGAGAGCAGCACCGCAGGAAACTTTTCAAGGGTACTTAAGCGTCATCGTGATGGAGGTGAGGCTGCTTGAGAACAAGAAGAGAGGCATGCTCATGTGTGGAGAGTGCTGTTCGATGTCAGTGTATGGCAACGAACTTACTGGCACTTGCAAAGGATGCGATAAGCAGGTCGAGCTGAGGCTGAACCCGAAGATAGTATGTGAAGTTCCAATCTTCCCCTCCATCTTGCACTGCTGACAACAATAGATTGGTCAAATCCTGGACGAGACGGCATCCGTCGCTCCAGGGAAGCTGCTCTTCAGTGCAAAAGCGTGGCGCGAGCTTCTTGGCCATTCGGCTGAGGATTTACTTAAGCTCGGTGAGTAATGCTGCCATTGATCATGTGTCGTGACTTCCACTGATAAAATGTAGATTATGACGAAACGAAGTATATCGCTGAGTGCTTGCTCTTCCGCCGACTGACGCTCTTGTTCGGCTGGACTGGCGATGAGAGCAAGGCTGGTGGGCGCATCTGTGTCCTAGAGGTGATGTCTGACTGATGGCTGATTTGTTCTTTTCATTGCTACCGCCAATTTCTTTCGAGGAGAGGTGTACAGGGACAATGAATGGGGTAGATATTAGTGAAGAATAGGTAGCTACAATATCTGAAGCCTTCATCTCGAGTCACGTGGTTCAGTGAAGAGCTGGCTTTGATAACATTGATGACATGCAGCATGTATCTGGAGAACTTCAAGTGCGCTAAGGGTATCATGAAGCATTGGGATTTGCTTTCGTTCAATCAAATGATATTACCTTACCCTTGCATATTCAAAACTTCAATCCATTGAAGAAGCAACCGCTTGCATATCAAAACGAAGCCTGTCTGCAAGCCGCAAGAAGAAGCCGAGCTACTGCCGAGCTAGGTCTAGTGGCAGGTTTGATGTTGTGTTTACTTCTCGGCCGGGCTTTCTCCACCTTCATCGTCAATCTGCACGAACCACCGCCTTGACGACCTGCGAACGAGCAACAACATCATTAATACCAGCGACACGCGATCGCCCGCGCGGCTACTCTTGCAAATAAACGAACACACGACCACGATCATCGCGCATACTCGGCGCCCGCATCTAGAGACGACTCGACACGCGACACGCGCTTTCTTTCTGATCGACACCGACACCACGGAGACCTGCCATTGCGCACTGGAAAGGATCGCGGCAAAGCGATGTCCATGGTAGTTACGCGCTCGCCATTAACTGCCATTGGAATGAACGGTGCGGGGGCGGCGGCTCCCAAGCGAAGGAGCGCGCGCCTGAGCGCAGAGGGCCAGGATGATGACGAGAGACCGAGCAAGAAGACGAGGGTGGACGCGGCGCAACCTGCTGGAGCGGTGAAGGAAAGTCCTGTAAAGAAGAGAACGCGTGGAAAAGGTAAGTTGGAGGATATTTGGGCGGCGGAAATCGTCAGTATGAGAGGCAAGAAGAAGGGCCATTGTGGAAGGAGAATGCGCTGACGCGTAAAAAACAGTATACGACAACAAAGATGGCGATTTCGAGTTTACAAAACGTGCGAAACCCACCAAGAAAGCCGCGGCGCGAAACCAAGGCACAGAGAAAGCGCCCATTGCCCCAGAACCCGCGGCGAAAGCAACATCGAGCACATCGCAGTCGAAATCGCAGATACCTAAACCCGCTTCAGACGAGAGCACTGCTCCGAAAACTGTTCAAAAGAAGCCCAGAGGAAAATTGCCATCAAGCCCAGATGACAATGCTGTGCCAAAGACTGCTCGCCGGAGCAAGAGAGTCTTCGAAGAAGCGAAATCGCCTTCGCCACCGAAAACCGCGCCCGCACCCGAGCGATCGCACAATGCTCACGACCGCTCACCAAGTCCCGGATTCCGTCCAGTCACAGTAAAAAAGAAGCGCAAGACTCAAGCCGAAGTTCCAGAGGAAGAAGAAAAGACAATGAAGATCGCATTGCCTTTTGCGGATACACCAATAATCAAACGCAACAAGGAAATGCGCAAAGCAAGCGCAGATACGAATCGGCGAAGTAGCTCTGGCATGAGGGGAAGACGTGCCAGCAGTCTGATAGATGAAGGACGAGGAAATGGTAAGTTTTGCGCATACCAAATATTTATAGCAGCCTTGGGAGCAGAATTTGATGTTTGGAAGCAGTGCTGCCAGGCAGCTTTACGTTTGGTCCTGGGAAAAGTGGTGCTAACGGTTCTGTTTCTCTTGCAGCAATTCCACACCCTGAAGTGCCCACCTCAGAATTCTACAAGCATATCTCTGCGGAGCTCACAGAACCACGCCGAATGAGATGTTTGCTTGGTTGGTGTGGCAGCAGGGCCCTGCCGGCTAAACCTGATGCACCGAAGAGCAGTTCCAAGGAGGCAAACGCGGAATTCCAGGCATTGCAAGCAGGTATGCACATCTGATTCCATTTACGAGTACTGGGACAATGAACTGACCTCTTTCTAGCTCGCGTTATTCAAGAGGAGCTTTCGCAAGATTTGGTATCAAAAGGAACTCTCAGCGACTGGTTCTCACGAGACGACGAGCCGCAGCTGCAGGTGGCACTGCGAAAGAAGCCAAATCCACGAAACATTGCAAACGCCGCGAAGGCCGAGGAGCTTGAGCGAGAGCTTGAAAGGTATGTGACACAAGCTAAGCCTGGTCAGTGAACGAAAGACTAACACATTGCAGATTAAAGAAAGAGCGTCAAGAATGGGACAACCTCGCGAAATCAGCAGTTCCAGCACCAACACCTGAAAAGCAGCAAGCACCTCCAGATTCAGAACCAGCCATCCGTGGACTATCGCCACTCAACTCCGACCTCCTCAGCAGCCCCGACCGCGCAATCTTCGCCCAGCTGAACGAACTAACAACATCATCTTCTGGACCAACCGCATTGCAAAAACGCCTCCAAGCCATCTCCTCCAATCTCGAATTCTCCATCGATCAACTCGCGTCAGGAGTCCACGCAATGGCCACGACTCGAGAAACGGCCGAGCGCGTGGCTGACCGATCTCTCAAAGACGCTACGGACATTCTGGAAGAGCGGAACAAGGAGAAGAAGGAGAAGGACGGTACTATCGAGCCCATGGGCGCTCTGCGTGGCTTGGCTAAAGTGCTCAATCGGGGGAAGTGATGTGGAGGTTGGCATTTGCGAAATTCACACCTGGGCCAATTTTGCACGAGAAAGTGCAGGTCGGGTCACCCCAGTGGAAAGGAGGAACCTCGGTCGTCAGACGTCACTGTACGCATGAGCAAAGCAGCGTCGACGAGTCACTTCGGTGGAAGGCTTGACGCAAACCCATCATCCCAAGTGCACCAGCCACGGGCAGGCAATCGAGAAAGGCACCGGTTATTTTCGAAGTTTTGTTGTTGCTTTTGAGCGAGGGACGGAAGATACCTTTTTCATGTCATGTTTTTTTCTTGTTTCTTGATGACCTTTTTACAATACATTTGCCGCAAGAATGAAAAAGAACGACCCGAATCAACATTTCTCCGCCGTGCCGTGCTGTTCTCCGACCACATGCGTAGGCTCCACCTTCTCGGTTGTGAATTCACGGGCTCTGTTCAACCACTGAGGTAGGCATGCTGTTGACACTTCTGAAGCGCAAATCAAACTGATGGGAAGGAGGAAAGGACAATTGAATTTTACCGTCGTTGAAGTAGGACCTAACGGCGAGAGCCACTCTCTGTTTATCTTTTTCTCTGTATGCCTGTTTCCTAACAAGGGTACCGTATCATCCCCCCTCTACCATACGAAACAACAAAATACCTACCAACGCTATATCCTTTTATTTTCGAACCTCATCAATAAAAAAACCCCACCCGAACCTCAAGAGATACAAATCCCCCCCTCACTCTCCTCCGCCCGCCACACACCCGCCAAACCAGGACACTGCGCAGGCACGGAAGACCTGCTAGCGCGCCTCTCAATCCTACTGAGCTCCACACCCGCGGGACCCTTCTCCTTGCTCAACAACCTCCTTGCCCAAGAATCCACAGCCATCTCGCCGGTTTCGTCGCGCGCCTGGCGCAGAAAGGGGATAAGCGAGCTGCCGCCCGTGCCTTTGAGAGACTTCTTGTCGCCTTCTTTCTCGGCTGCTTTGGGGCGGTGCGCGAGGTCGATTTTCTTCTTGCCGTCGCTGCTGCTGTTGGAGTCGGTTTCGGCGCGTTTCTTGGCCGCGGCCGATTGCACGATGATGTAGCGGCTGACGATCTGGATGTGCTTGTCGCGCAGGGCGGAGAGCATCGCGAGGCTGGCGTCGAAGGCGACGGTGAGCTCGTGGTCGGTGGGGTGCTGCTCGACGAAGGCGCGGAGGTTGGAGATTTTGCCTACTTCGGCGAGGAAGCGGGCGTGTGGGCCGGGCATGTATTGGCGCATTTCGTGGATGAAATTGGGGGGTGGCGATTTCTTTGTGGTGGTGAGAGGGGAGTCGGTTTTCTTTTGGCCGGTTGGGCGGTGTTCGACGTTCAGCACGAGGTCGAAGAATTGGATGATGCTGCTTTGGGCGTTGCTTCCGCCTGAAAATTGGACGTAGCGTTGCTTGTTGATGGCACCGCCGTTGTCGAAGACGACGCCGTTTGGCAGACCGGCGTCGGCCATGTTCTTGCTGCCGGCCAGGAAGGGGCGGATGCGGTTGTAGAAGACGTGAGGGTCGCAGTTGTCGTACATTTTCGTGAGGAGCACGCCGAGTTCGTCGATGCGCTCGGCGAAGTTGCGTAGACTTTCCAGCACGACGGTGCGCTCACCTTGGCGAGCGGCTTCGATGGCTTGCAGCATCATTGGGATGAGAGGCGCGCCGCGGGCTTCGATTGCTACGCTGACGAGGTAGAACCATTTCTCGTCCATGGAGCCGGTGAATGTGTGCAGCATGTCCAGGTTGGAAAGGGTATCTGTGCGCTCAGATTCGAATAAAGGCTTCCAGTTCCACAGGACCAGACCGGCGTAGGTGGCAACGGGAGGAAGTTCCAGACGCTCGCAAGTCTTCAGAAACGGGATCGTGATGGGCGGTGGGATTCGCTCTGCGGGCTTGTTACCACCCCAGATGTATGCATGGGTGATGAATCCCAGGATGCTGTACGCTCTACGCCATTGCTGGGAATCCTGCAGTCTATCCGTTGACAGCACGGGGAGTTTCTCGACAACGCGACGCAGTCTCTTGCTCAAAACCAGGCCTTGAAGGTTCTTGACGATGTCCTCCCATGGCTGGTAGTATTCATCCGGGAGAGAGTCGAGAGGAGGCTGGGAAGGAAGAA
Source organism: Cladosporium sp. MBC 237 (assembly GCA_030772445.1). Lineage (NCBI taxonomy): Eukaryota > Fungi > Ascomycota > Dothideomycetes > Cladosporiales > Cladosporiaceae > Cladosporium > Cladosporium sp. MBC 237. The sequence goes on from JAPHCH010000110.1 coordinate 98,492, forward strand.
AGCCGTTTTCGACCGAGACGTCGAAGTCGGCGAGGTTGGGGATTTGGGCGACCATTGTGATGTTGATGTTAGGGGGTGGTATGGATGCCAGACGCAGGCTTGCGACGTTGGAGACCGTGGTGGAAGGTCTGGACGCAACGTGACAAGCCCAGCCGTACTATGCTCTTGGAGAGGTGATTCTTTGCTTTAGCGATTCTTTCGAATCGAAGGAGGCAGTCGGTCTAATGGGTGGCGGATGTGGCTTGGTCCTAGTCTATGTCTACGTTCAGTAGGAAAAGTTGTCCTTGGTGTCCGGGATTGGGCGGGTCGCGTGACTGGGTATGTACAGTCGCGAGGAATGGAACCGGGTGTTCGGAGACGGTGTATGTGTAGTGGGGTATAAAATATGTGATGAGTGGGGTGAAGAGTGCAGAGTCAATGCGATCGGTCCAGAGGAGAGAGTAGATGTATGCAATGTATGTTGTTGACTGTATGACGCTGGGGCGAAAAGGGTCCGGGGAGTGGTAGCCAGACGGAAGAAGGCGGCCCTTTTTCTCTGTAATCAACGAGGCGAATGCGCAGTAGTAGAGTCTCGAGAGAGTCTAACCAACGATTGCTAACGATTGCAGGAAGAAGAGAGGGGGAGGGGAATGCCTGTTTAAGCGGTTTCTTTTGCCAGACGGGCGGCGGGCTTTGGTGGGTGGAAGTTGATGAGAAATAGTCTCGATTTCTTGCCCCACCTCGCCCTCGCTGTTCGCACGCAATGCAACTTTGAAATGTCCGATGTAGGAACCTCGGTCTCTTTATGGAAGTATTTTGATCGAGTCTTTTCACTTGAAAATGCATATTATTGTTTTATATCTGATACATATTCTATGAATCCATACACTTGGGTAATTCAATCAGATCGACTGCTTCATGCTGCAACTCGAAGAGGGAACACGTTCACTCCTGCGCGATCTCGTCACCTGCATTACACATCAAATGCCGCGGCTATCTCCGCTGCCAATCTGCACCCCAGCGAGACCGGCCCCATGGAGTTTCGGAGAGCAGAACGTCTGCCCGCTTCAGGATTCATTTCGGCTTGCAGAGACACGTGACTGTGAGTGTCATGTGACACAGTGTTTGCTCTTTACCTAGATGGCCATGGTTGCGTACCAGCTTCTTTCACGGTCAATATTGTGGTGTTTTCGATTTCGTAACATATCAGATCGCCTAAGTAAGTATGCTACAGCATAGGTATTCCCAAACTCCCTCCCAAAAGTCATCTCTCATGAATTACACTGTCAAGTCAGACCACTGTTCAAAAATCAAGACAATAAGGCCTCTCTCACCTCATCCGAAGGCCCAAACCTCCCATGTCCCCTCTCCCTAAACTCCCTCAACCCACTTTCAATCCCCTCCACAAGACTCCCCGCCCTTCCCACAGCATCCTCTCGAAAACTAAGCCTCTCCGTCCTCCACTCCAACCAACTCTCCGCCCTCGAACCCTCCTCCGCCCCCAACAACCCAGCAGCAACATCCAACAAAGACGTCCGATCCCTATCCTCCTCCGTATAAAACACAATAGCCCCACACTCTGCGCAGAAATACCGCACCACGCCGGGACTAGACTTATACCCCTTCAGCGTCCCAAACGGCAATTTGAACGGCACCTCCCCTTCCGCGTCAAGCGTGATATCGATAGCGGGCACGAAAGCCCAGGGCGTGATTTCCATGCCCGACGCTAGACGGCAGGAATCGCAACTGCAGAGACCGGCGAGGAATTTCGTCTTGTTGGCGCGCAGCCACCAGGTTTCCATCGCGGGGTCGTTTTTCTCTTTGCATTGCGCATAGTGCGGGATCAAGAGGTCGGGCCAGGCGCGGCTCGCTTGCGTGGATTGTTGGGAGGGGCGGGCGATGTGGAAGCTCACGCCGTGGCATTTGCAGTGGGCTGGAAGGCGGGCGTTGGAGGGGCGGGAGGTGCTTGGTTTGGATTCTGAGGCGCGCCAGTAGAGAGGGAGTTGTGAGCCTTCACTTGGTTCATAGGGCCAGCGTTCGAGGTCGAGGTTTTTCAGCTTGGGCATGAAATCCGCGTGGCCTCCGTCGAGCGTGTCGTGCAGATATCCGTAGCCTTTGAGGTCTACGACGCCGTCGAACTTCTCCAAGGTCCCGGTCATGACGTCCCAGAATTCCGGCTCACCGGGGTTTTTGGGCAGGCAGTGAGCGAGCATGTGGGCGCCGCATGTTGTGCAGAAGTATTGGGTGATGCGTGGGGAGAAATTGTAGCTGGTGAGTTTGGAGAGGAGGGTTGGGGAGGGTTCGTAGCTGGCGGGGAGGTTTGCTGGGGACAGGAAGTGCGTGCCGGTCATGTGGCGGCAGGAGTCGCAAGTGCAGAAGTAGGATTGGAGGGGGAGGGTGTGCGATGAGAGGGTTAGTTCGTGGGCGGCGGTGCCGCAGAGGCAGGTTGCTTTGAGGGTTGTTGTGTCGGCGGCCATTGTTGGTTGAGTTTCCTGATGGATGTGTTTTAAGCAGTCGTGCCGGCCTCCAGTCGTCAGTGAAGTAGGCTGTTATTACTGTTACTGTTCACAGCCGCTGGTTGATAGGTACCTTACCTTACCTTGCCTTGCCTTTTTATACTGTTTGTTCCACGCCGAGACAGATGAAGTCGCGATCAGCGCTCTTCGTGCGGAGGAGTCACGCCACGTTAATGCGCCCTACAACATGGCTTGATTCTTGATAGACTTTGTGTACAGTGGTTGCTTACTCATCGAGCGAATGATGAATGGATGGATTTGCGTGGGTGCCTGCTGAAGATATGTCATGGCAAGGCAACGATGGGAGGTTGCAGGGAGGAAGTGAGTGATGAGTGGCGCCACAACGTCAGAGCCGAGGATGGAGTTCTGGATGAGATTTGAAGGCTGTTTGATAAGCTCGATAACTAACAGGTGATAGGCAGTATATGTTTGAGGTCTTGAGGGCGTGTCAATCGCAGAGGGTCACGCGATAAAAGTCTTGGAATATAATTGCAAACGACGATTACTGCTATATCACTTTTTGCAAACGGAAGCGCTTGGATGGCCACTAGATTGGGAGAGTATGAGAAATGAAATGCTGTTTGAGAATGCTGAATGCCAAACGATCTACACGGCCGTTGACAATTTTTCCATAAATATCATGAAAACTCTCACCCTCCTCCAAAATCACCTAACCTTTTCAAGCAAGTCTTCCACACCGTACTTTTCCAACCCATCAATCAACTTCAAAATCTCCCCGGCCTTTCCCTTCCCATAAACCGGCCCAGCCAACGACAGAAACTTCTCATCCACCCTCTCCCTCGTAAAAGGGTGCTCGGCCTCACCCAAAGGGAATGCCTGCTCGACCCTCTCCGTCCGTCCATCGGCCCAAAAAATCTCCAACCTCGCACCAAACTGCTTGACATCATCGTCGACTCGCACGGAAATTCTGTCGCAGACAGCGTGGAGGTCTGTGTCTTGGAGTTTGTCGTAGGCTTTCATGCCTGTTCCTGAGCCGTGCAGGAGGGCATTGGAGACTTGGTAGTAGGCGGAGAACTGCGCGTCGATGACGTTTTGGGGATGGCGTTTGTTGGGCGTCGGGTCGCCTACGAGGGAGAAGTTTGCTGAGCTCATTGTGAGGATCACACGATCGATGTCTGAAGGTGAGATGTTTCCGTTGTCATGGGAGGCGTGTAAGTTCCCTGCTATCTCGATGAAAGCGTGGGTCATTCGACAGGCTGGGAAGGGTTTCAGACTTGATTTCTGCCATTCCCATTCTGAGCCGAGGTTCGCTACTATGCGGTGCAGGTCTTTGTGCGGATTGGGACTGTACGCGTGCAAGAAGCCCATTTTGCCTTCGATGATTCGCGTCGCGCCTATGACGCCTGCTTCGGCGAGGTGGACGCACAAGAAAGCGTCGTGCACGGCGAAGCCGGGGTGGAGGCGTTTGTTCCACGAGCCGTTGTCGAGGTATTGCATTGAACCCGCTGCTTTGCTGCCGGCGAGACCGAATGCCATTTCGATTGTTGGGGCAGAAAGGTTCTTGAGAACTGAGATCGCGGCGACGGCGCCGAAGATGCCAGCCGTGGACGTGTTGTGCATGCCTTGGCTGTACGCTTCGTAACCCAGTTCGCGTCCGAGACGACATGTTACTTCGTAGCCGACGGCGATGGCGAGCATGAAGCGTTCGCTGCTGGAGGTGTTTCCGAGAAGTTCGGCTTGGGTGAGTGCAGCTGAGATTGCCGTGACACCTGCGTGCAGGGTTCCAGGGGCGTAGGTGTCGTCGAAGTCCAGGGAATGGCCGAATGCAGAGTTCAGAAGACCTGCGTATTGTGGGAGGAAGTGTGGTTTGCCTTTTGCCAGCACTGAACAGTTGCCGGTATTGCCTGGGCCTTGGAGGGCGAGTACAGCTTTGTAGATGGGCTCTGTGGAGTCTGCATTGTCGAGGGCTCCAACGACTACTCCGACGAAGTCGATGAGGACTTCTTTGATTTTGTCTCGTAGCTCCTGGGTTAGTTGTGAAGTGTGAGCATCCGCTACGAATGATGCTAGTAGCTTCGTCACTTCGACTGGTGTTGATTGTCCGTTGGTGCCACCATTGCTATGGCCATTCGTGTTGTCATTGCTTTGGACCATGGTATGTTATGAATCGATTCACTTCTTTGGAGATCAACGCAAGATGGCGGCGGTCCAAGGGGGTAAGAAAGATCAGAGTCGATGAGAGGGCATAGGCATAGGATAAGAACGGGGTGAATAAGGCAGCAGCTGCATATTGTCTTATGTACTACATGTATATGGAGCCCTTACCTTCGCAGGATTCTCCGAGGTCAATCGATTCGTCCAAGACAAGATGTCCTTGGAGAGGATTATTGTAGCCGCGGGTAGTAGATCTGTTTCGGGAATAACACGGAATCACAGGGCGGACAGGGCTGTTTTCGGTAGACTGCAGGTGGAAGGTGGCATCATGCATGAGAGAGACGGAGGCGGAAGAGGGGCATCCGACAGCCACGTCAAAGGCGAAGCGGCGACCGGGAGTGTCTTGACGCACATGGAGGGCATGCCTGCCATGTGACGTGCCAAGATCTGGTGACGATCGCAACTGCCTCCTTCGCTCAACTTTTTGTGCGCGCGCGACTTCCCGATTAGTCTGCCTTTGTTAGCCAGGCGCGAACCACGACAACCACCAGGCGCGCAGGCAACAACAACAACAGCACCACATCCGCGCTTTTCTCTCCCTCCGCCGCTTCTATTCACAACACATCACCGACACCCCAACATCCATCCTCTCACCGACACACCCTTCATTCGCATTGGCTCACCACAATGGGAGACACCTACCGCCCCGGTGGTGACGGTCGCGGCCGTTACCAAGGCGGCGCATACGACAGACCGCAAGATCGAAGCTACCGGCCTCAGGAGTACGAGCCCTACTCTCAGTCCCAGCGCTATCGCGACATGCGCCAGCCGCCTCCACCTGGAGCATCTTCATACCACCCTCCCGGTCCCCCACCTTCATCATATCGTGAGCGCGAGTCGCGCGGCGGTGACTTCACCTTCAGGGGTGCGGCGGGCGGGCAGAGCTATCGCCCAGAGCAAGACTTCACGTTCAATGCGCCCGGTCCCAAGGCGCCGAATGGCTTCGCGCCTGAAGGCCCGCGAGGCCCACGCGATAGGCCGAGGCGCTTCGACAGGGAAGGCAGACCGCCTCGCCATGATTCGCGCACGAGAGGCTCTGGCGGTCCATCGCGCGGCCGTGGAAACTTTCGTGGGTTTGGTCCGCGCCCAGCACACAACCGTGACATTTTGAGCAAGCTGGCAGGCACTCGGGAGACGACTCCTGAGCAGTTCGAGGGTATGGATGAAGGACCCTCGCGGTTCAAGGACATTGCAGAGTCGAGTGATGAGCATGAGTCGGATGAAGACGCGCCTCGCAAGCGTGCCAAAGTCGGGCCCACCGAAGCGCCAGCTGCGCCGAAATGGTCAAATCCCGACCCCTACACTGCACTTCCACCGCCTGAGACACTCGGCGCACCGAAGAAAGACATCGTACAGGCGATTCGCAAGGCCAAGAACGAGCAGGCTTCAAAGGCCGAGGGCTCTGACAAAGTCGCAAACAATTCCGACTTCATCTCCTTCAACTTTGATGACGATGACGATGACGATGACGATAAGGAGTCTGTTAAGAACTCTACCCCGGCCAAGTCACCTGCTCAGAACAGTGGAGAACCATCATTCAGCCACCGCGACCAATTTCACCGCAAAACGTCCAACGCGACGACACCTACGAATGGAGCCTCCCCATTATCGTCCGCCACAACCAACGCCCGCTCCCAGGCACAGCCACCACTTCCAGGTAGCACTGAGTATGGCGGCCCTCCACCGCGCCCTCTCGGCGAAATGCAGCCCATCAACCCGGACGCTGCTATCGTTCCAGAGCGTGTGTCTCGTCCACCAAAGCGCAAGGCGCGTGACACCCGCCAGCTGGGCGACGTCATCGAGGAATGGCAGGCGATTAACGGAAAGCCCACTGCGCCTTGGTGCACCACTGATCACTCTGATACCCAGAATGTCGGGTTGAGGTAAGTTAAACCATCTAACTTGTGATTGTATGGCAAAGCTGACTAGAATGAACAGACTTCACAAAGAGATCTGCGATTTCTTTGAATACGTTAAACCTCGACCCTTTGAAGAAGCGGCCCGTCGTGATCTCGTGAGCAGGGTCCAGATGGTCCTTAGAAACTGGGAAGGCGGCAACGGGTATGCAAAGGACGCCGAAGTTCATTGTTTCGGTTCATTTGCTTCCGGTCTTTACCTCCCCACTGCTGATATGGACTTGGTGGTGCTTTCAAAATGTTTCATGACCGGTGGACCGCGTCAGATCGGACAGTCAATGAATCAGCTCAGGCAAATCACCAACTACATTGACAGGATGGGTTTGTGCAAACCCGGAACTGCCACATTTATTGGAAAGTCGAAGGTGCCGATTGTCAAGTTTACCGACAAGCGTACTGGCATCAAGGTTGACATTTCGTTCGAGAACGACTCCGGCTTCCCTGCACTCAAGACGTTCGAGACCTGGAAGAAGGACTACCCAGCTCTGCCGGTTCTTGTGTCTCTGGTCAAGCAGATGCTCGTTATGCGTGGCATCAACGAGGTCTTCACTGGTGGTATTGGCGGCTACACGACTATCTGTCTGGTGGTCCACATTCTGCAGACGATGCCTGAATTGCAATCCGGCGCCATGGATGCCACACAGCATTATGGCGAAGTGTTCATGAAGTTTTTGGACTTCTACGGAAACAAGATCGACATCCGAAGCTCTGGTATCTTGATGTACCCTCCTTTCCACTACGACAAGGACAAGCACCCGATGACCAATCAGAACAAGGACCGCTTGACTATCATCGATCCAAACAATCCCGACAACGATATCTCAGGTGGCTCGCACAAGATCGACACGGTCTTCGGGCGCTTCCGCAGCTCGTACAGCGAGCTCCAGAGACACATGGCTCAAATTTACGCCAACAAGATTAGTACACTCAGCATTCTTGAGTGCATTATCGGCGGAAACTACGAGTCTGTGGAATACCAACGCGAGAGACTGCACAATGTGTTTGGCAGTCTGCCGCCTTCGAACACGCCCGCACTCGCCCCAGCCCCTACGTTACCTCCTGGAGTGAAGGATGAGCCGGCGCCCCGTCTCGGTGGGAAGGCCGGTAGAAGGGCCACGAGGCGCGCGCAAGGGAAACAGAAACCGGCCCAGGGCCAGAGCCTCCCGCCGCCGTCTGGAACCAAGTACGTCGACCCGATGGCTAACGTTCCCTCTGGCTATGGCTGTACCAATGGTATCCGTCCCCCTCATTCTTCGTACTTTCCCTCACACACTGCATACTCCCCTTACGACGCCGCCCCTCACATTGCCTACCCTTACACTGTCTCCCCTTACAACGCCTACCCTCACAACACCGCCTACAACACTGCCCCTAACATCACCGCCTCATACAACACCTCCCCTTACCCAACAGCTCAATATACCCTACCGCACGATCAGCAGAACTATCCCGCGTACAATCCCCAGGCACCTTGCCAATCAATTTACGGGTGGATTCCGCCACCGCCGAGCGAGGCCCCCCCTCCCTCAACATCTTCCCCTCCCCCTCCTCCACCACCTTGCACTCCACCTCCACCGCCACCCTCACCACCCCCACCAAAGCCAGAGGGAACCGATGCTTCATATTCGCCAGCTTTATCAGCGTCTATGGACGTGTCTGTTTGAGGCTGACAATAACAGGGTAAACAATCGCGGAGCAGCGCCACTGCCACCGCCACCTTCCAGTTTACCACCAAAACCGAAGCTTTCGACAAGAGCAGAGGAAAAGAAACTGCGACGTTCGAAGCGCCAGCAAAATCCAAATCAAACCAACGGCGGCGCAAACAAAAAGCCCCCCAAAAAGCAGAAGTCGGGCGGAAAATAAGCATGTTATCGCGAGGAAAGTGGAAATACGATTGAGCCTGGACTATCCACTGGTAAGGTGGAGTTTTCTTCTGGTTCTTTCCAGTTGTTGGTCTGCATGATCTGCATGATACCCCCCTGTACGAATACGGATGAATTGCTTTTGCTTTTTTCTTTTCTTTCTAGTTGGCGCCGGATCCACAGCATGGATACCGAGGCAAATGCGCCATGAAGGCTCTGTGGTCCGTCCACACTCAAAGCCTCGAACAGATGCCGAGAAAACACCAATGGGAATGTTCTTTACTTCGAAAATGACTTCTTTTATCTAGCTATTTCAGCACATCACCATTGAGGGAAACTGCTAACAACTAGGAACCCCTTCTTATCACTACTACACCTATTACTACACTCATGGGCAACAGAGGGCTTCTTCCATGGAAGATTAGAAAACAAGAAAAGAGAAAGGGTCCTCACCGACCTTTTTCTCAACAACTGCTCCACCTTGGTTTTTCTCGTTCTGGCTTCGGCTTCGACGAGGAAACCAGGGACAGTTTTCGGCTTTATCGCTTTCGCTGCCACGGATTTCTTTTCGTGGCTTTCGCGCCCGAGGGAGCTTGTGGCTGTGTCTGCGTGGCACTCCGCTCAGTGCCCTTCCTGGGTTGTGAAATTCTTGGGGAGGGCTTTGGGCGGTCTTTTCTCATCGCGTGGGCTCGCTTGCGACCTTTTTTCGATTGGTTGTGAGCGGGGCGTGGAGAGAAAGGGTGGGTTTTGGGATCGGGAGGGGTTCTTGCGGATGGTGGGTGGTTTTCAAAGTTGGAATGCAGGAACGTTGGAGTTATGTATGGTGCTGTTAATTAGATCTTTGGAGAGGTGGTGAGGTGAGGATGTTGGATGAAGGGACTTTGTTTCTTTGAGATTCTGATTGAGGGGTGAGAGTTGTGCTATTGTTACGTTCTTTAAGATCATATTCGTTCGTGATGGACTTCCAAAGGGGCCGTACTCTATGCGAGATAAATTGTATCGATGCGAATCTTCCCATTGTATTTGATCTTGTTCGAAGTCGTGTTCGAGTGCCTTGGCTTGGCAGAGGTCGGACGATGGACTGGCCGTCATCGGAATTTATGACGCTTTATTTTGGGTGTCTCACCACAAATACACTCGACTTTCTCGAACAGTGCAGGCCTTAAAGAGACTTGTTGTGCTCTCTTCTTAAAGGATCACAGACAAAAGAGACTTCAAGACAACACATACACCACCAACGTTAAACATGCCCGAATCACGTTCAAAGCATCCTCTAGTCTGGATAGACTGCGAGATGACCGGCCTAGACACGAGCAAGGACACAATCATGTCCCTAGCCTGCTTCGTGACCGACTACGAGCTCAACCTCCTAGACGAAGGTTACGAAGCCGTCGTCCACCACACCAAAGAACAGCTCGATCAAATGGGCGAATGGTGCACCACGCACCACCGCGACTCAGGCCTCACCCAAGCCTGCCTCGACTCCACCACGACCGCCGACCAGGCCGCCGACGAACTCCTCGCATACATCCAATCGCACGTGCCGGAGCGCAAGAAGGCGCTCCTCGCCGGCAACACGGTCCACGCCGACCAGCGCTTCTTGCGCCAGGAGCCTTGGAGAAAGATCGTGTCGTATCTGCACCATCGTATTCTGGATGTCAGCGCTATCAAGGAGGCTGCTAAGCGCTGGGCGCCGCTGGAGGTTCTTAAGGCGAGCCCGCAGAAGGCTGGGAAGCATGAGGCTAAGGCCGATATTCTGGAGAGCATTGCTGAGGCGAAGTACTATAAGGATATGTTCTTTGCGCCGAAGAGCACTGAGGAACAGAGGGAATGAGGAACTATGCTTCATCCTTGCTTCCATTGATACCGAATTGATCTACCCACGCCTTTAACAGCGGTGTTCGGTGGGTTAGGAGGCCGCGTTCCCAGCAATATGTGTTGAGCCGCAACCAGTTGCAGCGTGATGGGCCGCGCTACTTGTCAGCACTTGAACGGCCGCACAGGCGATGCAGCAACGCTCTACGAACAATGACCATTCCCGGCGAAGGATCTGGAACCCAGATGAGGGAAAACCATGTATAGGGCACCTCAACTGGGAAATCGTATCTGGATCAATGAATCCTGCGCCGCTCGGCTCCGGCTCTGCCGACCACCGATTTGACGAATCCTACCAAACATAAGCACTACGGCCACGCCAACAGCATTCCATGTCAAGTCTACTATTGGCAAGCTCCTTTGCCATCGCGGCAGCTGAATAGAACTCCACCAGCGAAGCGGCGAGGTTGAAGCCGAACGCCCGTTTGGTGTTGACAGGTGTACCTGCTGCAGGCTGAAGGTATACCCTCACATTCGGAGAGAAAGAAAATATATATGTAGCCGCAGATTCATACCTACCAATCTGCTATCTCACTTCACCATCATTTTCACGCTCAAGCCTATCAGCACCCCACCATCTATTAGCTTACCTATACAGGTGCTCGACCTTCACTTCGCCTTTCCAGCCAATACCGCCGCCTGGTCTCGGAATTGATCGCCATGGCGAGTTTCGAAGAAAACGTAAACTACACTACATCGCCAGGCGCTACAAATGGTGTTGGTGCAGATCACGATGTCCAATGCGATCCGCCGTCTGGGATCAATGTCCTGATCATCGGTGCTGGAGTAGGAGGCCTGACAGCTGCCATTGAATGCCACCGCAAAGGCCATGCTGTCCGCATATGGGAGCGCTCTGAGTCTGCAGTTGCCGGAGGTAGGTGTGACTTTCCTGAAACAAGGAACACCCCATACTAAATCAATCCAGGTGACATGTTCACAATTGGCCTTAGCGGCAGGAAATTTTTGAATCACTATCCCGTCATGTTGGAGGAATACGATCAGATTTCCGTTCACAACGCTTTCCTCCAATATCGAAGACACACGGGCGAAGACATTGGCGATGCCAAACCATTCGCCGTTATGTGGGCTAAGGCTGGGATCGACCCCAAGAACGTTCCCATGGTCATGCAGATGCGCAAGCTTTGGCATACCATGCTATGGCGTCAGGTCGAGAAGTTCAACATCGACGTCTCCTTCAACAAGCGCGTGGTCCAGTATAACGAAGATGCTGATCGCGGAGTCGCCAGTGTCACTACTGACATGGGCGAGCGTTTAGAAGCCGACGTGATCCTCGCCGCCGACGGGCTGAACTCCAGCTCTCAAGCTATTGTAATGCCAAACGGGAACAAAGGCATGCCATCAGGCCGTAGTGCCTTCCGCAGCGCCTACCCTCTGGAACTGGCCATGGCAGACCCTCTAGTGAAACAATTCTTCGGACCAAAAGACGGCAAGTTCCCCGTCGCCCAAACCTGGCTAGGCCCAGACACCCACCTCGTCGCCCTCTGCTACTTCGACAAACAAGGAAACGACGGCAAAATGGTCTGGGGAATCACCTACCACGAGAAAGGCGAGCAAGACACCCAGGAATCGTGGCACAAAACCGTCAGCAGCGAAGACGTCATTAGAATCCTAGACGAAACTGCCGGCTGGGGAGAGCCCCTCAAAGCAATGGTACGAGCAACTCCGCCCGACCACATCGTCCACTGGCCCTTGCTCTGGCGCAACCCTCAACCCCTCTGGCACTCTCCCGCCGCTCGAATCCTCCAAATCGGCGACGCCGCTCACTCTTTCCTCCCAACGTCCGGCAACGGCGCGACGCAAGCCATCGAAGACGCCGTCACAATCGCCGAATGCCTCAAGCAAGGCGGCAAAGCCAACGTTCCCACTGCCGTCAAAACCCACAACCTCCTCCGCTTCGACAGAGTCTCCTGCGCGCAACGTCTGGGCTGGGAAAACGCGAATCGCTTCCACAAGGCGGATTTCTCGAAGGGTCCGATTGACGTTTCGAAAGTGCAGGCGAGAGTTCCCAAGTGGATTTTTGAGCATGATCCGGAGGTTTATGCGGTGGACAATTATGTTAAGGCTGCGGAGAGGGTTGTTGAGGGTAGGGGGTTTGAGAATACGAATATTCCCCCGGGGTATGTGCCGGTTGAGTGGAGTATGGAGGAGGTTTTGGCGAGGGAGAGGGAGGGGAGGAGCGTGGTGTTGGATGGGGATTGGTCTTGATTGAGTTGGCCATGGGGTTGTCTCTTGTGAATGCTTGTCATTTTGGTGTTGGTAGTCATATCTCATGTAATTTATTGAAGAATCGCTGCTTCCGCTTGTGGCGAAAGATGTCGCCACTCTGCTTCGATAACATAGTTGCTTGAAGCATTGTGATCGGCACAACAAAACAATTCCCCTACAACTTCCATCACCCATCCTCCACCCCACGCTCAAATCGTCTCAACCCTCAAATCCTCAATCAGAACCTCAATCCCCGCCTCCCCCTCCCCCTCCTCAGGCGTCGGCTTCGCCCCATAAAAC
>JAPHCH010000111.1:0-274622 GCA_030772445.1 Cladosporium sp. MBC 237
CCCCCCCCCCACTCGAGACCAACAACGTGTAAAGCAGGCTTTGCATAAGGAAAGGAACAAAGAAACCTGACATTTTCCCCGTCCAGTGCGGATCCCGAACATTTCGTGATTTCGAGCACCTCAAGCCCATTTTCTTTGTTGTCCATCAAAGCGTGATGACACCCAAAAGCGGCGTGAACCTTCAATATCTTCAACTGCTGCTACTAAACAGATCGACCACTGTACGCCATCCAATGTTTATAAGAAGATGATGCTTCTTTCGCAGGATGTGGTGAAGGATAGATGGCTGGAGGCACAACTATTGGCGGGTGAGTTAGCCTGCCTATTCGTCAGGGCGGAATCAAGACGCATGAATGGCTGCTAAGACCTAGAAATAGTACGTTAATCACCGAGATGGAGGAGCTCAGAACTTGCTTTGCCTTCTCGCTCAATCCAGACTGACCTCATCTCTCGTCTTTATGCAGATGACAGTAGTCTCGGGAATCCTCGATGTCGTGACATTCCTTAATTACCGTGTGTTCGCCACCAAGCAGACTGGTAAGTTGCAGGGTTTTTACTCGCAGCAATGCAGCACATTGATCCATCTGACAGTCAAATATAGGCAATGTTCTTTTCCTAGCGGTGTACATCTCCGGAAAGAAGCACATAAGATCAAAGATTGAGAGCAATGTGGTCATCTCGGTCTTGTCGTGAGTGGAAAGACCAGATCCATGAGTACCATGGTATTTTTCAGGGCTGATCACCACCCGCAGATTCTATTAAGGCAGCTTCGCCTTCGCACGTCTAGCACATCAAGCTCGAGTAAGGAAGCGTAGCTGGCTGCTTTTTACTACCTTGGTGCAGGCTGGCCTGATATTTGTGGCGGCTCTGTTACAGACTTTTAACGCATCGATTGAAAGCGCCAGCATTCTGGCCCTCATGATTGTGGCCTTACTTTCGTTTGCTGCCGCAGGACAAACTAGCTTGGCGGTCACTGTAGGATTGGCCGAAATGAACACGTCCATGGTTACTGGCGCCATCGTAAGTTGTCTTGTCGCCTCTTGATCTATCGATGAGCTGACGAGACGGACATCAGGTGGCGGTGCTGAACGATCCGAAAGTCCTCGCTGCCGGCAACCCAGTACGTAACCGCCGCTTATGCTACATTGCATGCTACGTGGTTGGCTGCCTGGTTGGGGCGGCCATAAGTCTCGAGGCAGCTGCCATACTTTTTCTTCTCTCCGTCATCAAAAGTCTAATCAGTGCCTCGTTTTTGCTCAATAGAGGCGTGGCGATGGGCAGGTTTCAGGAGGAGGCGCTTCCGGCAGAGGAGGGCTACGCAATGGCATCGCCTGTAGTGAAGAGTCCTTGGAGAGATTGAACGGCGAGAAGGATGTGGGCCTTTAGGCGACCAAGTGGAGGTAGTCTGTAATGAACCCGTCGGAGGTCGCCGCAGGTATATATAGTGGTTGTCGGAGGAGCGAAGTGAAGTGACACTTCTAGGCGAGTCGGTCGAGCGAGGTTGAACCAAAGGAGTATGTTGCAGCGAGATACATAGACCCTTGTCCGGGGGATTTTGTTGTAAGAGCAGGGATGGCACGTGGGTGGATCTGTGTTCCAGCGAGGTGGTATGTTTCTATCTAAATGCCCTGAAGTCTGTCGGTCAGCGTTGTTGCCGCAGTGAAGACCGCTGTGTCACAGCAGCGGGTGGCGCCTTTGGAGGTAACACAGCAGTGGTATCACAGTTCTTGTTGTAATACAACTGTCGGCCAGTGATCCGACCGGACACGAGATCCATCTCAACAAACAATACCAAAGAATATTCCTGTCATGCAAGTGAAGCACAAGCGAGTCAAGGCCACCGAGGCACAGATCCCCCGCGTTCAATCAACCAATGCCCACGGCGAGCTCCGATGCTGTCAAAGGTGAAGTCCGGCCCTCTGCGCACCAATATCCAACCAGAGATCTACCGCATGCCAGACCGCAGTGCGATAAGCCATCTGCCCATCCAAGACTACAAGTACCAGAGCTGTAGGTCAATCTTGCTTCGACTCTCTTATCAAGATCGCCAGACCATTTCCTTGCCATTGCTATCTCCATCCCCTCACTCTCACTCTCACTGTCAACTCGATAAGCTCACAATAGCAAAACAAACTCCCCATTCACACTCAGAACCGATTCAATCCCACTGCCGCCATGCCCGGTCACCTCTCATTCGCCAAATACGGCAAAGACAATGTCCGTCTCTACAAAGTCCAGCGCAACGCGGACAACACTCAAGACGTCACCGAGATGACGGTATGCACCATGCTCGAGGGCGACATCGCCGCCTCATGGACGCACGCAGATAACAGCAACATCGTCGCAACCGACACGCAAAAGCAAACCATCTACGTAACTGCCAAGCTGAACCCGGTCAACCCGCCCGAGCTCTTCGCCAGCATCCTCGGCCAGCACTACATCGACACCTACCCTCACCTTTCCGCCGCTCACGTCAACGTGATCGTGCACCGCTGGGCGCGCATGGACGTCGACGGCCAGCCACACCCGCATTCGTTCCTGAGGGACGGCGCAGAGACACGGACGGTGGATGTGGTTGCGCGACGGGACCAGGGCATCAGCGTGCGCAGCGGGATCAAGGGCTTGCTTGTGTTGAAGAGCACTGGCTCGCAGTTCTGGGGCTTCCACCGCGATGAGTACACTCGTTTACCGGAGACTTGGGATCGCATTTTGAGCACAGAGGTCGAGGCCGGGTGGCATTGGAGACGCTTCAATGGGGTGGAGCAGGTGAGGCAGGAGTCTGAAGCTTTCAACAAGGCATGGGAAGATGCGAGGAGGATCACACTGGAGACGTTCGCGAAGGAGAACAGCCCTAGCGTGCAGAACACCATGTACCTCATGGGAGAGCAGATTCTCGATGCCGCGCCGAGAGTCGATAACGTGGATTACAGCTTGCCGAACAAGCATTACTTTGAGATTGGTAAGTTTGTGCATTATAAATATGTCGTGTAAAAAGAGTGACTGCTAACGTCCACTCACAGATCTCAGCTGGTTCAAGGGCCTGAAGAACACAGGCGAGGACGCAGAGGTGTACGCGCCACAGACCGATCCCAATGGTCTGATCCAGTGCACGATCACTCGCAAGGGCGCCGAGCCCAAGCTTTGATCTCATTCATGCTGTTGAACGTCGATTTTCCTAGCAAGCGTTTAGATATTTTAGAATCAGCTTGCAATTAACAGAACCATGTAAATAGCTCTATTTGATGATACAGTTCAAAAGACCCCTCGACTGAACTCCTCGCAATGAATGCTTTTAGTGCATCTTTTCTACCAAATATCTGTACAAGACTTGCCCCCTGAACGCCGTGATTTGCTATCAAATGTATCCCTTTATGATGATGCAGGCGGGGGAGCAGTCTTCTGCATGGTCGCCTTCACCTCGGGCAAGTCTGCTATGCTGCTCTTCTCGCCATCCAATCGCAGAATGTTCTGCTTGTAAGGGTGTCCGACGCCCTCGAAGCCTGGCGGAAACGTTAGCCTCTGCACGCAGAATCATCCGGGCATCTCTCAGTATTAGTCAACTTACACTTAAGCCTCGCCAGACGGTCGTCCCTCAGCCTGTTCTTGGGCAGCATGCCTCTTACCGCGCGCCTGAGAATCTCTCCGCCTCCCCACTTCTCCTTCATGCGCTCCATGGTGATCTCCTTCAAGCTACCGGGTCGTGTGGTGTGCGAGTAGTACTTCTTCTTCTGCATCTTCTTGCCGGTCGTGTGGAGTTTCGAGAGACCGGTGCAGACGACATAGTCGCCGCAGTCGGTACTGGGATCGTAGATCGGCTTGTGCTTGCCCATGAGGGTGAGGGCGATGGAGGAGGCCAGGCGGCCGAGAGGGCGCGGGTCGGAGCTGGCGTCAACGAGGTGCCATGCGCGAGAGTACGCCAGGCGGGTCTGGAGAGGGACATGTTGTCAGAACGGGCTCAATGTGCTATGCAGTGGTGCTGGTGTAAACGTACCTTGCCAACGAATTGAGACATGATGAGGGAAGTGGTCGTTGCCCTGGAGGGCGCAAAGGGGTCGGTAAAGGATGCGCAGAGGTGCGGGATTTGTCGCTTGGAATTCCGCCGCGTGGTATGGGTATAGCTGTTGAGAGTGGTGGGTGTTGGCCAATACAGTATTGATGCACTGTTCTTCCGAGTGAGAGTGCTCTCAAATGTTCCCAATCGGGTAAGGGCGAAGACCCCCGACGTCTCCGCCAGTCTCGCGTGCTGAGCTGGCTGGAAGAGCCGGGTGCCCGCACTATTACAAACCAACTTGGGATTCATCCCACCAAACAACCATGACGTTAATTGTAGATAGACAATCACAATTCGAAGCATACAAGTCATTACTCTATACCCTTCAGCAGCCATGATTCCACCGTTCGAGACCACTTTCGCCGTTCCACTTAACTGCGAAGCATGCATTAAAGCTGTGTCGACCTCTCTCTACAAGCTGGATGGTAAGGTCACTTCAATATATCAACGGAGCACGAGACTAACATGGGGGTGAAGGCATCAGCGATGTATCCGCCGATCTCAAGGCCCAACTTGTATCCGTGACCGGTAACGCTGCTCCCTCAGCCATTGTATCTGCAATTCAAGAGACCGGTCGCGATGCTATCCTGCGCGGCTCTGGTAAAGGCGAAAGTGCTGCGGTCTGCATCCTCGAAACCCACTCATCCGCTGTCAAAGATCACGTTCGCGGCCTCATTCGCATGGTTCAGGTCGGTCCCGCTATGACGATTCTGGACATGACATTGCGCGGCGTGAGTCCTGGATCGTATAACGTGACTGTGCGGGAGTCTGGCAACATCAGCGAGGGCGCGACGACCACGGGTGGCATTTGGGATCTTCTGGATGCGAAGAAAGAGCAGCCGCCGCGCCAGGCCAAGGGAATATTCGGCACGATTGAGGTTGGCCAGAGCGGGCTTGGGTCGGTGTTCTTGGACAAGCCGGTGCACATTTGGGAGATGATTGGTCGCAGCATTGTGGTTAGCAGGAAGACGGAGGCTTTTGATAAGGAAGATCCGGATACTTTGGTTGGTGTTATTGCACGGAGTGCCGGTGTGTGGGACAACGACAAGACGGTGTGTAGCTGCAGTGGAAAGACGGTATGGGAGGAGCGCGCTGAGCAGACCTCCAAGGGTATGCTCTAAGTGTGTCCATGGAAAGTGGCGTATGACGACGAGACGTATTATTGATGACGATGAGGTAGTAGAAGAAATTAAACGATAATGGCTGTGTATACACCATGTGATGTGCTAAAGCTCAGGTATATGATCTTCAACCGTCAACCATCGAGGTGGTCTGATGCGGCTATCTTAGCTTAATGCGATTGTTGCGTACAGCTTACATGGCTATGCAATTGGCTACTCGATTGCCTGCTAGAGTGAACATATGATCTTTCTGAGCACCCACGCGTGATCACTGTGATTGGTATGGTATTGCACGTTCTATATAATGCATTGTTGTCAACCGCGTATGCCGCTGTAGCAAGCCGAACATACGCCCTTGCATTCAATATCACAACGACAAGACCACTTCTGATCTTAACAGCGCCCCAATCGACAAATCGCCGCTTCCACATGACCCAACAGTGGTCGTCGCAGAGTCAGTCAAATACATGTGGCCGCCACGGTAAAGCAGCTCATTGGATCTTGTCACACAGCAGACTCAGCTAAGCGCCGGCCCTAGCGACGCCTCGGGCCAGGCACTCTGCAGCTCGCCAGCGAGCACAACATAGTGCTTCACTCTCAGGCGCGAGGCGAGCCAGTCATCGTCTCCAACCGCTCGGATCCGTGCCTGACGGGGATCACCTTCGCTTGGCTGCTGCAGTGACATGGCAGCAGAACCCCTCTGCCATTGGGAGCGGCTCTGTAGGCGCGCTTGGTCTCCTGGGCGGGGCGCGTGCTGTTGCTGCTATATTCTACTTGGTGTAGCCGCTCTAAAGAACGAGAGGTTTGTGATCTTCATGTTCCTCCCCCTCAAGGTTTCAACTGTCGTTTTGAATCGTACAAGGGTCGTTGTGCTTGCCTGCCGGACTCAAGAGTGATCATCAAAACCAAGGACGCAAGCGAACTAGATCCTCGCATGACTGGAATAGGACTGACAGATAATCTTCTCACATCTACAACATAGAGGAACAAGATGTCCCTAAAACAAGAGATTGAGACTTGGGTGGCAGCGCTGGCTGCTTACGACAACAACGAATTCGACAACGCTCTCAAGTGCTTCGAGTGCATCTCCGACACGTCCAAGATTCTGTTCAACCTCGGTGTCATCCATGCTACACTCGGCGAGCACGACAAGGCGGTAGAGTGCTATCAGCGTGCCGTTCAGCTCGATCAATACCTCGCGGTGGCATACTTCCAACAAGGCGTGAGCAACTTCTTACTGGGTGACTTCGAGGAGGCATTGGCAAATTTCAACGACACTCTCCTCTACCTCCGTGGAAACCGATGGATCGACTACGATCAGCTTGGGCTCAAGTTCAAGCTGTATTCTTGCGAAGTCCTCTTCAATCGTGGACTTTGTTACATTTACCTCCAGCAAAAGGATGCAGGGCTTCAAGATCTCATATACGCTGCCCGCGAAAAAGCAGTACTTGACCACGATGTCATCGATGAGGCAATCAAGGAACAAGCCGAGGGCTACACAGTCTTCTCTATCCCGGTCGGTGTGATATACCGTCCCAACGAGGCCAAAGTCAAAAACCTGAAGAAGCAAGACTACCTTGGAAAAGCACGCCTGGTAGCAGCCCATGAACAGCAGCATCCTGATCCAAGACGACAAGCAGCGCTAGCAGCGATGGGCATCGACGACAGACCGGGAGACAAACTCTCATATGCTGCCTTGAATCTTGTGAAACCAGGCCTGTCTAGCAGGTCTCGCCAACAGTCCGAGCCACCTATGCATCGCAATGTCTTCCCACCTACGCCACCACCAGAGCTTGAGAGGCCAGAAATGGCACAAGTCCAGAAACGAAGGTCATCGGAGAGTCTTCACTCGCAGAAGTCCGGCATTCAGGCCTCACGACCAGCAGCAAAGCCTCTACGATTGGAGCTGGGAGCTGCAGCGTTCGATCAGAAGGCTTCATCTGAACGCCCAAGAATAGGCACCAAGCGCTCGGAATCAGAAAGACCTCAACCACGACGTGGGTTCTCCGAAAGCTCCATCCGCAGCAGCCATGAGAACCTCAAACGACCCGAGGACTACCGCAGCCAGACTTACTCCCAAGTCCCTGAGGTTCAGGTGCAACCCGATCCGATCGAAGCCAAAAACACCACAGCCGCAGTTCCCATCTCCTCGCCACCATCCTCTTACTCAAGACCAAACTCCGAACACAACCGCACCCGATCAGGCGCCTATTCTCTGCACCGAGCCCACCAATCCATCATCGAAGATCCGGAAGGCGAAAGCGAAGGCTTCGATACATCTTCCACGCTTTCAACATCCCCTCCACTGGCCTACGAGATCGTATCCCCCAGCAAAAACTCCACCCGCTCCCGCCATCACCGCTCGCTATCTCGCCGTGCAGCAGCCCCACCACCACCGCCACCAGCAATGCGAAAAGTCCGCATCAAAGTCCACGCTCCGGAGGATACGCGTTACATCATGGCGAAGCCGGAGCCGGTTTATGTCGAGCTTCTGGAGCAGATCAAGAAGAAGTTCGCGCTGACGTCGAATGTGAGGCTGAGGATCAAGGACGAAGATGGGGATATGGTCACGGTTGGGGATCAGGATGATTTGGATTTGGCCGTTTTGGGCTGTAAAGAGATGGCTATAGCTGAGAAGGCAGAGATGGGGAAGATGGAGGTGTGGCTCAAGGATGTGTGATTCCGTGGAGAGGTAATGAGATCGATGGTTGGGTTTGTGCTGTTTCCTGTGATATCCCGGCATTAGACGCGCGACTGCTTAATAGAATATGAGACGTATACGCATTGAATGACAATGACACCCTCAGATAACGAGAAACTTGGCCGGAATATCATGATCAAATCATACCTACCTGACTACTCTGAGCCGACGAATTGTACCAACCAATGTCAGCCCCTCACGAGATGCCTGTATCAAGAAATTGTTACGACACCAAAGAGACAACTGACATCCACCTAACCAAACTCACCAGACAACAGGCTCCTCGCTGTCGGATGCACGAAACAGGCCTGAAGACTGGTCCAGGCCCTTCCGCTCGACTCGGCGGGCTCTCACATCCGCACTCCGAGTTCGCATAACAGGATGGCATCACGCGAAACTCAATCTCATGAGCACCGCTCAGCCCTACTGACAAGCAATATCGTAAGTGTCTGATGTCACTTGGTACGTTGTCTCAATGTACTGATGTACACGGGTATTTCGAAACAAAGGCCTGACCACGTGGGCGTCACGAGCTCGGTGTTGACACCGGTCTGATTATTCACAATGAGCATGCACGCTCGCATCGTGTACTGCGATCCTAAGGTGCCAGCACAGTGGTACGGAAGAGGTGGTGTTCATGTCGTTGTTGCGATGTACCTACTGGACTGATGACTCTCCGCTCGTCCCGCTGCAGACCGGTCAGCCCACCGGTTCGTTGCTCACGCTGCTCTGCTGATATATCGGATGTTGATTGTTCTCCGTCGCAACCGCCTTGTGCGGCATCGTCGTCTGACCGAACGTCGGGTGTTTTGTGATCACGTCTGCCTTACGATGCATGCAGATGGTGCAAGGGCGCGGAGAGAGACATGCTGACGAGAACCAAAACTGGAAGAATGACTGATCGGGACCAACGTTTGCAGGGAAACGCTCCTCGGACTTGTTCCACTGCACGGCTGGCATCCCCGACGATATCAGATTGTATAGTTACATCTCTCAGAGCAGCGGTGAGCGCCGTTGCTCAGAGAACACACCTCCTACACCGGAGAAGGCAGGTGTGTGACACTCCGCTCGCCAAAACAGCCAGCCCAAACACCGCCTCGCAACATCCCACGTCGCACGGCGCGGAGTAAAAGCGAGAGCGCCAAGTCAACAAACCACCAAGCAAAGCACAGCGAAGTTCCACCGTGGCAGTGTGCCGTGTGTGCGTGATGTGCGTACGTGCCTGCTTGCGTGGGCGATTGCGAGCGACTCCACAACCTGCCGTGCCTCCTCATCAGTCCAAAACTCCAAGGCGTGGAGAAATGGAGACCAAGGGACTGATCTGCCCAGAGATTCGCAGTTAGCGGCGTGGAGAAAAGATGTCGAGATCCACGCACGGGATGGAGATAGCAAGGAGTCAGTACCAAACCCCGGCCAATGATGAGAGGCTGTGACCTTGGCGGTCACAGAGCAGTCACAAAGACGCCATCACGTGCATGGGTGTTTGATCCACTGCTATCAATCTATTATTGCGGAGAAGAGACATGTGCAGTGCCATAGAAGGTACTATACATTGCAAGCGATACGGTACATACGGCCTCCGCAATTGAGTCGAATCCCGTCTCCGCAAGCAGAATGGACGCGTGATTCACGAACATAGGAGGTAGGAGGTACTGTGCATACGTACCAACAACCAGTCTGGCATCTCCGAGGGAAGGCCTCGTTCAGCGAGCTCTCACTCCCATGATCACAAGCCGAGACATCAAGCCCCCAAACGAAGACATATCATCACCAGCCTCGGCATCTTCTTCAAACTATTACCTCCGTACGTAGGAAGGGAAAATTTTCTACCAGAAGTCTTCATCTCGCCCTATACAGGGAGGCCCGGAAAGAGACATCCTTGTGATAGAGCGAGATGTCGCCGAACCCAGTAGCCCTGTGGAAAACTCAAAAACCATCAAGTAAGGTGTGCAATGATTCGCGGTAAGTAGCCGTGCTCGCCGTGGTAGTGGCAGGAGCCTCAGAAGCAGCTCTCGAGCCCTCACCTCGCTCGAGCAAGGCAGCATCTCGGACGAAAAAGCACCAAGTCCTCGCACACACGCCATACCCGAAGATCCGGGAGCGAGAGCTTGAGAGCGAGACCTCGCTCGTCTTTTCTAGAACGCCATTGGTGCGAGCGGCCTCGAACCCTTGGACGGATCTTGAGCGGAGCTCGGCTTCGCGCGGATTCCTTAGTGCAAACGGCGCGCCGGTGAGAAAATTCGCAAGTCGTGGCTTGTGCATAACGTTAAGGGTAAATTGTGCATGCTTCCCTTTGCTATGGCTGTGCAGGCAAATGCATGTGGAGCGGAGGGTCTTTGTTTGTTTGTGGAGATGCCTCGTATGAGATTGATTACTTTCTACTGTGAGTGAAGGGGAATCAAAGAGAATGGAAAGAGGAAGTGATATTGTTTGGTAGATATTATGATGGTTTTTCATGATTTTTGGTATCGTTTGCTAGTAGTCTACAAGGCGATCTCAAAAACCTTTCACCTTCTGAAAGGGAGATTCAGCCTAGTTCGTTCCACCGTCGTCCGTGCCATTTTCATGCAATTTCCAAATGAAAGGAAATGTTCCAGAGATGAGATCCTGTGCCTCGGCCATTTCGTATACCCGGGCTTCCGTGTGAATAGTAAGGAAAATTGAGAGAAAAAGAAAATGTTCCCTGGGATATCATTCCCAAAACGCCGCGCTGAAAGATGCTGTCGCTCAAAATCGCTGAAAACGCTCAAGAAGTCGCTGAAAGTGTCGTCAAAGAAAGAAGTGGTGATCATGAGAGTCGTGTTTAGTAGGCAGTGATGAGTGCCCTTTGCGGCTCGTGCATGATGTAGTCTTCCATTGGCGCTGATTGCGACTTGTTGCCGTAGAGAGCGGTGCTGAGCTGCTGCCTTTCCTTCTCGCTGAGTTCCATTGCGGGTTGATCAGGCGAGGGCGGCATTGACTCGTCTTCAGAGTCGGAGTCGTCGAGTGCGAGCTCGGGTGGTGAGTGTTGGCTGGGGACGCGAATGAGTGCGTGCTCCTCGTCGTCCTCGTCGTCGTACTCGGCGTCGTCCTCATCGTCGCTGGAGTCGACTTCTTGCGATTCGATGATGACTGGTGCTGTGCGGATGCGGCGGACGGGAAGGCTGAGAATCTCGGCATCCTCGTCGTAGACTGAGCCGTCATCAGATTCGGCGTCAGAGTCGGAATCGCTGTCGTCCTCAAAGTCCTCCTCGATGGAGTCGAACCACTGGATGTGGCGAGACTCTGAGGGAGATGCCTTGCGGACGGATTGGTTGAACCAGGCTTCTTGCTCGCGCTCGGCGTCGGCAAGATCGATCATGAGAGTGTCGAGAAGGTTGGCGTGACCAACCAGGCGGCGCAGGTTGTGGTCAGCGCGGCCGGCTTCGCGGCCCAGCTTCGACCTTGCGGTCGAGGCGACGGCGTATGTGCGGGTGAGAGACATCTTCTGCTTCTTGGCTGCTGGCAGAGTGGGGGATGTCTGGTAAGTTGCGTCGACGGCAAAGGGCTCAAAGGAGGATTGAAGCCTCAAGTGAGAAGGCATTGTGACCTTAATGAATGGGGTCGAATAGTGAGTCAGGTTGGAGTTAATGGTGATGGCGAAATTGTTGCCTGAGTCACACAATGTGGCTGATGGTGATTGGGTTCAAGCGTGGGAGAAGTCCGGGGTGCAGTCTCTTGGATGTTGTTGTTGTTGGTCGTTGGTGATTGATCAAGTAGCGTTGGATGGTATAGTGTTTGTTGTATTGTTAGTTGGTCGAGTGTGTGAAGGAGTAGTAGGAATGAGAAGAGCCATGCATGGGGCAGACGAGTATATTTGTGCTTGTCGAGCGGATCTCAGGTAAGAAGGAAGAAACCGAAAACTCCGTGCCTGCGCTCGCTGTACCAGGCTCGCATGCCGCAAGGCCCGCGATAGTGCATGGGCGCGGAAAAGTCTAATGTCAGTCGTCCGTAAGCGCAGGCAGATGTCTCCACCAGGCCGGGCGCTGAGTCAAAACGCTTAAGGCCGCGCACAAACTCCCCGGATGCGCTGTGCCCAGCATCCGGATTCCTAACCCCCGAGCACTGCTGGCTACTTTCAGCCCTTGTTGCGCCTGACAAAGGAACTAGGCTCGCTAGGGACTGAAAGAATCGACAGACGGACCCGTGTCTGCTGACATACACCGAGGCCTATGCTTTGCAATCTCGCTGTACGCTGCTTTCTCTTGCTGCCAAACCAAACTTCCAACGCCTTCTTTCCGTCTAGAGGCTTGGACCCCTGACTGGCATGACTGATGAGATGTGATTATCTCTGCCGTCTGCTGAATGATTCATTATCACCACTGCAGAGACACTCCTCTTGGCGCATTTCTCAGCCTTTGCTCAGCAGCCAGTCTTGAGCCTTGGTATGGTAGGAGCGGTCTCCGCGGTGCCCGTTAGCCTACGAGGCCTTGCTGCAATCTAACTCCAGGCCACCGCATTCCTTTGGTGTGCACAGCCTGGCGTTCCTCGTCACGTATGTGCGTGTTGTGTGCGCACTGCAGCAATAACGAATTGACTCGCTGCGCATACGAGGTGTTGATAGGGCGCTCTCAGGCAACCACAAACCGTAAAGTGCGTCTGCACAGCGCATCGTCGTAGCGCCCTTTGTGGCATGGGAGGTGAGAACAATGGCACGTGTATCCTTGTCTTCTCGAAGGTGAGACGGCTACCCCGTTGCAGCGTGTGCGAGCAAAGCGAGCGCATCGTACACCCAGTTGCGATGCGACGCTCACACAGCCATAACTCTGAGGCTGACTGCGCCCGCTTGACAACCGTGAAACCTCACCGCCAGCAATAGTAATACGATCTTGTGGCTTGCTCGTATGATGATGTTCAGCGGTGCCGTATACTGCATGTGGCATCTATGGCGCCGCATCTCACAGCCAGGCACCAGTATTGTTAGCAGAATTATGTCTCGCTTCCGTGCCGGTGACCAAAGCTGGCCAGCCGTTGGACGTTTGGACATATCGCCGCATTGGGCTATCGGTGTTAAGGGAGAGAGGATACGGAGGTACGAAGGTTTCCATCCTGCAGAACGACATCACAGTCATAATAGGCTTCAATGCGCATTGCTCGGACGACTCGGTCGAAAGCTTATTGAATACCGGCCGAGGGAGATGCAGAGCCAGGAGCGGCAACAAAACGGGAGGATGTTGCGCTGAGGCCGGAGGGCGATGATTCAAATCTCAGGTTAAGGTTTTCCTCTCTCCCTTGCGAGCCACGGTCCTATCGGCTGCTTTCTTCGCTTTCTTTCCGAGCGGCCGTAAGGCTTGCCTGCCTTACCCTTTCTCCAGGATTTTTGTGCAGTGGTGGAGTTTAGCACAGCACGTCGCTCTGTCTCGCTTACAGGACATCCCAGGTGCCGTCTTCCGGTCGCTGTGCAGACCATAAATTAGGATGCCGCTCTCTCTACTTCATATTGTCTTCCTCTGAGTAGCAATCGATGATGTGTTGTCGCGCATGAAGTCAAGCACGTCGTCTTCCGGTCGCTTTGCAGACCATAAAATGGGATGCCATTCTCTTGCCGTTCTCTCTACTACGTGTGATCTCCGTTTGAGTAGAAATCGATGATGTGCCGTCCCGCATGAAGTCAAGGACGTAGGCGGGCTGCTGCGCTTGATGCTGGGACTGCTGTCGTTGTAGTAGAACAGCATTTCCTCGGCCGCACTCATTGCTGCTATCCAGAGAGGGTCGTCTTCATCCATGACAGGGATAGGCGAGTGGTTGACGGCAGTGTGAAAAAGGAAGCGTCGAGTTAAGGTTGTTGTTTAAAGTTAAATGCGGAGCGAAGAATGGGCGACGTTGACCGCGTTTTGAGAAAAGAGCACATCCAACGATGGACACTACGACTTTTTGCTAGTAGAGACCATCGTTAGTAAAGCCCATCGTTAGTGAAGCCCATCGTTAGTAGAGACATATTTCATGATTGTATTAACTTTCGTTCAGAGTCTATTTGCAACAACAAGTAACAATGTTTACAATTTAACACTCCACGAACTCGCATTATAAGCACCCCAGAACTCGATTGAAAAGAAAAGGTTGAAATGCTGCTATTACTTGAGGTATATTGGAGTGAGGAATAAAATTGTGATTGTAATCTTTCGCGACACCATCTTTTTGCCACCTAAACTGCAAGTGTGTACTTGTTCGGGTGAAACGTGGCGATAGAGGAGGCTGACTGCCGTCGGGCCCATGCAAGTCATTGAGACGAGTGAAGGATGCTGGCTGCCCTCGGGCCCGCGTGTGGCATTGAGATCGGTGACGGGAGATGGTGGCGGTAGAGGAAACTCGATGACCTCGAGTACGGGTAGGGTGTGGATATCAGGCTCGACAATTGACTTATATGGGATCTGAGGCTCGATATCGGCAGCGAAGGGCTGTAAGTGGAGGGAAAGATGAGGCTCATTGTCGGCGGTGGAGAGGTGCTCGTGCGAGAGGTCCTGAATGATAATGCAGTTAGTCGACGTTCAATGTGACAAAGGGGCGTTCACTGGTTTACGAACACTGAGTAACGTGATCAGGAACACCGACTATGTTCCAAAACTGCCAGATGCCGTAGGCACTCCACTCATCGGTAGGTCGTGGGAGGTAAGCGACCGCTCTTGAAGTCTTTTTTTGTTATCAATGAGACGGTAGCGAGCTGCCTGGGGCCATGTGTCTAGTGGTGGGTAAGGGGCGCCAGTCTTGATGCGAGAAGTGATGTGAGAAGTGATGTGGTATAGCCACGTGCATTGCTCGGGTGATGGTACGAATGTGAACCGAATGTCCACTAAATAGCTGACATGGTGACCAGAAGTGATGATATAAGAGCAGATAATCGATAAGGCTGTGAAATCTGAATGTTGTGGAATATGAAGGCGTGACAGAGACACGTGAGGGAGACACGCAATTCAGCACATATGGTGAGCTGTAATCGACAGCGATATCGATAGCGACAGTGGAGTTGATAGCGGTACTGTAGTGATGACTACAGCGATAGTCAATTCAACACACTGCGACTAAACTCTGCCGTTAGGGGCCTGCGCTCGTATACTCTGGTTTGGCTGGTTGGTGAATTGTAGCATCCGAAAACGCTGACGGTGTTTCGCCTCAACCATCCGAAGCGCTGCCCAGAATCATCGACTAAATCAGTCAATCGATCAATCAAAACCAACGCCATACGAGCATCGCAAACACCCTATTTATCCCATAGGCATCTCTCCATTGCACTATCGCAGATTTGGACTACGGAAGCCTCTGGCATATGCATGTCCGGGCACAGAGAGCCACGCTTTCCGAGGCGAGCATCTCAGTGGGATTAGTGTTATTCCGATGTGCTAAAGCTGCTGATAGTTGCTTTCACGTAACAGAGAGCCACGCTTTCGTTAGTTAGCTGACCAACCCAGACTAGACGAAGCAACATCCAAACAACGGAGCCTGTTCCCGAGATGTCAGCCCCGAATTCGCAGATCCAACACCGTACCGTCGGAGAGTATCACTTCGCAAGCGGAATTACTCATCTGGCGCTCAAAACGCAATGGCAGACCAATAATCCTTGGTCCCGAACCTTGAGCAAGCCACCTACACGGAGAGACGCCCGCCTGAGTCGCTGACAAAATCAAGATCCCGCTCGACCAATCCGCGCAAGGCTGCTGACGAGAGCGAGCTCACGCCATTGAACTTCGCCAAAGCTTGGATCATCATATCAAGCGCTGACAAAACACCAGGGCGATCCTGGTACCGTTTGTTCTCTGCATGTTCTTTTCGCAGCCGTGGCCCTTGTTGCTTGGGAAATCTACCGAAATTGGTCTGACTGGCTTGTTGTGGTGAAACAGCTGGCCTGCCTGCCTGACGATGCTTCTAATGCTTGACAAATATCGCGGCCGTTGACATTGTCGCGACCAGCTGGGTAATTTTGCGCGTCACGAGGGCCGCTTCGGTAAAATTACTGTCGTCTTTGTACTGACCTTCCTTACACGCGCCTCTGCTGTTTAGTTGGTATCTCAAATTCAGCGCCGAAGCCTATGCGCACGATCTATACGCGCGAACCATGGCCTTCAGTCAACGAGGAAGCGTTTAGAAGCTACCGTTCGATACGACTCTTCGCGGCTTGAACTCGCCACGCGAGCACGACCGAATACCGCTTCAAAGAGCGAGTGCTATTCGATCGCATTACCGATGTCGAGCTGCTGCTACGATGTCGCATGGTATAACTATCGTCGACAAAGAGACTGCGCAGATGATGAGTTTTGGCAGCTCTCAGGCTAGGAGTAGGTGTTTCTCGAGCCTCGACCTACGGTATTTGCGCGGACAGATCCCAGCGCTCCGCAAGAGTTGGAGTTGTCGCGAATAACGTTCTTGAATGGAGGAAGACTTGCAGATGCAACCCATGAGTCTTGGGCATCGCACAGTGGATTCCATCCCGTCGCCGACATTGAGAACTTGGTCAGCGGGCGTATTGCGAGTGCGCTTCTCTGCCTTCTCGGAGAGCCAACTGATCTCATTCGATGTAGTACCATTTTCCTCGTGTATCCATATAGAGTATCTTCATACAGCAGCACGCATGCAAAATCCTGGGTATCATGCATCACTTTTCGTCCAACAAAAATTCTCATTACCGCCCGATCCCAGCGATGATATTTGTCCCTGTCTCCCAAAAACTCCGAGCATCTCTTTTTGGCGAATTCAACTCTACTACACAGGCAGATCCTTGTGCGCGCGTTCGTTGGCTCCAGCTTTGTCGCCTGCGACTTGGAGTCCTCTCGCGAGGTAGGGCCCGATGACTGGGATGTTGTATGCGAAGCCTGCGATTGTTTTGAAGAATTCCTGGTGTCGCATGAGATGTCAGCTTTTATCCATGTGTCCAATGCCTCTCCTTTCTCCTATAGAGCATGTATCTCCACAGGGAAGAAGAGGTAAAAAAAAACTCACCCCGAACAGCACAAAAATGCCAAACAACTCCACCGCAAACCCAATAAGCGGCCACCTCATCAGAATGAGCAACACGCCAGCCCAAAACGCCAAACTGCCTCTCCACTTGTTCTTACGCGCAAAGAAGACAAAAGTCCGCTGCGGACCCAACAAAAGCGTGATTCCGACCAGGAAAAGAATGTTTCCCATGGCGAGCAGGGCGCGGTCGAAGAAGAGGATCAGGCCGAGGAGGAAGAAGAAGCCGCCGCCGCTGCAGAAGGCGACGCCGATCTCTGTTGGGCGACAGGATGGGTTAGCATTGTGTTCTGTGGGATTGCTTCTTTGAGGCTCGTCTTTCTTGGGAGAGTGGGATCACGGACTCTGCGAATCGGATAGCCAGTAGGTAGGCATTGTGGGCGGTGGGTGTGGTTGTTTGCGCCGATGCGCGCCGTTTTTGCTGTGATGTGTGGAGGGTCCTTGAGGAGGCTCGGTAGTGTTTGTCTGTTAAGAGTGCTTTGTTGCCTCTTATCGCATTGTAAGGTATGGAATTGTGGTTTAGGTGTCGCACGGTCGTTGGCTAATGTGGAGGGCCTAGCTGGCAACGGGGGAGAGTTTTGTTTGGGGAGCGACGCGGAAGGATGCTGCTGGTGGGGTGTGGAAACAAGGGACAAGGGCGAACTTTCAAGCTTCCAGGGGCTTGCTGAGATGAAACCACATCAGGATTGATTTGAATTTGTCACGAAACCAGGCTCTGGATGATGTTCGAGGCCTCTTGAGGCGTTCCATTAATGTGAAATAATTCGGTGTGTTCACAGGTTTCGATTCGCAAGATACGTTCTATCGTTTACCGCATCCCTGATCTCACCTCTATTACTACCCAATCTACATATATCCATTCACACATCTCTCATATATCAGCGACTATAAGTCTACTTCCAGCCGGCAACAACCTCGTCTAGTTCTTTCCTGTACTTCTGCTGCTGTTCGATCTGCTGCAAGAAGATCTTGTACTTGGCCTCGAGCAACTTCCTCTCTCCTTCATCGTTGTTCGGGTACACGGCCTTGCCGGGCTTGCTCAGGCGGTCCATGATGTCCCAAAGAGGCTCACTCTTCCCATCCTTGTCGGTACTGGCAGCTTTGGCACCCAACATGGCGGCTCCGTGGACGACAGCAGCGTGAACGTAACGTGGGATCATAACGGGCATCTGGCAGGCATTGGCGATTAGGCTCATGAGAATGTCGTTCTGGCACTGGCTTCCGGACATGAAAATCGAGGAGATGACGTGGCCGGAGTTGTTCATCGATTCAACAATCTGGTGTGTTTGCAAAGCGATGAACTCAAGCGTGGCGTAGTAGCTGATGGCGAGCGCGTCCATTGATTTGTCGCTGGACAAGCCAATAACGGAGCCTTTCATGTCCGGGTCGGCGATTGGTGAGCGATTGCCAAACAGATCGCCGTAGAAGAAAAAGTGACGAGCAAGGTAGGAGATGGCAGGCGCATCGACCTTCTCCTGCATCTCGCGCAAGTGTTCATTGAGGTAGTCGTAGATGTTCATGTTGAAAGTCTCCGCAACGGACATGGCCTCTTGGAAGGCAGGGTGGGTCTCAACGACGTGTTTGAGCAGCTCACCAGTCGCGGATTGACCACCCTCAGCCATCCAGTAGTCTGGAATAAGCACGTCGCGGTACGGTCCCCAGACACCGTTGACGAAGACGGGCTTCTCGCTCATTGCGAGATGGCAAGTGGAAGTACCTGCCACCGCGGCAAGACGAGTGAACGCTTGGCTAACATGGTTCTTCGGCTGAGCATCACTGATGCTGTTGCCCCGAAGCTTGACCTTGGCGCCAACAGTGCCGATCCAGCCTGCGTAGGCGTCAATCACACTGCTGCCAACGGCGACATTGGTTGGGAGACCAAGATCGTTGGCGGCCTTCTGGGACAGCGTTGCAATCTTCTCGCCGGCAGTGAGGTAAGTGTTGTTCTGTATCGATTGGTCAGCTTGTTCCGTCAGAGCATTGGTCTCGCGACGTCAACTTACTATGCCGTTGATTCCACCCAGGCGCCTGCAGTTGTCCTCAGTCAGATCACTCAGTCCGATGTCATCCAAAAAGTCTTGCTGCCAGCCCTTCTCACTGCCATCAACACCCACAGGGACGTAACCCTGCTTGCAAACGACTGAGCAGAAGCTGCGGGTGTCTGTCGAAGTAGCCATCCTGGTGAGAGCATCACCCAGATCGTAGAATCTGCACTTGGCAAAAAGCTCTGGCGGCATGTTGTTCTTCAGCCACAAGATCTTTGGCATTTCCATCTCAATGCTCATGGTGCCGCCGACATAACGGAGCAGGTTGTGCTTGGTGGCATTGACTTTCTTGGTCTCTTCGACGGGACGGTGGTCGAGCCACAGAATGACGTTCCGGTCGTTGCCATCTGCGTTGTCGAACTTTGGGCCTGTGACGCTCTGAGGTTCACCAGTCTCCTCGTTGAAGACGGTGAGCGAGCAGGTTGCATCGAAGCCAATTCCGCGGACGGTGTCCGGGTCAATGTTATGTTGGTTCATGGCGCGCTGAACGGAGTTGCAAATGCACTTCCAAATGTCGGTGACGGATTGTTCCTAGTGAGAACCATCAGTGAGTGTTTGTAGACATATGCTCTCCTACACATGTCCCGACATACGTAGTAGCCGGTTTCTGGCTGCCAGAGACCAATGTTCTCGCTGGCCAAGCCGACAATGTCACCCTTCTCGTTCATGATGCATGCTCTTGCCGAGCCGGTACCAACATCGATACCGATGTAGTGGTTCTGGATGACCTTGACCTCGTTGTGCGGGTCGATGGACATCTGGCGAGACTGCTGCCTCGAGGGCTTCCTGTAAGGCATTGAGCCGTGCTCCATGATGGGCAATTATTAGGCGCTGTGATGGTCCCTTGAGCTACAAGTGGGCTAGATCTCTTCAGCACAACAAAACAGTAATTGTGTGGAGGCAGTCGTAAATCGTGAGTGGAAAGAGTTTGAGGTCACAAACAGAGCAATATGAGGATGAGGAAGAAGAGGGCGAGGAGGGGAAAGGTCCAGGTAGGACTCGTATCGCTCCTGCTTGGCCACCAGGGCTCAAGGTGTGCGCGGATCCGCGACGAGCATAGCCAAAATGGCTTGGAGTGTCAGAGTGTATCGTGGATGATATCACTGCACCTCTCAACATCGTTTCTTGTGTGGGTCTCCTCCACATCCTCTCAGCGGGGAACTTGGGGTGAAGGGACAGTAGTGGTGAGAACGAAACGGTCTCGAAGCGAGCCAAGCATGTACTGTGCGGTGTGCTTTGTTTTGCTGCTGTGGATACTGCTGCAACGCGTGCTATCGGAAGAATGTTATACCAAAATGCTTTCGAAGAGCTTTTGTGGGGGGCATTTAGCAACTCCCTCGTGACGGATCAGTCTCGAATCTGTAATCAATATTTGATGGCTCGTTCATCAATATTTGAACGAGCTTCTAGCTACGCTCGACGTAGCTACAAGCTGCCTCACCCCCGAGCTCCCCGAGGGCGGGGCGTTGGCTTGACGTACTGCCATGCCAGCTCTGAACTCACTAACACCATTAGAAGACATCGACCACGAACAACTTCTTCTGCGCCTGCAAACTTTACAACATGCGTCTCACAAGCGCACTCAGCATTGTGCTGACTTTGCTCTTCTCCCTCGCCGCAGCCACTCAACCGGACAAGCATATCGACATCTTCGCCTGGCCTCTGTCCGCGACGAAATCACAGACGCTGGCCAAACTCTCCTACAACTCCGAGCAAGCGACCGTTCTCTCCTACAAAGCGCCCGTACTTCCTTCTGGCGAAGAGATCGTCCGCATCGGCTTCAACCACCCCACCACAGGCCGCTGGTCCGGTATTGCGACAGCTGCGTCGAACTTCGCAGATGGCAAGGACAAGAAGCTTCAGCTGCTGCTGAATGAGCAAGGCGAGCTATACCACGTTGGATTCAAGACTTCTGAATGGCCGAGCTCGAGTAAGGGAGGCAGCAAGAAGGACGACATGAGCGTGGAGGTTTTGCCGATGCAGACCGGGTCCACGATTCATCTGAACAAGCCAGTTGTGCTCAACGCCGAGGGCAAGCTGGATAACAAGGAAGAGGAGAAGACTTTCCTCCAGAAGTATGTGCCATATGATTTTGTCCCGAGTACGCGTGATGATGCTGATATTCTGACAGGTATTGGTGGGCAATCGGTCTGTTCCTGATTTTCCAATTGGTCATGGGCGGAGGAAAGGAGTAGATTTGCCAATAGCACGTCGCAAAGGCCGGCTCAATTTCATATTCCAGAAGCGCACTGCCGAATCTTTGCATCGTCTAGATCCCAACGCTCATGTTATCAGCTACAAATAAGGCCGTGTATCTCGGTATCCATGCTCAGCGCGTGGCATCTATCTTGGGCTCCATCGTAGACTTTTCTCCCGCACCGTTGCCTTGGAAGATCTGGCCTCCAAATCGATCTTCAACGGTCAGCCTTCAAATGACAGGAGGCGACACCGATTGCGGCATCCGCCGCGGTGCGTTTGGGTCTGGCCTGCCGTTTATCCTTTTAAACGCCACAACAAGGCAACGTGAGACCATCGCACAATGACAAGGCTCAAGCTCCGCGGGATGGCCCTTTCACGGATTTCCTTACTAGAGATTGTCAACTCCCGCATGAGAAGCCCCTTGGCACGAAGGATGAGCCGTGGCTTACAGATAATACAGCTGGGCAAGCAAATCCAATATGACGCCCTGACACTGGCAATCTTCAGTGTTATCCGCATCTTCCGTCGCCTTCTTCGCCCTTTCTTTATGGCGTACGCAGGGTCGTGTCTTTTCCACGACCAAAGACGCACATAGGGCTCCTTAGCTGCGAGGACTTCCTCGCAAAAGACCACCTTCACATCCTCTTCACCTAACGCCGCTGGCTTTTTGCGTCGATCATCGTTCATTTACGGGATTCTCCGTCAATTGACCCAGCGCAGACCGAAGTTCTGGAAATACCAGAGAAGCCCAGTTTCAGGTGATAATGCAGGTTGCTGCAGGGGTACAAACCTCACCCATATCTTCTACGATTCGTGATGTGAAACGTGGGGGCATATCTTCTTTTGTCGTGGGTACAACGGCGAACTGACCCTGAAGCTATACCACGGCAGATTTATAGAGCTTTGCCCGGCGTTCTGCCCCACGCTTATGCTATAGCGGCACATCTGATATTGAAATTAGCAATGGTATTTTATACTTTCGCTAAGGATCGATGGCTGCAGGTGGCTTCGCTTGTCAGGAACACCACTCTATTGATTGGTCGATATGCCATGCCTCCTCGCCCACGCCCAATACTTCGACAACAACAGAGCGGTGAATGTCTTGATAGCAGCCCTCACCGACTATGGCGCTGTGATCCTGTCTTCCAGGACCCCACGTGTATACCGCTTCTTGGGACGATCATCCCACCCCGCTCCTTACAACGCCCCTCCCGGAAGTTAAGACTCTCTAAGGACGGGTACCCTGTCGATCACGTCTGGACGAGCCGTTTACGGGCTCTGGGGCGTTGCCAGACACCAGACGAAGCGTTCAGCAACGTGTGGTCTGGATCTGGAGCAAGCCGTTCTTTCACTTGTTCGAGTCTATCCCTAAGATCAGTCAGCGCCAGGGTCCGGATGGTGTCATCTGATGGTGATTGATGTTGCGTAGCCGACTTTAGCGCGCCTCAAGAGGTCTTCGGTGGGCTCGATCTCGAGTCAGGACGCCTCTGCCGGACCGTTGCAAATGATCCTTCGTCTGGATGGGTTCTTATGGTACGCAGGTACTTTGCGCAAGCAACGGGTTAAGTTATATACATCCTGTGTGATCCCTCTTCGTTGTTTCGACCCTGCCGACATCCAACCATCTTCTCTTCTGAAGCGCCTACATTGCATCGCCTAGCGCCATTCACCACATAGCCAAAAGTTTATCACTACATATATCGACGCCATAAATCTTCAGCCCACCTCAGGCATTGCCGAACAAGCCACACCACATCAGGTCAGAGCAATTTACATGGCAAATGGAAGACCATCTCTGTCCACGCGAACTTTTCCCGCAAGCACCATGCCTGGCATGCATTTCTCGGTCACAAGCAGACGAGCCTACGAAGCCTCAGACCAAACGCTGCCACAACCGCATGCACACCATTACTATCGACAACTCGAAGAAACTCTCACATCAATCACAAACTCAGACCAAGACAACGTCTCGAAACGACTACTCAGTCAAGCCACCACGCCAAACAACCAAATCACACAAGAACAGCCTCTCGCACTCGCAACCTCACACCTTCGACTTCACACCAAACTCCGTCTCAACCCCGGTCCCCCACCCATGCGAGACTTGCCCCTTCTACGCAAAGCTGGTGAAGCGGTACACAGCCATTGCACCTTGGTCCCGACCAATCAACTCACGGAGGTCTCTTCCGACGTAGAGATGCCGTCTAGTCCTTTGGATTCTTTCATTGGAGGTCCTTACGCGTCGATCTACGGTGTTGGTCTGCCTTATGCTATGCATGAAAAGGCACAGGCTCTGGCCGAGGCTGAGGAGGCCGAGTATCAGAGCAAACGGGCTTGGAAGCGAGGGGCTAAATTGACTGGCCGTATGGGGTCTTTGTTCAAGGACCTGTCGGATCACGGAGTTGCTTGGCGTACCAGATCCAGCATTCGGTGACTGGTATTTCTCTGTCTTTCTTTTGTTCTCATCATGATGGCGTTTCTGCGTCTTGGAATGTCAACGCACAGCATTGGAGTTTCTTTTATGTCATGGAAAGCGAGGATACCTTTGGTCATAGATTAGGTTACATGGGAGCGAATACTTTTGGGCAATGTTTCGAGATTGAGTCGAAGGACTCTCCGAGCTTACGATATTGTATGGACTAGGTTTAAAACAACAAAACTCATCACCTTCATGCTGTCTTTCTCTTTGACTGTCATATTGTGCCAGCGGCATACAAGTGACAAGTGATTTACACGAAACAAACCATGAGTTTTGCAAAGCTCAAATGAACCATTTCGTCGTGAATGGTGTGGCGTTGACAGAATCAGCGCTCTCCGTGTTGCATGATATCTTCAACGAGGCTCACTCGTCGCCCAACAGGCGGGAAGTACAACAAAGCCTGTACTATCAAGATCATTGGGGGCAGCTTGTCAGGTAATCCTAGTCCCGATGCTCACGATCAATGGTCTCGTCGCACTCATGCAACTTCAATCGTCGACGGCAACAGCATCGTCGATATTGTCTGCGTATTCTAGTATCGACTGGTCTCAAATGGAATCAGGTGTCAGAATGTTGACAATATTAATGGTTTGAATGCCCGTAACATCGTCCGGTCGCACTATCTCTGTATGAATGAGTCAAGTATTTCTTGGAGACAGAGCTTATCGAGTATTACCCTGAACTTTTCCTTCCTCGCGAGGATAAAGGCGACTTGGAATCATCCCCAACGAACAGTTTACGACAAGCAGGGTATCCTTGGGGAGCGGTCTCCTTGCCTCCAGGGAAATTCCAGGGCACAGCGACCATGTCTCCTCTTTCTACCGCATGATAAATGAATATCGTCTTGATCCGTGAAAAAGAAATAAAAATAAAAATACTAAAAATAAAATTGTTGAAACGTCCCTCCAGAAAGTAATGTGAAGTTGTTTAGTCTTTGGAACGACCTTGCCATTCTTCTCGGCTCAGCCATCCGAGCCAAGTCCATTCGTCTCGCCCACAGCCACGCCGCTTTGCCGCCGTCAGCCTTGCTGCCAGACTACAACAGCGATCGGCGTCGCAAAGGAAGCACTTAGACAACGCTATCGCATCCTACGCCAAGTTCCATCCACCTTGATCCATACGACAGCACAAAAGTGACGAAATGGTAGTATGCGCTGAGCCACGGTCTTTGGAGAAGGATTCACCGGCCAGGCATTGCTGGCAGGTCGCAATATATAATATGCTGTTGCGCCTCCCACCCTACTGGGTCTTCCCTTTTGATTGAAAAGTGAATTACTTACCTCCTATCTTCAACCATGAAGCAGTCCATCTTGATCGCGTCAACAACTCTTCTGGCCACAGCTTCGGCCGAGCTATGGGGCAAGGACAGCGCCACTGCTATGGGGCCTGCTTCCGTACCCTCCCTATCTGGCTCGGATATAGATCCACGTCGATTTGTTAAAGCATACCGGAATCCCGACGCGACGAACTCCATCGATTTCTCTCTGGGGGGCGACCTGGAAAACTGGACTTGGCGGTATGACGCTTCTTGCTGAACACACATGACTTGTATTCAGAGCTGACATGAGTACCAAAGTGTGAACATCACCGAGATTCCGCTCCCAGACGCTTCGGATCCTAGAACCGCGATCGGTGATCTGGGGCCAGACGCTCATATCATTGCCATCAGTCATGATCTGCAATGGCCAAACGCATCAAGCACCTTGAACGAGACAATGCGAGGGTTGCCTGATGGCGACCAAGAGGAGTCAGAACTATGCGTAGCAATATCCGCATTTCCACTTCTTCCCAATGCCACGAACCAATACCAAGACAACACCAACGGCAGTTGCCTGGGAGTGCTTGGACGCGAGTGCCTCGACTCGATCTTGGGCGACACAGCCAGTCGCAGCAGTCGTGGCTCTTGTGGCACTTTCCGCGGAATCGACCCCTCATGCGCAGGCGTGTTCGGAGACATTGGCAGCATTGCAGGCTGTAGGTTTTACCAATTTCACACTTGCAGTGCATCGCAGCTAACACATTGATCTCAATAGCTATCTCTGGGGGTGTCAACACGAGCAAGTTCAACTTCCCCACTGCGTTCGAAAATAACACCGGTCTCGTCTACTTGAACAACAGCGACAGCTACTATGCAAAGCACTCGAGGCCTTATGGCGGTGGCCCCAACGAAACCAACTTAGAAGAAGTTAAGAGTATGTTGCATTTGGCGGTGTTCACTGGCCCATCGGGATATCAAGAAGCGGTCTGTATGCGCGTTGATCCTAGTATCGATGATGAGGAAGTGTCGGAACTCTCAAGCAGAGCAGCTGTTACTATGGATGCTAGACTGGGTCTTGGTGGACTTGTACTCGTCCTGTCGACGCTTTTTATGATATTGTAAGCGGCAGTCAAGATTGCTCCTCGTTGATGAATAAACGATTCGATCTAACCTACCAACTTCCCTTCATGTGTGCTTTGTCGCTCAACCAAGTGATGCCTGTCAACTTTCCGTGGTCTCAGAGATGGTTGCCATAATGTTTCAACTCTCCACGGCACTGTAGCTTCTTCGCTAGTCTGAGGGGTTTGTCACTACCACATGATCAACATGGTATGATGTTGGTGACCGCTTTGACAATTAAAGAACTACTGACACAACCAACCGACAACGATCAAGCGATCATTTGCTCCGTTTTTCCTATGCTCTCGTCAAAACAGAGTGAGGACTTTCGTTGCGCCCTTTGCTGATCTCATGGTCTTGATCGTAAGTTTTGGCCATGTACAACCAATCGCATAATTTGCACCCTCAATTCTTGAACAAAAGAAACAAAGAAAAGCTAAATGGTTGCAAACTACTCCAATACGTACAAGCGCCGTCGCACCACGGCCGCCCCATATGCAAGCACTACTCCAGGTCATCTCGGTTGTTAGGCATACCCCTGTTCACACGCCGAAAAGTCACGAATATTTCCAAAAGCCGCGCGCATGCAGATAGACGGCAATTTATCTCAATCTACCCCTGCAGCCTTATCATGTTCACCACAGAAAACATCCAATTGCAGTCTCCGCTGGCCAGCCTGAGTAGCACCAAACCACCCAAAACGGGCAGCCCAAAACTACATGTACCTGGGACTTCATGTTCACGGCTTTTCGCTTTCTTCATTTCAGAAGTTACGCAGGTGATGGTGGCGTGACCTGGCGGCTAAGGGTATGGCCTCCCTCCTCGTCGACAACCTTGACGATGCTTCCACCCCTCTTCTGTGAAGACTTTTCTTAGATAAAGGTATCTTCAGGCTCATCTGCAACTCGGTAGCTTTTGCTTTGCTCTCTCCAGACGCTCCTTACTTTTCAGTCTACGGTGTCTGGGACGCCGACACGGTCATTACCATCTTCTTCTTGCAACCAATTGGATCGAATCCCTGTTTCACGAATTGTTCATCATGGCTCCTTGCACGCTTTCATCGTTCATCTCTCTTTCACTTGCCACATTCTCGTTGACATCCGCCTCCAACGTTTGGACCATCAACTGCGCACCTCTAACCCAACAACGATCCGACCCAATCGTCTCACCAAACCAGGCCTCAAGCCATGTCCACGCCGTTGTCGGCTCCACAGCCTTCTCCCGATCAATGACATCCGACTCATCCGCCGCATCAGGCGCCAAAACAACCTGCGACAAAGCAACAGACCACAGCAGCTACTGGTCCCCATCAGCCTACCGCATCAGACCAGACGGCAAATTCGACCTCCTCCCCTTCCAAGGAATGGCCGCCTACTACACCAACTTCACCTGCCCCTACGATGCCGACGCCCCCGGCTACTGCACCGGCGTGCGCGACGCCATCGCGCCACCCCAAGGCCTCCGCATCGTAGCAGGCGACACCAAACGCCGAACCTTCGATCCCACCGACCTCCGTCAAGCAGCCATCCTCATACAAGCCGGCGGGGGAGAAGTCCAAGGAATCCCCTCGACTCTCGACGGAAAACGCCTCGCAGGCCACGTGAGATTCCCCAGCTGCTGGGACGGAATCAACCTCGACACCGACGACCACTCCTCGCACATGTCCTACCCTGACCCGGACCTCCACGGCGACACTCAGGGAGGAATGTGTCCGTCCTCCCACCCCGTAGCTCTCATCAACATCGGCGCCGAATTCGGCTTCGGCCTCGACGGGCTCACGGACGGGAGTAGGTTCGTTTTCTCCAACGGCGACACGACTGGTTTCGGCTTTCACGCGGATTTCTTCGCGGGTTGGAAAGACGAAGAGGCGCTCGAGGAGAGTTTCGCCAATTGCTTCGATGTTGACAATTGTCCCTGGCGTGCTTTTGGCAGTTTGACGGGCGATGATCCGGATCCTACTAAACTGCAACCGGAGACTGCTGCGCCGGTGGAGGAGATTGGGCTCAATGGGCCGGTTGATAAGTTGCCTGGTGATAATCCTGTGTACAAGGCGTCGAGGATTAAACCGAAGAAGGTCTAGCTTTTGTTCAAGCCTTGATTATGTGCGCTGTGCGTTTGTTATGTGATTTTGTTTTCGTTATCAAGAGCTCTATATTTGGGACTGGGTTGCTTATGTTCTCACGATGTATGATATGGATGCTTTGGATTGCTGTTGATCAAACCGGGTAAACGATTTCATTCGATGGTTTCTTGTCCCTTTCTTGCTTACTTTTCTTGTACATAGTATGATTCTTTTGGTGTGTTTCGTCGCGGAAAAAAAAAAATGAATTGGAGCCATGAATTCATCTCATTCCCAATCAAAATTGGAACGCAGTGTGTACAGTGATCATAGGTTCTACGACAAGCCCAGGTGACCGTGGCCAAAAGTTAGAGTACGCAACACTCCCAACCATCTCGCGTGCATTACATCCTCCTCCGTGCCTCCAAAATAGACATTAAATATCAAGCTGACAAGACGTTCTCCAGCGAGTCAATCGTTCAATTAACAATCGTCTTCAACAGCCCAATCCCACCATTCCTCATCATCTTCCATACCCCATCTCCAGCTATTCTCAAGAGCTTTCGCAAACCCACAGCCGATTCCCTCGTCTCCATAGGCTGCCAGACCAGCTTCCCAGGCAGAGCTCGGGCGTCGTGGAACTTGGTCGAGCCAAGATGATCCAGTCCCAGAAGGTGCCGGCGATGCGATGGTAGGAGAGGGAACAGCCACGTAGTCGTCAGAGCGGTCTTGCGAAGAGCGTTCCGACGACGTGATGATGATTGTTGGGGTGGGAGCCCTTGTGCGTTGGCGGTGCAGGACTGGAGAAGATGGCAAGTAGGGGGTCGAAGACGATGGTGGATGATCTTCAGTCGCACCCGGGGGAAAGAAAAGCCAGCCATCCTCTTCTGCCGACTCGGATGCTTTCTTTGCGAGCCACATCTGAGGCCCGGACGGCTCGACTGGACTTGCGTCGTCCAGCGCTTCAAGGTCGCAATCAGGCTCAGACTCGCTGGGATGTATGACTAGAGAAAGGGTGGAGTCATCGTAATCTTGGTCTGCCACCTCGCTTTCCGCTGTATGTACAACTGAAGTGGAATTTGTGCATGCCGCTTCATCGGCCGTGACATAGTAGGGCTCATCGGTGCAACCACCGCACCAGCAATGCTTTGCGTGGCCCAGCTTCAAGAAATCAGCAATGTTGATCGAGCTGTGGTCCATGCCACTGTCCGACTTCGGCATATCCTGGCCTTGTGAAGGCGGCGATTGAAGGAAGAGTGCCTGCTCGCTCCGGAAGTGTGCATCCGAATTTTGGTGCTCGTTTTCAGCAACGCAATCGATTGGCAGTATAGCAGCGATGTCGTCGACCGACCGGGTGGGTGGTGTGGCAGGCGGTGTGACCGGCAGCGACGGTGGCAACGGCACAGCGGCTGCGTCTGGTACCGTGCGATAAAAGTCATCGTTGTTAATAACGAGCTCATTCAAGCCAACGTTGTAGTCCTCTGAAAGCTGCAGGACTGGTAGTCCAACGCCTGAGTCCGATGGGAATCGCCGTTCGCCATAGCAATAAGGCATAGCTGTAGTCGCAGAGCCATTCGAGTACCCAGTCAGGGTATTTGCATGTACATACGGCAAAGTGACTTCGTGGCCGTCAAGTTCATACGGAGGTGGGCAATCGTCGACACTTGACGGATACCGAGCAATGCAGTATTGCGTGGCGTTAGTGGCGCTGTGCATGATATCTTGGGCAGTTGCGCGGTTATCAAGCTCAATAGTTGGACTGCAAATCGGTGGAGTGACTGAGAGAATGCGCCAGGGATTGGCTGCATCGCCTTCGACGGCGATCTTCTCCATTGTATCAGACTCAAAAGTTTGAGCGGCTTGCTCATGCTTTGGGGTTGCTGGCGGCGACCTTTGATGCAACGGAAGATGGTCATCTGCATCGGCCAAAGTTCCAGAGAACGGCTCAATCGATCTCGGACCTGAATCCGATGCGTGCAGTGTACAGCCGACCGGAGGCGGGAGCCTCACTCTTGCTTTGTTGGTTGTCACAGAGCCATCTTCTTCAGAGGTTCGTAGATACCTCGAAGGAAAGAACCTTGACTGCTCGCGTCCGAACCCTACCCCGATAGGGCGCCATACTTGCACGTCCATACACTCTTCGTTCTTTGGCCCCGTCTTCTCTGCTCCAGCTTGGCCATCCGCGATCTCAGGTAACGAGGAAAGGTCAAAGAAAGTTGGCAAGCATTCTCTCCAGACATCCCCAAGTGTCAGGGATGGGATCTTTGGGCACCAGGCAGGCAGAGTTCGGAACGGCGTCGGACTTTGTACAGACGGCGGGGTTGACGATGAGGGAGAAATGTCTGGAAAGATTGAAAGGCCAAAGTCGGTGAAATGGGGCAGTGGAAGCTTTGCAGAAGCCGGGAGAAAGCGAGAGGACTTGTGAAGTTGGTTTCCAGAAACTGGGAGTTTGGGTGGAAGGACAGGTGTAGGCGCTGGAATGGTAGGTAGTTGGCGTGCCCTTGGCGGTGGAGGAGGAGGATGAATGTTCGCCTTCGTTAGTGTTTCGTCGACTGCTTGGCTGAGCTGTTGGTCCAATAGTTGAGCGGCTAGCTTGCGTC
The DNA here is from genome assembly GCA_030772445.1 of Cladosporium sp. MBC 237. NCBI lineage: Eukaryota > Fungi > Ascomycota > Dothideomycetes > Cladosporiales > Cladosporiaceae > Cladosporium > Cladosporium sp. MBC 237. The sequence continues at coordinate 30,597 of JAPHCH010000111.1, forward strand.
TGTTTCTGCGCATGTCGCGACGCTTTTTGGCCTCTTTGGTGCCACGGCTATTACGAGTGCGACGAGAGCTGGCGGCAGGAAAACCTCGAAGGTAGGTTGAAGGCTTAGCGTACGAGGGTGGTGGTGTGGCAAGAACAGAGAATCGGTTGCCTGTGGTGTGGCTGTCAGAGCAGTGGCTCTCAAACTGTGAGTCTATGGCTTACTAAAAGGCCGAGAAGGGTGGCAGACGCTCAGGTCCAGCATTTGATTTGAACAGCCGGAAAGAACAAAACCAGAGCGTGTGCCAAAGGTCGAAGGGCCAGCTTCCGAATGCTGACTGTATTGCCGGTGTCTTAGGGTAGGTGGCGGCGAGAACAGCTCGCTGTGGTGTCGAAGCATTGCGTTGATTGGAGTTGGTGATCTTCGTGGAATAGGTGGATTATATGATACGGGCAAGGAACGGGTAAACAGGACTAGTCAGGACGGGCGATGATGAAGACGTGTTCTCAGGATTGAGGTTATGGAAGAAGAGGAATCGATCATGGTCAATGAGAGATACGGCGCGAAGCCTGCCTGGGAGAAGGTACGTATGGGAGGGTGCATGAATGGAAAGGACATTGGGGATGAGGTCGAGGAAAGTGCTTGGGTGTAGTGATAAGGTCGATAGGACCTCAAACTGTAGACTGCATGGCTTCGATCCGTAAGCGTGTACGTGCATAGCCAATGAGCAGAGTTGCGTGAAGACAGCTGCATGGACGAGTGGAGGAAGTAAGTGAAGTCAAATGTAAGTGAAGTGAAGACAAGATATGTCGATGTATGTAATGGGTGAGAGGCACGGGGCGGAGGATGGCACATGCTTTTTTCAAGCCGCTGCTGCCCTGAGGCTTCTTCTGCTCTGTTCCCCACATTTTGATTGAAGCGCTTGAGGTGAGGTCAGCCCAACTTGCAGTGATTCGGCCGGCTGTTTCTTGCGCGACATCCATCAAACGCAGTCAATCAATCAATCAATCTCTATACACCACTACATTCACATACCACACCGCCAACCATTCGCATCCCTCTCACTCTGCTGCCAGCTGGCGCTCCAGGAGTCTTCCATCTTTTCTTCCATCCATCCGTCGCCGCCCCAAGTCTCCTGGAGTCGCTCTTTGACAAATTCCATCCATCACCATCCTGTTCGATCACAATCTAAAGGACAATCGCCCACGACAACCACCACAAAGACATGCCGCCGCAACCCTCTGCCAATGTCTCGACTTCACAATCGCACAACCGCAAGAGCGCGCAAGCTGCCCCAAACCGCGTCGCCATTCCTTTACCTTTGAGCAAACCTCGCCTTCCAAAGCAACAACCGCAGCCCACACCCGATCCAGCTGTGAATGCTCCTGCGAAGAAAGAGGTGGCAGCACAGATCATCAGCAATGAGGCGCCTGTAGTGGCAGGTGCGCAAAATGGGGACAAGACCACATCATCTGCGACAAACGGCGCCGGAAACGCTACACTGCAGGATGCAGAGGCGCAGGATGCAGAGGAGCATGTGACAACATCGACGACAGAAAAGCCTAAATCGACTGGAAAGACCACCGCGGCGCTGTCGAATGGAATCTCCTTGGAGGAGTCACAGGGAGGACCTGTCCGTGCCATCTCGCCAGCACACCCCGCGACTGGGAAACCAGCCGAATCGCAATCATTGCGCAAGCCTTCACAGATTCGCACCGAGCTCCCACCAGCATTCGTTCCTTCAGCAGGTCATCACACACCACAAGCTTCCGCATCGTCCAACCCAATGAATCGCAATCCTCGGCCTTTCCAACCGCAAGCTCATCTTTCGCGACCTAGCACCAGCAGCATTGTCTTCGGTGAAGTCGACTCTTCGCATTCTTCACCAGCACCACCGCAATCTGCAGGATCAACATTTGTGCCACCGCCGCCCATGCCGCCCATGCAAAGGCCGTATCAGCATCCTCCGTTCCCTCCCGTCAACCAAGGACAGCAGTTCCCCGAGCCTCAACCATATCCTATGTATCCACCTGGGTATGCGCCGCAGCAGGGTTGGAACCCTCAACGCACATTCTATCCTACACAACAAAACCCTCCCTTCCCACCTCAAGTCCAGCCGCAATTTCGCTATGCACCGCAAGAGCCCTTCGCGGCCGATGGTCCACCTTCGCTTTCGCGCTCTGCATCACCGGGATCAGCATATGCTGAGGCGTCAAGGGCTGGGCAGGATTTGCGATCACCAACAGCTCCAGATAACTTCAATGGTGCGAAAGGGTTTGCCGAGCCGAAATCGATGTATCCGAACCAGTTCCCAGTCCGCCAAACGCCATTCAACCGACAAGTACCCCCGCAGCAACAGTCCATGCCTCCACCAGAGTTCAGACTTGACATGGAGAATGCTCAGTTTCTGCGTGATCACGTTCGATCTCAATTCGCGAAACCAGCCTTTGCCGACTGTCGTATGCAGATATCGCACGACTTGGACGCTAGCACACAGCGTATTGACGCCCACAGGCTCATACTTGCCCGTAGCCCGACCTTGTTGCGGCAAATACAAGAAGCAGGAACCTCTACTTTGCCTACAGAGCTACAAGTACATTTGACGGGCAAACATGCGAGTTTGCATGCCTTCAATGAGTGCCTGAAATACATCTACGGGGGCCAACTTCCCCCGCTCGATCCACCTCATCGTCAATCAAACTCGTTTGTTGAGCCTATCCCCGCACAGGTGGAGCGTATGGAACTGGCATTGCAGCGCATCGCCACGGGTGCCTGGCTAGACATGCCAGCCATCGCCTGGCGCGGTATGAATGTGGCGACCAATGCCATCAACTGGAACACTCTCCCACTCGCTCTCGAATTCGGTCTTGACGGAGGTATCTCACCCATGTGGACTTTAGACGATGGTAGCGAGGAGCGTGGCAGCACTTCCTCCAGCGATGATTCGCACGGCCGCGTGGAGAATGCCACATCGTCACCAACGTACGACCCTTTCGCCACTCCGCTTCTTCAGAGCATCCTGCAGTTCGTGGTCAACAGCTTCCCGCCAGACTTCTACCCCGACATCACTGCACCTCAGCTCGATGTTTGCCCTCGCCTGCCGCCTGTTCCTCCTCAGGAGCAGCAACACGAAAAGAACAAATCCTCGCGGTCTGGCGACCCAAGGCTCAGCCAGATTCGCTTTGGCGAACTGCCACCCGAGGGCGCGAACTCTCCAAAGGCTTCACCAACTACAACGACAATTTCAAGCTTGCTGTTCTCTCTACCTTTCCAACTGCTTAAGTTCCTCTTGGAACATCCAGTCTTAACCGAGCGCATGGGCGCTGAGACGGTGGGAAGCATCATGAGACAGACGACTACGGAGAGAGAGAGCAGACGACTTAGATGCTTGAAGGCCAAGAAGCCCGCTGCGGCTAAGCAGGGGCCCGCGACCAAGCAGGGAGACGAGCAGGACGAGATCGCGAACCTGTACTGGGAGGAGCATGTGGAGGTGACTGGTCAAGGTCGACTTGGCTTGAGACTGTGCAGGAGGCGAAGAGACATACACACCCCGCCGTCTTCAAGCGAGGGCGCCGGCACTGCCGCGTGATCTATCTGATCACACCGATGAATTTTCTTTGGATTTGGCGACTTTTTCTTTGCAAGTTTGTGGATTCGAGGCATAGCGAGCGGACGAATTGGGCACACAAAAAAGTTGTTTTGTTGTTACAGGAGCGTGTGTTACAAAGAAGAATATCCACAAAAAGGCGTTTGAGCGGGTTTTGGTTGTGGCATATGAGACCACGGAATTGTACAACCGGGGGCGAGATATACCCGTACGCAGCACTCGCTCGCGGTGTTGTTGTGGCTTTTGGAAGTTAGTTTTGCAATCTGGGATGAAAAATAGCTTCCCAAAAAAGTAGTTAGTGTAGGATATCATGGGGGTTGAGGTAAGACGGAAAAGCCTTTGATGATTGAAACGGGTCATGGAGAGCGTGTATGTACGGTACTTCTAGGATGGCAATTGTGCGATTTCTACAGCTGACGATACGTACATTGCAATGTCAGTCATCTTCTCTGGGAGATATAACAATCCCGAACATGGACATGAACATTAGATGACAGCCGCAATATCTCCGGTTAAACGTATTGACTCGTGCTCCAACTTTGCCCTTGAAGGAATGCCTCTGGTGGATCTGAAGCGGAAAAACCGAGCCGAGGTCGCAGATGGCGAATTGCCCGCCGTCTCACTTCCTCCTCCTCCTCCGTCGACCAAAAAAATCAGATTGCATAAGCAATTTCCATAGCCCGTCACCGATATTTCCCGCCAAACCGCAATCGTACACCGCGATGATGCCTTGGCCGACCCATCTTCTCCAAAACAAGTGCATTTGCTAGAGTTTATGCATACTAATCAAGCATCCTGCCGTTACCTCTCTAGTGTCCCGCGCCGGTTAACCGGCACAGAGATGGCGTTTACAGAGCTAAGTACCGAAATCTTGGGCCGTGTTTGTCGTCGTTTCGTGCTCTGATGCGCGAGCGCTCCTGACTCTCTTTCTTTCGCGAATCTGTCTTATCTGACTGAGAGTATTCGAATCGCGGATAGATCTCAAAACTTTTTTCGGTCGGACCCCGGTGCCTCTTTTTCGCCTTTCGTCTGCTATTCCTCCTTGCTTGTGGTTTCTTCTCTATCCCTAGAATAGCTAACTCAGGTAACCCTGTCGAGCTTTGGTTTTGGATATTTCCCCAGTATACTTCCGGACCTACCCTGGGAGACTAACTAGAGACTCTTGCTTGGGCCGGGAAATCTCCTAAGTCGCGACTCAGGACTCTGGGATCCTGGAACTATAGCGGGCAAGTGGCGACTGGACTTGGAGAGGCTCCTGCTTCGAAGAGACGATGTCGGACTCCTCATTCGACGACTCGGAGAAAGACGCTCATCGCCAGAAGGAGACTGGTTCTGCGCAGCTGGGCCAGCGGGAGCAAGATTTGCTGGAAGCCGCTGAACCTCCGTTCACGGTCCACGATGATGGTGATGCGGAGGGAAATGGCACTGGGTTGCGCCAGGTTGGCACGGGGACTTCCTTACGACAGGTGCCTTCTAGCAAACCTTCGGTGAACAACATTCGCAGTGTGCCTAATGGTGGTACGAAGGCTTGGTTGCAGGTGTTGGCGAGTTTCTTTTTGTTCTTCAATTCTTGGGGGATTGTGAACACTTTTGGTATGTTCATGATCTCGATATGGAGCGTCATGCTTTGGCAAATACCATGTCCAATTGGCAAACGTCTCTTCGGACTCTTTGCAGAATTGCATGCTGACATCTTTTATCAGGAACTTATCAAGCATACTATGAGAATGGCATCCTCGCCAGTTCTTCCCCATCAGACATCTCATGGATCGGTAGTATTCAGGCGTTCCTGCTGATGTTCATCGGTGCGATCACTGGTTCGATCTACGACGCCGGCTATGTTCACTCCCTGATGCTCGTGGGGTCATTCCTTGTCGTTTTTGGGCAGATGATGCTTTCCCTCGCAACGACCTACTACCAAGTAATTCTCGCCCAAGCCATATGTATTGGCATTGGATGCGGCTGCTTGTTCGTTCCCGGAGTTGCGATCCTCTCAACCTACTTCAGCACCAAAATTGCCACGGCCATGGGCCTCGCGGCTTCCGGCTCCTCGCTCGGCGGAGTCATCTATCCGATCATATTCCACCGCCTCCAACCCACAATTGGTTTCCCATGGGCCACGCGCGTCATCGGTTTCATTGCATTATTCGGCCTAGGAATCTCCAACCTCGTACTGCGCGTCCGAACAGTCCCCGACTCCCGCCGTAAAATGGTAGATTTGGCCGCCTTCAAAGAGGCCCCCTACACTTTGTTCGTTCTTGGAAATTTCCTCGGCTTCATGGGCTTGTACGTGGTCTTCTTCTACATCCAATCTTTCGCCATCGAAACCAACATCACGGACGAGAACATGGGCTTCTATCTCCTTTCCATCCTCAACACTGGATCCGTCTTCGGTCGCATTATCCCGAATTTGATCGCGGATCACACGGGTCCCATGAACATGATTATCCCCTGCGCTTGCATTTCTGGTATCCTGGCGCTTTGCTTGATAGCCGTACGCAGTCTCGCGCCGACGGTCGTCATTTGCGCGCTCTACGGTTTCTTCTCTGGCAGTTTCGTCTCCTTGCCTCCTACAATTCTGGTGCATCTCACTAGCAACCGCGCCATGATCGGTACCAGGATGGGCATGTGCTTCACCATTGTCTCGATTGGTCTGCTGATCGGAACACCGATTTCTGGTCAGATTCTGAACGCCACCGGCTTCCCTCAGACTTGGACGTACGGAGGCGTGCTGGTGATTGCCGGCTCTGTTGTTATCGGTGCTTCGCGGGTGGCAAAGAGTGGGTGGAGTTTGACGGCTAAGGTGTAGCCTGGCAGCATTTGGACTGTTTATGTTTAGCATTCTCTGTATATTCAGCATGAGCGATGAGAATATGACTTTGACAAATTTGCATATAGTCTGCAAATTCATCTTGCATAATCATCTAATAAATCTGGGATCACTCTCAATTCGAGGAAATTTTTGGTTTTGACTGCCGGTTCTCATTGGCTGCATGTAATTGATATTCCTCATACTGAATTGAGCAACAAGCGTAAGGTATAGCTACTGCCTCAACTCCTTGCTAATAGAACCCAAGTACGCGCATCTCTCCCTCTGATCCGCAGGCACATCCACCACCCGAGTCGCATTCGTCCTAAACCGCAAAACCTTCTCATCGTCCTCCGTCCAACTCTTCCACTCCGGCGCGCCCGCAATTCTATGCACATTCGGATCAAGACTGCGCACAAAAAGCTCGTCCAATAGCCTTGTATCACAGGGACGATAGCATTGTTAATACCGTCCGGATGATAGCTAGGCGGAGGAGAGCCTTTGGTATTTTCCGGGCCCCAGATTGCACTGATCTCTGCGACGTGACTGACTCCCGTGCCTTCTGCTTCTGCTGCTGGATCACGCACGTCCCAGTGATAGTTCCAGGCTGGGAAACCAAGACGGGCATAGACGGCTGTTGATGAATAAGCCTGGGCAGCTGTAGCGAAGCTCGCCGTAGGCGTTGGCTGACTGACGCCAGAAGCGACCTGAATTCGGGAATGTGGGCGTGTCTTCCACAGGGTGGAGGGCGTTGATGCGGCTGAGCTGCTGAGGTGTGATCGACGGGAATTGGTCCTTGAGGAACGTGTTCGACTCGGCGTACGAGGAAGTGTTTTTGTGGGCGTACATGGTTCCTTCAGTCGTCGTGGTGCCGTAGATCGCAGGCACGTTCATGGATTTCCCGGCAGCGTAAGCGGCGTGGGATGCCTGCTGAGCGAGGTCGTCGTCGATGACAGGTCCGTACATGAATAAGGGCGCATTTTGAGCGCCGGGGAATGGAGTGTTAAAGTTGGAATCCTGGAGGGTGGTAGCGTCAAGGTCACGAAGACAGTCGAGTGTGCTAGAGTTTGTGACCGAAGCGCATCCAGTGCGTATGACGAGGTTGTCGTACTGATACTGACTTTCGTCGATTGTGCGAACTGCAGCAAATGACTGAGATTCGACGGCTGCACCGTAGAAAAGCTTGTCATCCCTACCTCCATACGCTGTGAGGAGGAAATTGATGCTCGCCACTCCTGCGCTGGCACCGGAAAGGACAACATGGTCGGGGTTACCGCCAAACTGCGAGATATGTTTTTGAACCCATTTCAATGCTTGCCGTTGATCTTTGAGTCCGTTGTTTGCGCTGCCTCCCTCCACGATCTCCTTGCTGGCCAGAAAGCCGTAGGGTCCAACGCGATAGTTGAAGATCATAAGCCACAATGTTGAGGTCGCTGGCAAGCAGGAGTCCCGAGCCGTTCCAGTCAAGCTCACAAAGCTTTAGATCCGTCACATTGGCTATTGGCCTCCATAAGAGCGAGCTTGAGAGTAGGAGGTCGCGCAGCACGTGGTGATTACAACGAGCCAATGCAGTGGAGTCCAACATATTAGGGTCGAGCACGCCATCATTATCGTCGTTGGCATTGTACTTCTGGGGGTTTAAGCTCCACACTTGGTGGAATATACTATATCGGAATTCGCATCCGAGGCGGAGAGGCATTCGTTCGATAAACCATAATAACCTCATATGAACCCGCCTGTCGATTTAATAGACACACCAAGAGTACTTTTCGTTGCTCTTCATGGAGACTGATCCCGTATCTTGAGCATTGTTGAGGGTCAGAGTCCTCCTTTCATCCTGATTGGTGCTTTGTCTGTCTGTCGTTGTTGCCAGTGACATGTGCAGCCTAGTAAAACATCAAGTGCCGAATCACTCCCATCATCAGATACTCGTGCGGGTACGTTGGCATAACGCCTTTCACAATGTCAAACCAGTCCGACTTGAAGCGGGCGGTGATAGTTGCGTTGCAAAACTCCCAGTATTCCGGATACCAGCCTGAAATTTCCCAATCAGCGATCTTGATCTTCAAAACTGGCGTTTGCCCTGGCGTGCTATCGAACCTTTGCACCATGATGTTCTTTGGTTGAAGGTCACCATGTGTGAAGAATGTTCGGTGGTTAGGTAGCGTCGCCGACATAAGTGTACGTAGAAAGTCTACGTATGAACGTTGCTCGCTGAACTCTAGCTTCCGCAGGATCCCTTGGTTCATATCCTCCTCAGTGTCAAAGGGTCCGGACAGCGATGAATCTCCTGGATGTTCTGGGTTATAGAACAATCAGTCAACGCAAGGTTGTCGGCCAACAGATCCTATGTAGCCGGGAGGAGGGATACTGCGTAGCTCGATAAAAGCCTCCCGGATCTGTCTAACGATGTTCTGTTTCTCAGGTGAAGTGAGGTTTGGCCACGCTGTTGTAAGAGGCTCCCCTGCTACCATCTCCATAATGATGAAGTTACGTCCTGTGTTTTCATCAGTCAGCGTGCCATATAGCTCGGGGACTGGGACATTGCTATTTTTCGCAACGAAGCTCAAGTTTTGCGCCTCAAGGAGAGTGACCGAAGCGCCGTACTTCACTGCGAATTGTTCACCGACTTTAACAACAGTAGCGGAAGCATCAGGAGCACTGAGAATATCTGTGCTCTGCAAGATGGTGGCAATTGATGGCATCGTGGATTTCGACATTATTATTATCGGTGGAGTTTTCGATATACAAAGTGCACGGGTTGTCCACTTCAAGAGTTATGTTAATAGAGGTGAAAGGACAGGTCAAAGGATTGGAAAGTCACGTAAATCGTAAAGGCCAGTGCTTGGTACCCCCACGCTCCAGGAGTCAGTCCTCTAGGTTTCATGTTGTGTTTGGAACCTGTTTCTTAGGGCCGTCAGTCGGGGATGGGCGACAGCTTTGAGTTCACCTTTGGAGAATACCAGATGTCGTCGCAAAACACTTTACGGTACTCTGAAAACCATTCTGAATCGGTATAAGAGAAGTTGACCAAGCTTTGACCAGCTGGCATAGTTTTTGTTTTTCCAAACTGGTAAAATACTACCATTACTATGGGAAACCTGTAATTGTCAACGGCGATGAACTGGGTGATCCCAATTGGGGGCTTTGGACGATTTTGATCAAGACTTGGGTATGAGCGTAAACTAGGAAACCCCGACAAAAAAGATTCTCTCACTGACACGTTGCCTGAGATCTTGGTGTCATGACACGCAGCCCTCGACAAGGATGACGGCTTCGGCTTCAATCCACGACAAGCAAGCATGGTTGCCTAGGTGTCCTTGCAGATGACTCTTGAGTCTTACTCAACTCCTTCGACCAAATGTTGTGCTTTTATTGCATACCTTGCCTTCTGGTCTTTCCTTCTGCCACCACACTTCTACATTTGTTCAAGATGCTCAAGTCACTCACCTACATTCTTCTATTGATCAGTTCGACCCAAGCCGCTAAGTTTGGTGTCGGTTTTACCTTCTCACACAATTACGGGTATGGCTGCCCACCCAAATGCGATGACAAGGACTAACAACTAATCAGCGTCGCGAGCGTGGCTTTCGAAAACGGACGGACATGGGATGTTGCCAAAATCGCAGGCTCGTGGGCATATGTGGAAACCATGGATTCGGTATTCCGGCAACCCAACCATGTAGAGATGGTCTACGCAGATCCTCCACCACCTCCAGGCGAACCAATTGAGTTTATTTGCGGTACCCCGATGGTGGAACTCTTCTCCTCCGATCCTGTGCAAATTGGTATGGGCTTGCAGCCATTGTACGATCTACTTCCGTCTTGGCTAGGAGGTCATAGACCAGACAAGGCAACTACGGCCCTTACGGACATGCTTCTCGCTTTAAAGACTGCCACGGAATCGGCGCTTGAGACACCAATCAACGAGGCATATTTCACGGTACCTTTTCCGGTGAAAGATCGCTTCCACACAAGGCTGAATTTTGCTTCAACTTCCGTCGGTCTCAAGAGCGTTCACACGTTCGAGACGGCACAAGCTGCAGCCAGAGCTTATGGTGCTGGAGAAGGATGTAATATGAGTCCTGACAGGCTTCACGGACTGCTCGGAAACGAGCAATTAGCACTTGTACTGGACCACAACCGAGTGGAACTGACGGCTACTCTTGCAGTTGTCGACTGCGTCTATTCCGAACGCCGCATCTTGTCAACGAGTGAGTTCGGCGCGAGAGGACTTTCGCGTCCGGACGCCTGGGACGATTATGGCGTCGATGAATTGGAGCCCCGTCGACTTGCGAGGCACAACAAGCTTGTCGGTGCGCTTCATCGCTTAACGGATTCTCCGGTGAGAGGCTTTGGCGATACGAATTTGACCCAGATTGACCACATTGTGATCGTTGGAGATAGTGCGGGAGACTATCGACTGGACAATGCGCTAAAGGAAGTGTACGGGGACCGCTTCGACGGTTTGATACGCTCTGCTTATGACAAGTACTCGGGTCTGGTGGATCCGCTGTACGCTGCCGCTGAGTATGCCGCTCAATCGTCGTTGAACAACACAAGCATTCAGGTCACTAGAGAGCTTTGATCGACCAAGCGACTATATCCGGCTGTTTTGGCTCGTTGAGAATTTGTTTAGTTTGCATGGAATCAGCATTTCCGTTCAATGCGCAAAGATTTAATTCGCCATAGCTGAATCATGCATAGTGCACATGCAAGCTCATCTCACACGAGCTCCAAAACTCATGGAGTAACCCTTTCACCCTGAGACTGTAACAGCTTTACGATTCCCGTTTGGCCTCGAATTCGGGCTCTCTCCTCTCTCTGCCTTCGGAGGGTGATATCGGCACCCTTCTCGAGTAGCAGTTTCGCAATCTGTACGTCACCCATGTCGCAAGCAAGGTCAAGGGCATTTCCCCCCCTGCCATATTCAGTGTTGAGGTAGGCACCTTTCTCGAGTAGCATCTCCACAATCTTTCTGTGTCGCGTAGCACAAGCAGCTCTTAGAGTACTGCCAAAGTGACCACCGTAAGCATTGACGTTAGCACCCCTTTCAAGTAGCATTTGCACGATCTTTGGGTTAGCCCTATCACATGCAAGGTAGAGAGCAGTCCCATGGTCACCGCGAGTGTTGACATTGACGCCATTGTCAAGGAGTATCTCCACAGTCTTCTTGTGCCGCCCGGCGCAAGCAGCCTGGAGAGCACTGCCATAATATCCACCTTGAGCATTGACATCCGCGCCTTTCTCGAGAAGTATTTGCACAATCTTCTCATAGCCTTGTGCGCAGGCTGCATAGAGAGGCCCTCCCGCTTCGCCATTGCTATTGGCACCTTCTTCGAGCAGCATCTCCACGACTCTCTCGTGTCCTTCTTGACAGGCCTCAAGAAGGGCTGTTGCATAAACTCTGTCCTGGAGATCGTCCTTGGAACAATGAGCGGCCAGGAATCGAGCTGCATCCAAGTTTCCGGAATGGGCGAACTGGATGAAAACAGTTTCTATAGCGGTCCGGGAATCCAGTGGGCCAGCAGAATCAATCAGCAATTGCAAAATCTTTGAAGATCGCCTTTCTACTGCGATTTTGAACAGCCGCTGGGGAGTCTCAGTTGCAGATGACAACGCGCCATGTTTGAGGATCACGGAGACCGTTTCGACAGATGAGCCGTATACTGCAGCACTAAGAGCTGTGCGGTGTCGCTCAAGCCTTGCAGATAAGTCTGTACCTCCCTGGCAAAGCAAGATGTCAAGAAGATATGGGGTGCATCTGTCTGCAAGGACGTAGGTCTTTGTCACAGTAGGGCTGTAGCGGCGTACCATGTGCTTCTCGAAAAGATTGCTGATCACACTCCATGCGTAGACAGGAAATTCTTGAACGAAGTGTTCCTGCGAGATCCCGTGCTCGCATGCATACTCGGCGTGGTGGAGTACGTTGCTAACAGCGTACTCTAGGAATGGGAAATTCTCGAGTGCTTTCGCCCGCATAGCGTCAGCTTTGTCCGACTTAGCAGGTGGTAAGTCGTGTAAGGACTGATGTTGGTATACTTCATCCGAAAGAAATTGAAGACAGCGATTTTTCAGAAACTCATGTGAAAGACCCGCTAAATTGTCGTTCAGATCCGGGGAGAGTCTTTGTAGACCGGTGGTGCGCAGATAGTCTCTCACGGATTCATGGATGAACTGAACCTTTGGAATTTTGCCCCTTGTGGTTTCGGCAAGACCTTTAGAAGAATTTAGGAGGAAGCTCTTCGTGGTCTCTGGATCAATCTTCCTAGATTCTTCTTCCAGTCCAGCTTCAACTGCAGGAGAGTAGATGATAGCGCTGTACAATTCTTCGGCGCTAAGAGGGCGCACGGCGAACATGATCCACTGCAATGTCGAGATGAGGTAGGTGTCTTCTTGTGTACCTCGCCGAATGATGTCCTGGAACAGGTCGTCCAGACCATCTGGAATCTCGTGCAAGCGGGCCTTGATCTTGTGGGCATGACCACGGTCGCAGTCCTCAATCAAAATGCGAACCACCAGCACGACCCAGAGGAAGATGCCAGACGCTCGCTGTGTGATTTCAAAAGCTATGTCTGACTTCGAGCGAGCATTGACTTTAACTCTTCTGAACTTGTTTCGCACGTAGGAGGCGATGTCATCTTCATGACCTTCCTGGTCGTCAAGGATCAATTCTCGGCAGGTCTCCATCGAGATGTGAGGATAGTGACGGCTCGAGAAGCAAACATGAAAGTTCGTGCTCTCTGCAAGCTCTGGGTCTGTAAGCTCTTGGAAGACCTCGACCATGTTGCGGATCTCAGTCTCACCGCACTCATCCAGGGCGTCAATGTAGCAAGTCAGGTGATCTTGGTCGAGGCAGTTGACGACCTCTCGGAACAGAGTGCTCAGAAGTTCAACTGGCCAAATGTCGCGCTGCCTCTGCACGTCTAACACACTTTGAAGCCTAGGCACTTTCTCCATAATCTGATGCAGAAGAGACCGGTACATGCCTTCCGTAGACTTCTCCAGAGCACTGCCCCGCGCAGTAAAAAAGAAAGACACCAGATTGGTATCCCTCAGCATTTTCTGGGCATGCTGATATGCACACTTCATGAGTGTAGATTTTCCCGCTCCAGGCTTTCCCTTGATCCATAGGAAGCCACCGTTCTCCGATCTCTTTGTCGGATCGAGCCAGTCTTTGTACTCTTGTCTTTCAAATAGCCATTGACAGGTCTTTGCGTGAGCTGGTGAGATCGAAGCATATCGGTCGCTCATCTGGTCGAATTTAAGGGATTCCAATATCTCCCGGCGCTTGGTGGAGCTGCTCGACTGAGATTGGATTGGCTGCACCTGATCTTTGTATTGGTACACGGGGCCGTGATATTCATGGCTCTGGTGACTGTCACCGAAGTGCGCACGAGAGCCGTCTCGGGCTTCGCAATTTTCGTACGCCTTTTGGCCTGGCTCTGCTTTCAGCCGCTTAGCGCTGGGTCCATGGTGGTGTGGTAAGGAGTGCTTCCGAGAAGCAACTGACGTTGGAGATAGTGCTTGGGATGAAAGATCGTTCATGTTGAGGCCTCATGGGGCGAGATATGGCTTGCGACAAGAAAAGAGAAGCGGGCCTTGCGGTATTGTTCTTGAAGCGACGCCATGGGTCCACAGGCCAGCTCAGTCTTACATGCGTGTGCCGAAAATCACGGGACTATGGCATGCCACAGCCACAATGCGTCTAGTCACGGTGTCTGTTCATGCATGTAAGCGCGTGCCGCAGCCTCGTTAGTCGATGGTAGCATAGAGGGTCGAAGGCCAGTTGTGCGAGGCATTTTGATTGGCGAAAAGATGAAAGTGGTGCCTTGCAACGGTAGCAGGGGCTCTGACTTCGATCCAGAGGATGAATCCATGCTGGATACTCTTGTGTAGTTTCTTGCAGTCGTTGCTACGCCAAGAGGATGCATTGCATCTTGCAGGCGCTCGCGGGCTACACCCCACCATACATTAGCGTGTCAGCTGTGCATAAAGGTAACATATTTCTCCCGTGAAGACTATACTACAGCTTTTCACGAAGCCAATTCCGTCTGCCAGCCTTTGATACCCTCTTTTTCGCTCTCCGTCAGCTCGATACCAAACCATTTCTGTAGTGCAGTCACTCTCTCCTCTTCGGTCAGGCATGTCTCTACGACAGCTGTCTTACCACCCAGATTCTCTTTCACCAAACCATCGACCAACATTCTCTTTCCGAACACTTCGTCCTCGCCGTTGCCATCTTCTTGGAGCCGCCTCAGGAATTTTATCACTAGGACACCACTCAGCTGAGGACTCTGTGGCGAGTGTCCGGTAAACCAATTCATAACGCCATAGTCGGCCTCAGTGAACTCGGTTTCGTAAAAAGCATAGAAACTGTTCCATGCTTGCTCAGGAGAGTTGCGGTATTGATAGATCCACATCTTGGTCTCTGGACGACGATTGATTTGAGGAGGAATATGATCTTTGATGAGACGATTCTCCTGGGTGCCCATGTTGTGGGTGACATGTCCTTCGACCAGTGGTATGGGCTTTGTAGCGCCATCTCCGCCGAATCCTACGTCTATCATCCATTTCGAGCCATTATCGAAGGTGACGATATTGACAACGTGGACCCATCCAACATACTCCCCGCCCGGAATACCTCCTTGTCGTCTTCGAATTTTCACACCGGCAGTGTAGACATCGAATCCTAGTGCTCGTAGGATATGGTTGTAAAGAATTGCAATTTCCATGCAATACCCTCCTCTGCCACGGCCGTCGAGTACTATCTTCTGGAAAATATCCTGAGGGTCCAAGCTGTTGGTATGAGCTTTGCTGTAGTGTAGGGAAAGGTTCTCATAAGGCACAGTTGACAGTGTATGCGTGTGTAGACTTGTCAAGAAGGTGAGATCTGGTTTTGTTGCACCTCCTTGTCGGTACTTCTGAGGAATGGAAATATGGTCAAGGAAAGCCGAGACCTGCTCGGCCGAGTAGGCGGAAGCCATTGGATATGAAACGAGACAGGATGAAAAAACCAACCTTTGCTGCGTGATGTCAGACATATGAGAAGATCGAAGGAGCCCTGATGTAACCTTATGAGTCTTCGAGGATACCCTTGGCGCGTTGTTCTCGTCTCTATCCAGCACGTGCTTTTGAGTCACGATAATAGGACCGCGCCAACATGAGGACTTGTAAGACCCTCAGCAGCAGCATATACGGACGGCATGGCAGGTTTATCGAGCTTTCTGTCGGCAATGGCCATGGCAAAAGCCCGAGCAGCTCGGTCGCAAGGAAAATCAGGGAAACATCAGGTCGATGTATAGCGAATGTTCATGTACTGGTTCACCAGCCCTGTCGGCCTACCGCTTCTGTGTGACGCGCTCCGACCTCGCAACCGACGAAGGGGACCAGTCACAAAAGCTGGGGAAGCAAAGCGTCACTTTTTTGAGGGTGCCCTCCAAGTATCGCAAACTCTCCCTCGATATACTTTTTCTCTTTCTTGACTGTTCTTCTTGCGTCGCTCTCATATCCAACATGTCTTTCCGTGTAGGTA
The DNA here is from genome assembly GCA_030772445.1 of Cladosporium sp. MBC 237. Taxonomy (NCBI): domain Eukaryota; kingdom Fungi; phylum Ascomycota; class Dothideomycetes; order Cladosporiales; family Cladosporiaceae; genus Cladosporium; species Cladosporium sp. MBC 237. The sequence goes on from JAPHCH010000111.1 coordinate 46,527, forward strand.
GCCAGCGCATTGGCTCTGTCCTGCGCACACAGCGATCCGCCATGTCACAGGCAGCGCGCCGCAGCTATGCCTCCACCTCAGGCTCCAATCTGCCCGAGTCCATGAGGCAGGAGATCGAGGTAAGGTCGAACGGAAGAGTGGATTGAGTAGAGATCAGTACCGCTCACTGTAAGCAGAAGAATGCCTCCCTCCCAACACCCGACCCTCACTCCGACTCTCAAACAACCCGTCTCGTCAACTCTCAGCAGCCATTCATGGTTCCGACCTACGTTCGCCCACCTCCCATGTTCCAAAAGGGCGAGGGCTGCTACCTTTACGACATCGACAACAGACAATACCTGGATTTCACCGCCGGAATCGCCGTCAACTCATTGGGCCACTGCGACGAGCAGATGAGCCGCATTTTGTTTGAACAATCGCAAACACTGGTTCACGCCAGCAACCTATACTACAACCCATGGACCGGCGCACTTAGCCAGCTCCTTGTGGAGAAGACGAGAGAGGCGGGATGCATGAAAGACGCAAGCAGGGCTTTCATCTGCAACAGCGGTAGCGAGGCGAACGAGGCAGCTATGAAGTTCGCTCGCAAATATGGCCGTAGCGTCAAGGAGGATGGCTCCAAACACGAGATTGTGAGCTTCCACGGCTCTTTTCACGGCCGTACCATGGGCTCTCTGAGCATGACACCGAACCCCAAATACCAGAAGCCATTCTCGCCCATGGTGCCCGGATGCAAGTACGCTACCTACAATGACATCGACAGCATCAATGAACTGGTCACCGAGAACACTTGCGGTGTCATCATTGAGCCCATCCAGGGCGAAGGTGGCGTCAACGTCGCCACCCATGAGTTCCTTGTTGCTCTGCGCAAGCGCTGCAACGACGTCGGTGCGGTCTTGATCTACGATGAGATCCAGTGTGGCCTTGGCCGTACCGGAAAGCTGTGGGCTCACGGTGATTTGCCTCCCGAAGCCCACCCGGATATCCTGACCACCGCCAAGGCTCTGGGTAACGGTTTCCCTATTGGCGCCACAATTGTCACCGAGGATGTGTCGAGCAAGATTGTTACCGGCGACCACGGCACTACCTTCGGCGGCAACCCCCTCGGGTCCAGGCTCGCTCACCACATTGTTGGTCGCCTTTCCGACTCTCAGCTCCAGCAGGACGTCCTGAAGAAGGAGGCTCGTTTCCGCGAGAACTTCGTTCGCATCCACCAGCGCTTCCCCAAGATTGTCCAGGAGGTCCGTGGCAAGGGCTTGATTCTGGGTATGCAGCTTAACAAGGACCCTACCCCGATCATCACGGCCGCTCGTGAGCGTGGTCTCCTTGTCATCACCTGCGGCACCAACACTCTGCGTTTCGTGCCTCCTCTTACCATCACTGAGGCAGAGATTGACTCTGGATGCGCCATTTTGGAGGAGGCTATGGCCGAGGTTTTTGAGAAGCCTGGCAACGTCGAAGGCACCGATGGTCAGCAAGAGATGAGGGCTACTCGTTAATTCTGATTTGAGTTGCTAGTTGCCATGTAGGCTCGGCATTTGTATAAACTAGATACGGTCATAGCGCGGCGTTGGTGGACACATGAATTCCCTCTACATTTGCAACGAAACGGTCAAAGAACTGTTTGAATACCGTTCCGTCTGTCTTTTCAAGATGATTAGGGCTGATGAATCATAGTAAATTACGTGCATGAGGCTTGCATTGCCTAGCCCGGCTGAAAAGTTGCCTGCAACATAGCCCCCCACGCTGCGCCCTGCTACTGGCAGCCGTACCGGATCTCCATACTTCAAGTCACCGCGCCTCAATTGAATTTAATCGTCTCATATTCTCAAGTTTAATTGACTGCATCTGACCTACGACTATATCGCAATGGATCCAATATCCGCGACCACGACCGCATTAGCGGTTATAGGAGGATTAACCACAGCCGCACAAGGACTTTCCGACTTAATCAAAACAGCATGCAGAGCGCACTCGGAGATTCGGCAGCTACGGCGCGAGATTCAAACATTTACCGGTGTCCTCTCTCAAGTCAAACTGGGCCTGGAAGATCCTCGAAATTGTGGACAAATCGAGCAGAGTCCTGACCTGAAGAAAAACATTCATATGCTCAAGACTCTGCTCGAGGATTGCACGTCCAGCATCCGCAAGACCCGTCGTTCACTGGGACAGTATATCGATTCGAAGACTGGCAAAGTGAGGAGGTTAAAATGGGCTTTCATGAACGCAATGCAGAATATCGTTGCGAACATGAAGCAGGATTTAAGGGATGGGCGAGAGAGGGTCATGTTTGCAATGGCTGCGTTCAACTTCATCACGACTCTTCGACAAAAGTCTCAACATTCCGATGCTTCGATCAGGAGTGTGCTCGCCGAGTATACGTCCGAACAAGAAGCATTAATGAAGGCTGCACGGGAAGGCGACCCAAGGAGTGCTAAGGTCCTGCTGGAGAAAGGAGTCCCCGTCGATTGGAGGAATGCCGAAGGCAGAACGCCGCTTTCGATCGCAGCGGAAATCGGCGACGAGACCTTGGTGAACCTCTTTATCAGCTGGAAAGCCAACATCAACACCGTGGCCAACAAAATGCCTGCACCCCTGAGCCACAGAGGCGGAAGAACGCCCTTGCACTGGGCGGCAGCGCGGGGACACAAGCATATTGTGGCACTGCTCCTGGCTGCTGGTGCAGACACAGAAGCCAAGCGATCTGGCGGCAAGTCAACCACGTGGGAAGCTTGTGTCCAGAACAATGTCGATCTCGTGCGGCAAATGTTGGACAGTGGGGCGAATGTGAATGCTCGGGTAGGGTTGGGGAGAAGCATGTTGTGTCAAGCCGTGAACAGCGGTAGCTTGAACATGGCAGAATTGTTGGTCAAGAGAGCCGCCGATGTCGAGGCTGAGTTCAGCGCTCCATTCCGCCGGGCGGGCTACGATACTGCTGGCAAGAATCAGAGGTCAATACACTACGCTGCTTTCCCCGACAAAGACATCCCAAGAGCACGGAAGCTCAAGATTCTACGAATCCTGGTCATACAAGGCAATGCGAAAGTCAACGTTGCCGACACGCTGGGAGCTACTCCATTGCATTATGCCGTCCGCGCTAACTGGGGAGAGGGAGTGGAGGAACTACTTCGTCAAAAGGCATCTACGACCAAAAAGGATCTGAACAACCTTTCGCCAATCGGTGATGCAGTGAGGATGGGTCGATTGAAGTGTCTACGGCTTTTGCTGCAACACCCATCATTGAAGCGGGAGAAGGTCGGCAGTAAAGATTGCATGGTTGCGCTGGTACCAAAGGGCAAGAACTACGAAACTATGGTTGAGCTGCTCGAAAGTTTCTTCGACGAAGGACGTCCCAATGAGAACGCAGAAGACGTGAAGCAAAAGAACGAGGACAAGCATGATTCCAAGCAAGATGCCATCAACGCGGACGGTACCCAGCGCATGGATGGAAAGAATGCAAATGCCAAGAAGAGTGCTGTTGACAAAGATACCGTCAAGCAACCCCAAACGACGACAGGGAAAGACAAGACCAAGCTCAAAGAGCTCAATGAATCCAGCACCGAGCCAAAGAAAAATGGCACCAAGAAGAAAAAGGCTGAGGAAGTCGTTGCTGGTCATGGAGACGCGGCCAAGCAAGAGGATGCTGCGAAGAAAGAGAAAGCCAAGCAGGATACCGCTAAACCAGACCGGATTAAGCAAAAAGATAAGGCAACCAAGGCGAACGAAGCATCGATGAGCACCGTTCAGCCAAAAGAAAATAATACCAAAGCGGATGGAAAGAGGGATGGTGCAGCAAAGGCCAGGGGTGACTCCACCAGCCGAGACCGTCTCAAGGACAAGGATGGGAGCATGAAGAGGGAAAAGAGCAAAGGGAGCCATACCCACGATGACGCTAAACAGCAAGCGACCACGAAAGTCAAGGATTCCCATGGCGACATCGCGAAAGGCAAAAATGTCACGAAGGATGGCACAAAGAAGGACCATGCGAAGGACAATGATTCCCGTGATGACGCTACGAAGGTCAGCAATGTCAATAAGTACAACACACGAAACCAACACGCGACGAAAGACCATGCAACAGAAGCTGGTGCAAAAAAGAAGGCCCCCAAAACAGACGATATCACACGGAACAACGTCAGCTCTGAGAAGAGCAGCACACAAGAAAGTGCCTCGAAAGACACCCACAAGCACATGAGCAAGGTGCCGACGAAAACGAAACAGGTCGGCACCGTAGCAGCAAGACCAGCGAAACCATGCGAGCGCAAAAATGACGCAAAGAATACAAGCGCAAAGCACGAAGGCAAGAAGACAGGAGGCAGTGATGCATCTCATGCTGAAATCAAAAATGCCAGTGTCACGGATTCTGGAGCGAGGCGTGAAGACAAAGGAACTAATCATAAGCCACGGGTAAAAGCGCCTCGTGAAGCAAGCGGAGGGAAAGCTGACAACAAAGCGGTCGATGGCAAACGAGAAGGGACCAAGCTCAAAAGCGAAGGGGAAAAGAAAAGTAGATCTAGAGACACAACACCACAGCCGCCAAAGACGAAGCAAGGCGGGAACGAGGAGACCAGCATTGCAAAAGGTGATGCAAAGCATGGAGGCGGCAAAGCAAAGCAAAAAGAGGGAGCAGAAACGACCCCAAAGCAAGATGATCGCGTGAAGCATGCCGGCGAAAAGAAAAAGGGTGCGAGGAAGGACGAAGTCGCAGACAAGGGCGCCGCAAAAGATGCCTGCGAGACGCATGGAGCCACGAAAGAGCATACCTCGAAGAGAGCTCCTTCGAGTCGTAGGTGACGCTGTAATCTTGGAAGTCTAGATTCATGATTTATCGATATAGGTATCGTCTCATTCATGACTGCTTTCTGTTTGCCCAACCCCGATCATCGTAATCATGAATCCCAGATCCCCCATCACACAGAGCGAGATCATAATGCACAAACATGCCGGCCCAGCAGAGGCCCCAATCCCCAGCCCAAGATTGACAGATTTGGGCTCTTTGGACAAAGAATTTTGTACAATGGTATTCATTTCTCAACCCACAACAAAGCCGCCAGCGCTAAACGTCACCCCAAGTAACTGCCATCGTCCAATTGACATAATAACATTGTGCTATGTGAATTGTGAACCGGGAAAAGCCTTGTGTCGTACCTTTCACCAAGCGTCCACAAAACTCCGCCGTCATGCTGCAATGGCAGAGCCTCTGGCTCTTCACGATTTCCAGCAAACAGATCTCTTGTTGGTCGAAAGAAAGCAAAAGAGACACAGGTTGTCCCCAAGGCGTTTTCTCTCGCCACAACTGATCCTTTGCCATCGTCGGTCTAGCAAACATGCCAAGTTTCCATCCGAACAATAGTATCAGCGTCCGCGTAGCTGCCTCGCAGACGTCTAACATGGCTACGACTGAGCCGACGACGAAGACTAACACGAAAGTCCCTTACTGGGCGGGCGCTGAGGGCAAGGTTTCAGCCCAGAGTCACGATTCTTCAACAACGCAGAGCCCTGTGCCCGTCGCTTCTATTGCAGAAGGGGGCTATGCTTATGAGTTCGTGAGCAATCCCTACGCTTCTGCTGAGCCTGGTACTCCTCTGCAACAGATTACTGCAGTGCAAGTCAGTGACATGAATCAGACTGGCGCTGGTGAAGCTGTTAGGACTCATCAGAGTGCTCCCGAGCAGACTCAGTCGGCCGAAAGGTCTCTCTCTCCTGGCAGTATCTTCAACGGTCGGCAGTCGAATGAGGCAAGAACATCAACCTCATCACGCTCTTCAGCAGTGAAAAGCTCCCTGACAAGTAACTTCGGCAGCGTACGCAGAGCCGCCAGTACGGCCAAGAAGTCTCTCTCGAAAAGGGTGCATTCTTCCGGCTCAGAAGCCAGAATCTCCGGTCCTGTCCCTGGTTCGTTCCACCGCGCTGGTAACTCACATGTTCTAACTCCTCAAGATGGCGTCCCGCCTCTCGAGCTGATTGGCCTGGAGCAGGCTCAGGCGAACCCGCAGAAGTATGGTCGTCCTGATCATGATTTGGCTGATATTTCCGCTGCTGCTGTCAAGACTAGAGCTTCTGCCATTGCGGCTGCTGAGAGGATGGCGTTCCCTGATTCGCCGAGACAGATCAGTTCTTCGACCGTGCATAGTATTCCGAGGAAGCCTGTTGGTTCTTCTCCGCCGATGATGGCTGCACCATCCCCTCCAGCGCAAGTTGTGCCTACGCAAGCTCCGGTCGCCCCGCCTCGGAATCCTCGCAGAGTTGTCACTCAAACCAGCAGAGGCACCATGTGGGGTCAATTTGTAGAGGCTGGGATGGATGAGTCTTGGGCAACACAATCTCAGTCGATAACCCGGGGTGAAGATACCTCAGAAAGGTCGGACAAAGGAAATGGCAAGGGAAAGGCCACTGGGCCAGCGCCGGTAAGCAACCCCAATGGCACTTTTTCGAGACATACGCCAACTGACCAGATTCCAGCTGTGCCGCCGTTGAGGATCAATCGGCCGAACACGAACAACAATTCATCATTTGCGCCTGCAATCGGGCGTGCTAGCACTGTAACGACTGGTTCGTACAGTGCCGCCACCCGTAAGACTCGGCTAGGAGAGACGCTAGCGTCGCAAGGCATGCGCAGTGCCAGCTACGTTCCGGGAGTCAGATGCTCGGACTGTCGCCAGGAAATCGATGTTGAAGCTGTTGCAACCCATTACTGCGCCCCAACATCAGGTATGTTCCGACCAACGCGGACCGACTCTCAACTACCCGCGCATTCACGTGAGTCGGTGTACGCCGCTAATTACCAGAACTGCAACGGTATAGGCTCGCCAGCCTCATTGCAGCCGCAGCCACGGGATCCAAAGGCTCGCTCAGGAGCCTCTCACTTGAAAAGCGTCGTCGAGCGACCTGCTGTTCCTGAGCCTGAACTGGGAGAGGGCGAACCTGAGGTGATTGTTGACACTTTCGTAGTCGAGAATCACACGAGTTGGATAGGTGCTGTAAGAGCATCAGATGGGAGTGTTACTAGGTCGGGCGAGGGATTGATAGGTGATGGGCTTCGAGGTCAAAGGGTTCATGAAGGGAAGGATGCCGAGGATGTTTCCAAGGTGTATCGGTCCATCCTCGGAATAGGTTAGATGATGGGAAAGGGTATTGGCTGAGTGTGATGCCAGGCCTCGGGTAATATCAAAGCAGTCTTTTTTTTTTTTTTTTTTTTTTTTTGAAATGTCCAAGATTCTGAGGTCTCGAATTCTCTGTGATATGTGGGCGTGCGCTTTAGGAAGGTGAGTCCATCGTGATAAATCGCTTGAAGACAGTCTCCGTGTCAGCATCAGGAGCCTGTAAAGTCTTGCTCTTGACTGCGCAGTGGTTACCAAAGCCACATGCAGGTAAGGTATCTTTCTTACAGTAATTCTTCCTTGTAGCACAGAGAACCTCACCTCACCATAGGTGCGACCTGATATATTGATGGCTGACAGATGAAAGTCCGATCTGGTCGCGTTCGAATTCTGATGGAACGACTGGTATTGTATTAATATGATGGCAAGCAAGGACGTTGCGCGTTCATATGGATGGTGCGGTAGCGTGTTGTTTGAGTTTCACATGCGTCGGGTGGAGTCGCTCGAGGTTGCAGCCGAGCATGCCGATGCCGAACCAGGGTCCCTGTCAGATCTGCAGGAAGAAAGATCTTAGATGGTGCTGTTGAATGGTGGGGATGTTGGGGGATTGTGGTGAAGATTCATTGCATGAATATCTGCTGAGTAAGAATTGATGAGGCCTGTCATTACATATTGATCTTCTTCATTGAATTTTAATCAATTATCTTCATCAACCATCAATTAATATCCAAAGAAATAAGCAAAGCTCCCCTGCGGATGAGCTGCAAGTAAGCTCTCCCAACCCGCCTCCCCGCCCTTAGCGTGAGTCTAAGTTCCCCTTGGGACGCGCAAGCGCCATCTTCTTTGGGCCAGTAGCGGCATGCCGTGCAGGTCTAGGCGCAAGAAGGTACAAGCGTTCGTTATCTGAACAAATGCCCTTTGCATCTGACATTTGCCCATCCAACGGCCAATTCTCCCTTATCCTCAATTTCTCCTTCACCACCACCACTACCCGCCACCTTCCCTTTCCTTTCTATCTATCTCTATTAACCCTGCCCTTCTCTGCTCCTCTTGACACCGCGTCCTCTGCCCGTCGGTGTCGATTACACTCGCTTCGGAGCAGCACAACCACAAAACGGGAAAGCTCCCGGCGGAGAGTGCGTGCAATATACTCCGACTTTGACGATCGCAGGGAAGCGACGATTGCGCGCTGTGAGCTAGCTGCTGCTGCTGCTGCTTCTCCTTCCACTTCTGCTTGCTACTCCTCATCCTTCTCCTCACCCTCCTGCATCTGGCCGTCGCCCTTACCGCGTCAGCCGCTGCTGTGATCTGCTTGCCTCGTCGAGCTCCCGCACCCGACTGGCATCGCATCGTGTCACACATCGCCCGACCCAAATAACTACTCGGCGAACTGCGTTGAGCTCAGCGTGCTGATTCACCAGCATCGCCGCGCCATTCTTTTCCCACCACACGCACGACATTGCGACTTTCCACTTCACAATCATGGCCGCCGACTTCAGGATAGGAGCTGCTTTCTGGGCGGCATTGCTGCTCTGCTTGCAGTGTGCGCAAGCCTTCTATATTCCCGGTAAGACTCTATTGAGCAAGAGTGATGGTTGCAAAATGAGTTGCGCGTACTGACATGCTCAAAAGGTTGGTCGATCAAATCATGGAAGGATGGCGAAACTGTACCGCTCTTTGTCAACAAAATCTACAGCGACAACACGCAGATCCAATACGCATTCTCTGAGCTGCCTTTTGTTTGCCCACCCAGCGGAAGACAACGTGAAGGTACTGGCCTCATCTCTGGCTCAAATGTCGCTCTCAACCTGGGCGAAGTACTCCGCGGAGACCGCATCATGGTCTCGGATTACGAATTGCAGATGGGCAAGGACGACGAGGCACACTACCTTTGCAGCCAAAAGATCGACCGTGCAGGACTTAAGAAAGCAATTGAGGTGGTCAAGCATGGATACGTCGCCGAATGGATCGTGGACAACCTTCCCGGAGCCACGAGCTTCGTGACCGTCGACAAGAGCAGGAAATACTACGCTTCTGGGTTCAAGATTGGTTATGAGGACTATTCGCCCACGACTGGCAAACCGAGATACTACATCAACAATCACGTCACTCTCGTTATTCGATACCACGCTGCTCCAGGAAAGGATGGTCAGCAAGGCAAGAAGGTGATTGTCGGTTTCGAGGTCTACGCCAAATCAATCGAGGCCTCAAATCGCGATGCCGATGGACTGCCTCCGAGTCTTCATGATGTGCGCAACGGTATGGAACTCACAATGGCGCAAAGCGCCAACACCACTCTCCCGAGAGATCTGGATTCTTCCTACCACCCGGAAGAGCTTGATGACGGCAACGAAGATGCTACACTTACCATTCCTTACACTTACAGCGTCTACTTCCGTGAAGATGAGAAGGTCGAATGGGCAAACCGTTGGGATCTTTACTTCGTCAACCAGGAGGAAAGTTCCAAGATCCACTGGCTAGCCATCATCAACTCGCTTGTCATCTTTGCCGCGCTTTCTGCTGTGGTCGCGGTTATTCTTGCCCGCACTGTTCGAGGCGACATCAAGGGCTACAGGGACTCTGGATTGGAGGATGGCAAGCTTCGCATTGGTAAGCGAAACAAAGGTTTTAGGTCCCCCAAATCCCCGCGTAAAAGCTTCGAGAAGGGTGGACTTCTCGACCAAGGCGAAAGCGACGGTGCCGACGACGCCAGCTCAGACGACGAGGTTCCCGAAGATACTACTGGCTGGAAGCTCGTTCACGCCGATGTTTTCCGTGCACCCGCCTTTGGTCAGCTACTCGCTCCTCTGATTGGATCCGGCATGCAACTGGTTCTTATGTCGATCGGTCTCGTTGCTCTCTCTTGCTTTGGCGTTCTCAACCCCAGCTTCCGAGGCGGCTTTGTCAGTGTTGGCATTGCCCTTTTCATCCTTGCTGGCGCCTTCAGCGGTTACTTTTCTGCCCGCATCTACAAGACCTTCAATGGATCGCTCTGGAAGCACAACGCTGTTGTCACGGCGACTCTGGTTCCTGGCCTTCTCTTTGCCACCATCTTTGTCCTGAACCTCTTCGTCTGGGCCAATGCCTCATCGACTGCCATTCCCCTCGGCAGCCTGATTGCACTCGCATGTCTCTGGCTACTTATTCAACTCCCGCTGGTCTATGTTGGCAGTTGGTACGGTTTCAACCGCGCAGGCGCTTACAGCCATCCCATCAAAGCGAATGCTGTACCACGTCAAATTCCGTATCAGCCATGGTACGCTCGCCGACTTCAAGCTGCGCTTGTTGCAGGCCTGATTCCGTTCGCTGTTATCTTCATTGAGCTCCTGTTCCTTTTCCGGAGCCTTTGGCAGGACAAGAGCGGCTACTACTACGTCTTCGGTTTCCTTGCTGTCGTTTCTACAATTTTAATGCTCGCTGTGATGGAAACTACCGTCATCGGCGTTTACATTCAGTTGTGCTCTGAGGTATGAATATCTCTTCAAACCGTGTGTTCCGCACCTAGCTAACATTATTCACAGAACTACAACTGGCAATGGCACTCCTTCCTTCTCGGCTCGTCTTCCGCTTTCTGGGTCTTCGCCTACTGCGCTTACTACTTCACCACCCAGTTGCACATCACTGGCTTCGCCAACACTGTCCTCTTCTTTTCGTACGCCGGCCTAGCATGCGCTGTCTATGGTCTTCTCATGGGTACGATCGGGTTCCTGACCGCGTACGCATTTGTAAGAAGGATTTACTCGGCCATCAAAGTCGATTGAAGAGACTGAACTTTCGGAGTTACGGTTGGGCGGCTTTTGGGACAATTTTTCATCTTTATCGGTTCTTTTGGTGCATCTTTAGCGGGAAGAAAAAGCCCACCACGCGCGAGTCGAAGCGCTCGTCCTCGCAGTCTTTCCTTTTCCCTTTTTTCTTTTCTTTCGATTGTTGCGGCCTGGCTGCGCGGCGACAGCGCAGTACACAAGGGCGGCCGGCGAGTTTCTTCAGTACGCCGCGCCCTCTCTGCTCTCTTTGAGTCTTCTGTGCAGTAATGATAATACGAGGAATTATCACATCTTTTTTGGTCTTATCTGCTCTTCTCTGCTTTCTTTTCGAATTGACTGTCCACTTTTGATACGCTGGTCCACTGATAACGTAGACATTTGAGCGCCCTTTCTTTCAATTTGGCTATCAAACGCCGAGGTCGGCACGTCATCTATTGACTCCCCACTTAGACCCTCGAGGGCCATCTTAAACAATTACATGTACCTAAGCTTCTATAGAACACTGTCTCTGGTTCCCCACTTCAAACAACACCAATCCTCAGATCCTCGACAATGGCCTCTAAACTCCTAGCCAAGCCCCTCAAGCTGGCCCTGATCCAGCTCTCCGCCGGCGCAGACAAAACCGCCAACCTCGCCAGCGCCCGCTCCAAAGTCCTCGAAGCCGCCAAAGCAGGCGCCAAACTCGTCGTTCTGCCCGAATGCTTCAACAGTCCTTATGGCACCAAGCACTTTCCCAAGTATGCCGAAGAGCTCACACCTCTCGACATAGGCGGCAGCCCGAGCAACGGCGGCGCTCCGAGCGAAGAGAAGAGCCCTAGTTACCACGTCCTGAGCGCCGTTGCGAAAGAGAGCAAAATCACCCTCATCGGCGGCAGCATTCCAGAATACTCCAAGGAGCAGAACAAATGGTACAACACCAGCCTGACCTTTGGTGAGGAAGGCCAATTGCTCGCACGCCACCGCAAAGTCCACCTGTTCGATATCGACATCCCGGGCAAGATCTCCTTCCACGAGTCCGAAGTCCTCTCGCCCGGCAACAAAGTCACTCTCATGGACGTGCCGGGGTACGGTAAGATCGGCCTCGCGATCTGCTATGACATCCGCTTCCCCGAACTCGCCCTCATCGCCGCCCGCAAAGGGGCCTTCGCCCTCGTCTACCCGGGCGCCTTCAACCTCACCACCGGCGCGCGCCACTGGGAACTCCTCGCGCGCGCTCGCGCGGTCGACAACCAATGCTACGTCGCGCTCTGCAGTCCCGCGAGAGACATGCAGGCCGACTACCACGCGTGGGGCCACAGTATGGTTGTCGATCCGGATGCGGGTGTTGTGGAGGAGTTGGATGAGAAGGAGGGGATTTTGTATGCGGATCTGGAGCCGGAGAAGTTGGAGGAGACGAGGAGGAATATTCCCGTTTATGGGCAGAGGAGGTTCGATGTTTACCCTGATGTTAGTGAGGGGAAGGTTAGGTGGGAGGATTATAATGGGGGAATTCCTTGGTAAGGATGTGAGCTGGGTCTGACACCTTAGGGACAATGATTTATGAGATGGTATGCAAACTGTACATACAAGCATGCTATATGGCGGCGCGAAAGTTTCTGGAATACTCTACGGTAGGTGCCTCCCGTCTGGACGGCCTTGCCTCGAAAATGCGATTCTAGCCTTGGGTCTCCTGGTCGACTGGTGTTTTGGTGGAAGGTACGTGTTCATCAATCTCTTGCTGTTCGAACTGTCTTCTACCTCAATACCTTACCTTAGCCCCTTTAACACACATCTCTACATCTATCCATCATTACCTCGTCCCTTCGCCACCTTGTATCTCCGCTCCTCACATAATCCTAAGCAGAACGCGAACGCTGGCCGTCAGTTCTGCTGCTATTCCTGTCGCCTTCTCACGCTCATTCGTTGCAGTCCTGAATTCTTTCCCTCATCTTTCCAGGATCTTCTACCTTGCATAACGAGCCTTAGGTGGTCATTTCATCAACCCGATATTCTCCTGAACCTTTTCTCGACTTCGCCATTTCAGGACTACAGTAACCGCCTTGTGGGAATGAAGTCGACGCTGCAATGGTCGTGACTTCACCAGCTGTTGGGAGCCAGGATACCAAATCAGTAACGCCAGAGACCAAGACAGGAGCTCAGCTCAAGTCGCCCGAGGGGAAGAAACCTCCTCCCGCGACACCACAGCCCGGACCGCAAGAGAAAGCTGCGACTAGCAAGCCTGTTGAAGCAGTGCATAGATCAGTGGCTCCTGATACCACAGATCCAAATACCAGCAGTCCACCTGCCAATAGACCGAAAGACAACCTTGGTTCCACGATACCAGCCGCACCCAATGCCACCTCTCCTCCAGACCAGCACCTCCCTCCCCAACCTCCCAACCTACCCCCTCTCCAGCCAGGACCTATCGCCCAACCTGACACCAAACCCACAATCCCCGCAGGAGAAGACCTCGACCCCGGCCTCCAACCTCCACTCCTCCCCCTCCCAACCATTCCCTACTTTCGCTCCCCGCGCTCCCAAGCCCGCACGCTACCACTCCAACCGCAGCCCACTACGCCGGGACTCCCTCTCCCGCAGACAACTGCAGGACCGCCGCAGAGTCGAGCAGAACCGGGCTCGGGGAAGACTGCCGAGCCGCAGCTCGCCGGACCGCTTGCCGTTCCTGCCGGAGAGGCGGCGAGACAGGCTGCGTGGGATTTTGCTGCCGAAGAGGACGCTGGAGTTCCAGCGAGCGAGGGAGAGCGCGCGAAGCTTGGGTACTGGAGGTCGCCGCGCAGTGGAGCCAGGGCGCTTGGAGAGGGTCTGGGTGCGGCTGTCGAGGTTGCGAGGGAAGAGGTAGAGGGGGTTGATGAGAAGCCTCTGGTGGCGCCGGCGGAGATTGCGTATTGGAGATCCAAGAGGGCGAGGTCGCCCAAGTCTTTCCGGGGGAAGACTGAAAGTGTTGTGAAGGAAGTTGAGGGCGATGTGGCGAAGGCGGTAGTTGAGCTCGAAGATGATGTCGAGGATGCCAGCAAGCGCATGGATCCGGCGAATATTGGATATTGGAGGCATGGGAGAGTTGTGGACCCTGGCAAGTATGCCCCGGCAGCTCTTCTCGGCAAGGCTGCTGCTCTCACTGAGGCGATCCCTAAAACGGTTCCTGACATTACCGTGCCTGCAAAACCGAAGCCACAAAAAGCTCAGCAAGCGGCAGACGTGGGACACAAAGCAGCTAGCGAGTACTCTCCATCCGAGTACAGCGACTTCCGCAGCTCAATCATGTCCTTCCACTCATCTCACGACACGCTTTCGTCTGGACAAAGAAGACCGCAGACTGGAGTGAGGAACGCCATCTCTTCGCCTTACCTATAGCACGGAAGTCGCAGAAGAGACATCGACTCGGATCCTGGCGAACTTGATCTGGACGAGCTTCGCCAAACCTCAACCCAACTAAACCATGCTGTCAACGGATTGAACGAGCTCATGGAAGAAGCCCTCAGAATTGCTGGGAGAGCGGCTCATGATGGCAGACCGAACGAAGTTGCTGATGTCTTCGACAATGCCAGATCTCATTTGCGACATGCTACGACGATGCACAAGCATCACCGCAACCATCGACGTCGGCATTACTCTACTGATGAGCTGAGGTATGCGTCGAGTGATTCTGATGGTCTATATGATCATCAGCCCACTGTACGGTCAACGAAACGAATTCCAGCTTCTCATCTGAGGCGCGTAGGCCCTAGTCGTCAGCCGGTGGCCGTAGATCGATATAGGAGCGCTGGCAAAGCACCTGTGTCACGGCAAGTGATCACAAGCGAAGACTCTGTCCTGGCTACTCCGCCTCATGCTTATCGTCCGCTCTCTCCGCAAGAGCTGGCGTATGGATCCCCAATGCGCCGTCACGCCAGACCTCGAATAGACGATCCAGTCGAGCTTCATCATCTGGGACTGCCCATTCGCTTGAAGAAGAAACCGGACAGCGCAGAATACCCACAGGGACAGAGTGCCAGGGCGCCGAACGTACCTACCAGGCCCGAACCCATTCTTCCTCCAGTGCGGCCAATACCACCTCGTACCAGCTCAAGAGCAACGCCGAGCACTTTGCCAACCTCATCGACTAGCCAAGGGACCTCAAGTGCAGTCACGGATCATCCTGGAAATACCGACCTTCGTCATCCTCGTAAGAGCCACGTCAGTCTGAATCAAGGTCAGGATTTCTCGCTCGGTCGACACCATCATCGTCAACCCATTGCGAGGGAATGGCAGACTGCGAGGAAGAGGTTGACTGCGGCGATTGCTTGCTTGAATACTGTGTTTGTTGGTTTGATCGTTGGTATTTATGTGAGTACGCTAATCTATGCGGATTGTGCTCTTTCGTATCACTGACTTTCTCAGGCGGGAGAAGTGCCTCGCATTCAGTATGAGATTGGAGACTCGAATCATCTCGTGATTTTGGGGAATGTGCTGTGAGTATATTCGACAGTTGATCAACCATGCCAGGCTAACACAGCCAGTCTTTATCTTGGTATTGCCCTTACGACCGTCGTCTTCTGGCCTCTGCCTCTGCTCCACGGCCGAAAGCCGTACACACTCGCAGCATTCGCGATAATGCTACCGCTTCAATTCCCTCAAGCAATCGCTGCGGCAGGCTACCGTGACAAATATGCCGTTCTTACTCGCGTTGGTCTCCTTCTCTCACGCATGCTGACAGGCTTGGTCATGGGCTTCGCGAATATCAATTTCCTACCGACCCTCCTCGACCTCTTCGGCGCGTCACTGATGTCCGAACGTCCTCACCAGGAGGTGGTCATCAAGGAGGACGTTCGTAGACAAGGAGGCGGCGTAGGTCTCTGGCTTGGGATTTGGTGCTGGTGCTACATTGGCTCTCTGTCTGTTGGATTTTGCATCGGAGCTTGCATCATCTCGTCTCTCAACCCAGCATGGGGTTTCTACCTCGTCATCATTCTGCTGGCCTTCTTTCTCTTCGTCAACGTGGTTGCACCAGAAACTCGACCATCACCCTACCGCCGCTCTCTGATCCATTTCTTCGACCCGCCAACCCAAAACGTGAAGCGTCGTCTTGCTCGAGGAGAAGTGAAGCTCCACATCTCCAACACAGGCCCAAAATGGTGGCTCGAAGAAGTAGCAGCCGGCGTGGTCCTGACAACCCGCATGCTCCTCCAGCCCGGCTTCCTCCTCATGACATTCTACCTAGCCTGGATCTACGCCCAAATCGTCCTCATCATAACCCTCCTCGGCGCCCTCCTCTCCCGCGACTACACCTTTCGCGCCTCCCACGTCGGCCTTGCAACCCTCAGCCTCGCCATCGGCGCCCTCCTAGCCATTCCCCTAAGCCACGCCAACCTCTTCTCGCGCTCGCGCTCCACCCCCCAAAGAACAGACAGCATGACCTTCCACCACAAACGCTACATCTGGACCTCCCACATGGCCCGCCGCTGCATCTTCACCCTCACCCTCCCCCTCGCCGGCCTAGCCTACACGCTCACCTCCCCCGGGCTAAAAATCCACTGGTCCGCGCCCATCCTCTTCGCGGGTTTGGTGGGGTTTCTCTCCAACCTCGCCATCTCAGAATGCATCGGCATCATCATGGAAACCTTCGACACCTGCGACCTGCAACCAGGCATCAACTCCCGCCACCCCTCGGCGCAGAGCAAGGAGCGCCGCACGCACTACTCGTCTTTCCCACGCGTGTGCGCGGGCTTCTTCGCCGCGCAGAGTCTCGGCTTCGCTCTCGCGGCGGCCGCCACGGCCATTTCGGGCATCATGACGCGCGCCGTCGGAGCGCAGATCAGCACGGCTATCACGGCGGGGATTCTGCTCGTGCTGACTGTTTTTTTGCTGATTGTGCTGTGGCGGTGGAAGGGCGTGAAGGTCATTCCTGACGGGGTGATGAAGGAGATTAGGAGGAAGAGCGCTGTGGTGAGGATGAGAGGTGGGGATCGTGGGGTTGGTGGTGAGGTGGGGAGGGGGGATTGGTTGCCGGTCGTGGTGGGGAATCCTTCGGGGCAGATGAGGAGGATGAACTTGTTGGAGATGGGGAAATGGAGTCGTTGGAGCGAGATTAGGAGGTTGAATTTGTTGGAGGTTAGGGAGGGGAATGAAGGTGGAGAGTGATGTGGGTGGAATCCTTTTGGTTCGTAGGGGGTCTCCTTTTTTTTCTCCTACTGTCCGGTGTGGATGGGCATTGCCCGTCCGTTATTGTTAGAACCTAAGAATTCAAAGCTGAGACTGAAAGCATTTTCATGAGAAGTCAAAGAAGAATGGTATCGTTCGTCTGATACTTTTTGTAATAGTACACTTTCCCATACCTACTATGGAAGGCCTTCTATGCTCCTATTCGCTTTCACTACCATCCTCCTCCTCATCTTCACCTTCTACCAAAGGCACAACCCGGAACTCTACGAAGGTATGCCCAGCACCGCTTCCAACAGCATCCACATCGACCAGAAATTGCAGGTTCAGCACGCCTTCCTCGTCGATACGAAGAGACACTTTCGTCGCCGTTGCCATTGCGCGCTGCGCCGCTTTCAGCAGAGAGAAGGTATAGCTGGCGGTTGTTTTTCGGTGGCACGTGTATGTCTCCAAGATGGGCGTTTCGGACGGTGTAGATGTTGTGAAGTCGACCGCGGAAGATCCCAAGGGTCCCGATGCTAATAGGGAAAGGGTAGAATGGGAGTCTGATGAGGGCGTGGCGGTGATTGTGATCGTGGTGGGACTCATACTTGAAAGCTCGGCGATGGCATCTAGCAGGCTCCCTGAGCGCATGATCGTTTTTAGTGCGACTGCGTCCCTTGCGAATGGGATTTCCTCGTTGCTGGTGGGGGCGTAGGTTGTCAGGTCGCAAGTTGTCGTTACGCCAGTTTCAGACATGTGGATACTGAGTGGATTGCCTTCGCCTTCGTAGGAGAATGTGCAGATACCAGCCGTGTGAGATGTAAAAGCGTCAATGCCAGCATGGCGACTCAGTCGATGGGAGGCAAAGGCGTCTGGCGCATCCGGACGCTTCGTCGCATTCGGATCAGAGAGGGTAAAGATGTTGAGGGTTTCCAGGAGAGAATCGAGAGAAATTTGAAAATGTGGCGGATCCGGAGGATCGTCTTGTGAAGATGCCGGCAATGGCTGATTGTACGTGTAGCTTGTGAAGAGTGCTCGTTCGAGGAAGATGAATGCCTCCATGACACTGCTGTCTTCCGTAGTTATGCGCAGCCCTTCCTGAGCAATGTGCACGTGCGCGTTATTGGTGAAAGAGATGCATCGAAGGAGTTGGAGGAGCTGACGGGCAGAGGAGGAGACGGCGGTAAAAAGGGTCGAGTCTATGGCCATGTTGGGCTGAGTATTGGTGGATCGCTGGGGTACTCGAGGTGGTCGTAACAGTCGTGATATGATATGCTAGTAGTTTACACGTAGACGCCGACAGCGCAGATCATGTATACCGCGCCAAAGCTGGAGAGATATTAGTTAACCAGATCCAAGCGGTTGAAGGTAGGAGGCACATACCCGAAAGTCAAGGAAGCTGGAAGGGCATAAACAGGGAGGTTCTTGAGGCTGTTGTCTAAATAAGACGTCAGTAAATGATTAAGGCATATCGTATAACACTTCTATCACGTACTCAGTCCAAACAGGCCGGTCAGAACAAGAGCAGCGAACAACAGAGCGAAGCCGACGGTGAACTGCTGCGATTTGGAGATGGTCGGCTCGAAAGGCTGGCTCGCCGAGGAGTCCCAGATCTCTTGAAGCGAAGAAGACATGGAGTTGGTGTAGTAGTTATTGGTCGAAGTGTTGTGTACGAAGTTTCGTCGTGTGTATGTCGTTCTTTAGCAGTGAGAGCAGTGTAAGTGAGGCTTCACGGAGTATCAGATGCCATTGGATTGAACAGGTGGAACGTGGAGTGCTCGGCTTCTGGAGCAAGCTACTGATGCCTCAGGCGGCAACTGCGTAGAGCTTTCACGTGTCAAGCGGACATTCTTCCGCGACTGGCCTCCGCCTTCCCCAAGAACACCATCATCATCGTGGAGACACTCGCGACACTCATTCTGTGCTGTTATTGCGACGTGCATTATTGAGTGTATCTGTACACGCTATCTTGTAGCGAGTATGGCTCAAGGCGCACTTGCAGATGAAGGTATGAGCCTCTCCCTGGCTTGTTGGCCTGCTGGTCGCGCGCGCGACAGCGCTGCTCGATCGCTGTAGATCGATCTAGGCAATAACGCGACCTTGCATCCTCCTGGCATAGCTCGGCACCTAAAATAATACTGACGATAATGCAAATATAGCTCCTAAGAGGAAAGCTGAGGCCGACCTGAACGGCGACACCAACGGCCACGATGCGAAACGAATCAAGCCCTCCACCTCTCCCGAACCCGAGATACCGCCTCCAGCAAACGACGAAGACGAGACTCACGAAACGAACGGCACAAACGGCACAAACGGCGAATCAGAATACAAGCCCGTCATTCCATTCCCGGAGAAACCAGCGGTGTTGGAGGAGCGCAACGGCGACATTTCCTTTTGCGTTGTGAACAACGACGGCAAACCTCATTCCTCGATTATTCTCACGGGCCTCAAATGTATCTTCCAGAAACAATTGCCTAAAATGCCGAAAGACTACATTGCCAGACTCGTCTACGACAGGACACATCTGAGCATCGCAATTGTCAAGCGCCCGCCGGATGGAAGCTATGCTGAGAGCTCGGGATTTCCTGGAGAGGTCGTGGGAGGAATCACATACCGCCCGTTCAAAGGACGACAATTCGCTGAGATCGTCTTCTGTGCCATTAGTAGCGACCAGCAAGTCAAGGGTTACGGTGCGCATTTAATGTGCCATCTGAAGGACTACGTTCGGGCATCCAGCGATGTGATGCACTTCCTGACTTATGCCGATAACTATGCCATCGGCTACTTTAAGAAGCAAGGATTCACCAAAGAGATCACTCTCGACAAGCCCAAATGGATGGGCTACATCAAAGACTACGAGGGCGGCACGATCATGCAATGTTCAATGCTGCCCAAGATTCGCTACTTGGAGTCTGGTCGCTTGCTTCTCAAGCAGAAAGCGGCGGTGCATGCGAAAATCAGCGCAAACAGTGCAAGTTACACGACTCATTACCCTCCTGCGCAATGGAAGAAGCTCAAAGCTGGCGATCCCATCCCAGCGATTGACCCACTCAGCATCGAAGCTATTAAAGCAACAGGCTGGAGTCCCGATATGGATGCTCTTGCTCGGCAACCACGCCGCAATCCATCACACAGTCTCTTCATGAGTCTGCTAAACGCCTTGCAAACATCGTCAGCTTCTTGGCCTTTCCTGACCCCCGTCAACAAAGACGAGGTGCACGACTACTACGATGTGATTAAAGAACCGATGGACTTGGGGACTATGGAACAGAAGCTGGAGAAGGACCAATACGAAGTTGTAGAAGATTTCGTCAAGGATGTGCTGCTCATTGTCAGGAACTGCAAGCGGTACAACGCAGAAAATACGCCCTACGCCAAGGCAGCGAATAAATTGGAGAAGGAGATGTGGAAGCGTATCAAGGAGATTCCTGAGTGGAGTTATTTGGAGTCTGACAGCTTTGAGACGACGAATCGACAGGATGGAAAGTAATGATGGAGTAGTGCGACGCAAAGCTCAGTGTCAGGTTGAAGACGAATTTCAATGATACCCCAGTATATATTCATTTCGATGATGAGCGAATGAAGCCTTATATTATTGTTCCAAGATATGACGGTGTTGCCTGGTATTATTGGTGTTCCCTGCTGTAGTTTACTGAAGCCAAGCCATGCCGTAAGCAGCATAAGCCGACTTCATCTCATCCCATGACGTTCCCAGAGCCTCTCAATTCACATGCACCAGCGCGTGAACGTGCAACGTAATTGATACACTTCACCGGTCGATACCAAGACATCGATCGTAAACCCATTCAACTGATCCAATTGACATCCTTCCAGCACTGCAATGTCTACGCCGCCCGCCCAATCTGGTGGCTTCATACTCTCGCCCCCACCATCATCAGTGACTTCTTCCCTTACGAACACGCACTCCGAACTCCCTCATCCGCGCTCCACGCCGCTGAAAGCCGGCGGAAGTAAAGAGAGTGCATTCATTCGCTATGTGGACGATCGCCTTCTGCAGATTCAGCGCCGATTCGCCAAGCGCGAGACGCCTAGCATCAACGGCGACGATGCGGAAAAGGATGCTGCTGCTATATGGGATAGTGTGAAGGGGTACAAGAGCATGCGCGAGGCTTGCAGGGACGTCGAAGAGCTTGTAGGGGTGGTGTGGGTGAGCGGTACACCTGGTCTGCAAGTCCCGTATCTCATAAGTCTGGCACTGCTCTTGACGACTATTATCGCCGGAATGCCCGCAAACCCGAAGCAGTTGTTTCGTATTCTGGCAAAGCTGGATCATGCGTTTGCCAGTCTCCTGCAAGAGAAGGATGTGGAGAGCGGAGAAAGATTACCGGGGTTTGAGAACCGTCGGGGTGTTAGTGGAACAGAGAAGGTGAGGATTAGGAGCTTGGTTGAAAGGACCAGAAGGAGTGTCATCGAAAGTCTGAAGTCGGGAGAAATGGAAGAGATGTCGGACGAAGAGACCGAGGATAAGATGGAGACCGATGGAGCGAATGATCTTGACGGCGAGCTCATCTTGGAAGGCGATGGTCCATATGCTCCAGGACAGGAGGAAGAGTCTTGGGAAATGCAAATTGCCAGAGTATACGACCGTACTATGGTCGAATTGGGAGACAGCCTGGAGACACCTAATATCGGCATCATCACCGAAAATCGCGGTTGAGCTATGGCCGGACCAGACAACACGGCTGGAATAGTCAAGCTCGCTCAGTAACACTGGTCATATTCTACTGTCGTCCAAATTCCCTCGCAAGGAGGTAAAGGCTCCTGACAGCATCACCATCGACTACCGGAACCCCCCAACCAGGCGGTAAGGGGGAGAGCGAGCCAGTACTGCACTTTAAAGATGACCCTTGGAAGGATATCCAGTTGTGCATATCCAAGCACTCCTGGTGATAAAATTTTCGGCATACGGGAGTTTCGGCATGATACTGCAGATTCCCAGTTGCCCTGCCCTCGACTTTATTCCACCAGCAACACCATTGAGTAAGGCAATTAGCCCACTGATGAGTGGTGTTTGCGGATTCGATTGCTCGGACAGACGCCAATCTAGAGTCGCATAACAGACAGTGTGCCAGTGTTACGAATCATCGACGTTGAATTGTCCTTCATGCTTCAGCCAATGGGTTGTACGAAAGCAGTGGGAGATGCTCCAACCTCATGAGCACGAGTCTGGGTTCTTCTTGTATATGACCGGCAATGAAACGTCACGATGGCCACGATGACCTTCAATCTGCACTAATCTCCAATGTGTGCCCAAAGAGCTTTCCCTTTTTGTTCTTAGTGGGCTTTGGCCTGTGTGGCGCGTGATCGAAGCGGTTGCTGCGGAGCTCGCGCGCGTCTCTTTCAAGTACACAAACACAACCTCTCAACACAGAGCCGGGGGCATTTGGATTTCGCATTTGACCATCAACCCAAAACAAACACCACTTGTTACTTCGCTCTTCCACGTCTACCTTCAACAGGTTCGCGAGGATTACACACATCGCTCGCCTACCATGCCGACATACAACTCGCTTGGCGTGAGCGCGTCGCTCATGGTGGTAGATCTCAACGACACACTCTCGGACACTATTCAACTGCGCATGGGCGCTCGCCAGCAAAAAGATGCTGAGCGCATCAAGTCTCAGTTCGACAAAGGTCGCACTCTGCCGGAGCGGCCGGCTGTCTTTTACAATTCAAAGGTAGGCATTCTTCAATTTGTTGGCGATGATGGGGACATGGCGCTTCTTTCGGTCAAGGCGGGCAATGTTTTTGAAAAAGGGAAGAGCAATGGGAGGAAGGAAAATTACATCGAGGGCGAAAGCCTTTCCACCACTGACATAGGTACTGGTGCAATGATCCAACGCACCCCCTCGCCAAGAACAGACCTGCAGGCCTCAGCCATCGCAGACATCGACGAAATTCTGGGACGCATCGAACAGGTGGAGCCGTCAACGCCACACTCGAAGGTCAGACATCAAGAAAAGGAAAAAGAAAAGGTTGGTTCGAACATTAGCAGTCCTGCTCGCACCGGCGGCGGCAATGGAGATGGCAAAGATGTGGTCATGCGCGAGCCTGAGATTGGCAATGGCAATAGCAGCGTCGCAACCGACGGCAACGATCTCCTACAAAGCTCGGAGCGTTCGGCACCAGGTCTCCATACCAGTTCTGGTGGTCAATTTGCACTAGCCCTTGACGTTGACTGCGAGAAGATGATCAAGCGCAGAGACCTGAAGACTATCATCGGCAAAGACCTCAAGCTCGAGCTATTCTTGAACGGTGAGTTGGTGGAGGTCACATATGAAAGCATGCGTAGTAGCGGAGGTGCTACTGGAAAGCGAAACGGCTCATTTCGGTTCAGTGGGAAGAGGTTCCATCGTCAAGGAGAGAAGCCATTGGTCTATGCGCCTGCTTCTGATACAGACGATGCCAGCAATACCGGAGATCAGCGTTGGGCCAACATCAACAAAGCCTTGCAGCAAGAGGCGATCGGCCGCGGTATAAACAAGTCAAAGCAGCGCCCTTCCTCGGCTGCTTTCCTTATTGCTTTGACTCATTTGCATCTGCCCGAAGGCATCAACACAGAGGAATATGCAGTGATTGATCTGATTATCACCGCCGGAAGTGGCTCAAAATACGGTCCTCAGAGTCAATACATCTCGGAAACCACTCGCCTCGCGGATAGAGCTTTCAGAGGCCCCGCTCCAATCGTTGAGAGCCTTGGACCCTATCGTGGTCAGGATGGCATTATAGTTCCGGCGTACGAGGATCCCGACATCATCAACTACCAGCCCAATGCAGACAACCTCTTCAACGATGTGGATGGAATTGAGCCTGAGCAGCAGGCAGATCCGCCGAGTCCGCATACACCAAACCTTGTGTACCAGCGCCGCTCGCAGGCCTACCACGAGGTTCTCGAAGCTACCCCTATCAGAAAGCAGATGAGCGCGTACGAAAACGCTCGTGGACACCAAAAAGGCTCACGTACTCTGAGGCAACGCCTCGGCGACATGGTCAAAATGTCACCAAAGAGACAGGAGGAGGTTTTCGAAGGAATGATAGATGAAGTCGATGACGAGACTATTCAGATCATGAGGAAGGCTTTGGCCACAAGCGCAGCTGCACCAGTCACACCAGCACCAGTCACACCATCGCCCATTCGCAAGAAAGTGAGATTCGCTTCTGGTGCTACTGGTGCTATGGGATCGGGGGAGGACGGCCGTGAAGAGGATCGTGACGAGCCGCACGCTGGTACTTTCGGCCCAGTTGATGCTACCATGGCTGATGCCCCGCAAGCTCCCCTCGAAGACATGGGCCCGTTTCCAGCGCCATCTCAATCTTTCTACCCTACCACGGGCTCGTTCGGGACAAGCACTCTTACCCAGCCAGCGACGGAAACCTTGCAGCCGGCGCCTACCAAGCGCAGCGCAGCATCCACAAAGGCCGACTCTGCTGTCCCAACCGCCACCAAGCAGCGCAAATCGCTGCGAATCAAGGCCAAGGTTGCAAGCGAGACAGGTCTCTCCTTGCCTTCGGATGCGGAAGAGACGCCCGTCGACGCACCCACCCTGGTCTCGCCCGCCAAGAACACGCCGGGTAGCGATGCTCGGGGTTCAAAGAGGGCAAGTAATCGCTGGGACCCGTCTGAGAAGACGGTCGAGGAGGCTTTGGAAAGCTTCCAAATCCCCGAATCGTGCGCAGGCAGCACTGTCACCTACGCTGAAGGCAAGGCGCAGAGACAGATTGCGAAGGCTCGCAGTGGAGAGTTCCACGAGGAGGAGTTCGTCGTGGGGATTCGTTTTATTGTTCTTTGATTGAGGAAATGCTCTGGAACAATGTGAAACTGTGAGGGGAATGAATGATGATGAAATGAGAGCAGATTCCTGTGTTTCGTACCTCAGAAAATGAAATGAATTGGGCTTTGTTTTTTTGGTAGGATTTTTACATTTTTCCAATCGTAAAAACAACCTTCTCGAGAAATCGATGGCATAAATCTGAGCATGAAGTTAAGGATATGAGCAGAATGCCCGACATGTCGCTAGCAGATATCCCCAATAAATAGATCGCCACACCGGCCTATCTCTCTGGTCGCATTGTATATTTCTGTGTCCATAGTTTGACGATATGTGCACTCTGTGCCTCTTGAGATCCTACATGCTTGTTATGCGTCCATCCAGTATTTGGCCCATCCATCTCCAAGGCGATGCACGGCGAGCATGTATGTCAATAGAGAGACCTCCACTGGCGTCCAAGACCTCCATGTGGGTAATCATTGTAATCGTGACGTGCTCGGCCCCTTGGTCGCGGACTTCCCTCCTCAGCGACGATGGAACGTTAGATCTGGTGTCTTTGATCGGCGCAGAATCTCCACGCTGTGCGTCTAGTACCCCTTGAGTAGTTACCGTGGCATTTGGCAGCTCAATCTGTGCCGTCTCATGCGTAATAGACTTTCATAGCAGCCGCTATTGGCTGAAGATGTCACATGAGTTGAAGTGGCTGATGGGTGACATATATATACCATGAATGAATACAATTGAAAGTAGATGTATTCTTCATACATCTCTATCTTCACACGTCGACAATTTAATACATTCCAACAACAACGATAATGGGCGAAACAATTTCCGATGCCATCTCGGCTGATCACAGTTCTTTCGACGAATATGCAGACTATCTTCGAACTGCCACAGATGACGCTGAGAAAGTGCGCTGGCGCAACCAATTGACTTGGACGGTTGCACGGCACGCTATAAGTGAAGAGTTGACGCTATATCCTGCAATGGAGAAACATCTCGGTGACGAAGGTGTGAAGTTGGCGAAGACAGACAAAGAACAACATCAGGGTGTCAGTGTATTCATACAAGTGACTCTACATTCGCACATTAACCTTCATCTCAGGTCAAAAATACTCTCTATGAACTGCAAGACATGACACCACTGGATTCCAGGTTCATGCCTTTGCTTGATACCCTCCTCGACAATCTCCACCACCACATCGAACACGAGAAAAACGAGGACATGCCTCGACTCGAGAAGCTTCTGTCTCGTGAAGAAAGCGAAGCACTTGCTCGGAGTTTCCAGAGAACTAAGAACATTGTTCCCACGAGAAGTCATCCTGCTGCGCCAACCGAATTTTACGCGGAATCTCTAGTTGGCCTCTTGGCAATGCCTATTGACAAACTGCAAGACTGGTTGAGGGATTATCCAGATGAGCAAGATGTTGAAGGTGCCAAGGCCAGGACAGGAAATTAATAGAGAATTTTCTCCGTAGATGAATGATGATTGAAGCTTTTGCTACAACCCAAAGCCTGTCAATTGTTGATTGTGTGCTGTTGTTCCGTTGTAATGGCTGTATTTGCAAGGGCTCTTTGGCCGTGTTGCCGGTCCACGCTCCGGCAAATGGTGTCTTCTGAAGCGATATGCGGAGCGTGAGCCGGAGGCTTCCTGCGAAGCCAGCCGCCAATCTTTGTAATATCCGCGAGTGCTTGATTGTGGAACCCAGGACAGACGGGCAGGCTCGTACGGTGCGAAAGATCAAGCTCATTTCACGCGTTGGCGAACCTTGAACTTTGTGCCATTTTTGTTCACACCGCCAGCCTTGCCATTCATCTGAACTCTTTGATCTTCCAGCTCTTTCAACGCGGTTCCGAGATCTTCTGCGCGATCTTTCAAGCCCTCGAGCTTGTTGCGCCTGGACTCCATGAAGTGTTTTTTGCGCTTGGCAGCTGACCTTGCCGCTTTTTCCTCCTTGGTCAAGGGCTTCTTTGGCTTGGCCTCCTCCTCTTTTTCACTCGCATCTGACATTTCCGCGTCCATGCCGTCAAGGCCTTCCAGATCGTCCAGTCCATCCAGGCCGTCGAATCCAGCAAAGTTGTCCAGATCATTGAAGTCGCTCATGTCCTCATCCTGAACATCTAACTCAGCACCCTCATCATCAAACATGATCTTTCTCTTGCCACCAGTAGCGTCGACCTTGACGCCATTCTCTGCTGCCACAACCTCCTGCTCCAACCTTGCGATCTCCTTCTTCGTGCTCTGAAGTACTGTCCTCAAGTATGCCACATCTTGCGTCTTCATCAACTTGACAACATCCATGCTCAAGCTTTTGCCGCCACCGCCAGCGTTGTCTGCGCTTCTTTTTGCGACCTTGACACCACCCTTGGTCGAGCTGTTCATCATTCCGAAGTAGAATTCATCCTCGTTCCTGTCGGCGGCCTTGGCCTTGAGCGCATTCAGCTTGCGCTTCTTCTGGTTGTGGTCCTTTGCTCGGAGGGTGTAGTCCTTGCGCTTCTCGAGCAGTCCCCATTTTTGGCGTTCGAGCGGTTGCGCACGCTCTTTGTGGTTACGCCGTTGGACGGCATTGCGCATGGAAGACATGATTGGTATGTCCTGTGTTGGTGAAGTGTAGGAAAATGTTCTCTAAATTCCGAAGGGAAATTCTTAGAGGGCCGAGGCGAGAAAGCGGCTACGGTCGACTGAATTTGGTGGACTCTCACATCCATCTGCTGAAGGTCTAACTCCCCACCGCAAGGTAGACTGCCGACCAGACATAAGAACCTTCTACGCAAATCTCAAGGGATAAACATACGTGGAAATGTATCTTATCCTAGTTTTCTTTTCAAGGAAACTTATTGATGGAAGCAATGAGTTAAATGAATTCTACACGTACATATATTGGCTATTTCATGTAGAGCAAGCATTCAAAGAGAAGCTAAAAGTTATGCCAGGAAAGCAACTGACACATGGCCACAGACCAAAGAGTAGATGGTGTAAACACTTTGCTAATTTTCACTTGAACAATTTCTTGCTATTCTACATCTGCTATTCTACACCCAAACGCCGAATGGCAGCCAGCCGAACTGGTACGCCAGGGATTGCGACCGAAGCCACAAATCGGTAAAGACAGGATTGTTGTCAATGACAACCCAAGATGGCAGCCAGCCGAACTGATACGCCATAGACCAAGGGTCAAAGTACACGATAAAGACAGGAAAGTGGATAATGCCACCATGGGGCAAACGGCAGAGAGATCACTGGGCTTTCATCACATCCAGAACATCGTTCCATCGAGATCGGTGTGCCACGGGTTTGCAGCCGTACCCTCCACATTGCTGCGGTTTCCGCCACGGTAGAACATGCTCTCGTATTTGCTTTTGAACTCAACGGGTCGCTCATCTGCCATTTCGCGATAATAGTCGCGGTCCTCGTTGCAAAGATCTACGAAGGGCTTCAGGTAAAGCCTGCCACGCTCGCACAACCTGTCGGCGTAGTACGCAGCGGGAGCATAGCTCACGGAGCAGTTGCATCTGGCATACATGAAGCAGAGTTCGAAAGTCAGATCCTGGATCTCTCTTGCGCCAAAGCCCATTTCATTTTCGAGAACGATGTAGTGAGCCGGCCTCGCCGTGCCTTTTTCGCCCGGGACATTGTGCGAAAGCAAGTAAAAATCGAAGTAGTAGGGCGAAGTGATGGTGTGATCGACAACGGTTCCTGGCATACAATTGCCGCTTTTTGTTGCGTTTGGCTTGGGATTGTTCTTCTTCTGCTTATTGCCCTTGTTTGCGAGCACTTCTTCTTCTTTGCCGATATTCGGATTGTCGCCCGTTGGCATCGGGTAGAGGCGGGTGTGGTGGCGTTTCGTGACCACGACTACTGTTGTTTTCAAGGTAGCATAAGGGTTTTCTCTCAGTCCTTTCCACGCGGAACGAATTGCGTCAACCTCCGTCTGGCGGATGGTCGCGTACTGACTGTCGGAAACACCGTCACGGTAGTACAAGATCTCACTCGGCATCTGGTTACTGTTGTTCTCGGACCACTGAAGGATGAGGTTGCGTGTCATGTCTTCCATATTCTCAATGCGTTCCTGTCGAGATGGGTTGAGGCGCATTTGACCAGAAAAACGAGCAAATTGCTTGTCAACGCTTGCGACAACAGCGGCAATTGATGGGGTGCCATTGATGCTTCCAGCACCAGGGTGTGTCACATCTGCACCCAAGATCATCACCGCTTTCTTTGCCAGATTCCTGAGGAGCACTGAGTCAACGGTGTGATTGGAATTGCCAAAGCGTAAGTTCAGTTTCATGGACAGGTTGCGGACGTAGTCGCGGACCTTCAATGTGCTGTGTGTCCCTTTACGAATATCATCGAGGATGGCGTTGGACCTCTGGTTGTAATTCCCCTTGTAATCCTTCACAAAGCTGTGAGGCAAGAATTTTTGCATGCAAATACCAAGCGACTTCAAACCCGAAAGCTGATCGGTCGCTATCTTGAAAGAAGCGTAATTTTGACGTTGGGTGCTATCGACCGTTGGGAAAACCATGATTGCAATGTCGAAAGATGCAGAGTCATAGAGCCTTTTCAGCTGGGGCTCCAGAATCTCTGGGTTCCAATTCTTGACAATTTCGTATTTGCGAGTCGAATCCCTCAACACCAGTTTTTGGGCACCATAACTCGCATGGCATTGGTTGAATACGTTGACAGAGAGGTCGTAGTGAGCAGTATCGCCTCCCGCAGCGCGAAAGAACTGCACCTTCTTGGCTGCACTTGAAGAACCATCATCCTTGAACTTGGAATTCTCTGGCATTTTCCACCAGCCTTCTGCTGGCACCGAGGTTTGGTTCATTGCGTATAAGATTTTCGGGCTCGGAATTTTACGCGCTGGTAGCTTCAAAAGCTTGGGGATGATATCGATGTTCATCGCTCCGAGCATAGGAAGGCGTGAATCCTGTCTCAAACCCAAGCACTTCATGCCCTCTGAAAGAATAGCGTGGTAGTTTTCTTCAGGTCTCTTCTTGGCAATGTCAATCATCGCACCTGTAGCACTTCCAGAAAGCGTGCCTTTGTACACTTGCCCGGCGATCACGTCCAGTTGGGAAGCAAGGTAGTACTTCTGTTTGCCTTCCTCTTTGCGACCAACGTTTGCCGTGGGCATCGATTTGTCTTCTTCTGGGCAGTGATTAAAGTATTTTCGGCGCAGATGTTTCCATACAACCTTCTTGGGATTTGAGTCGTCAAACTTGAATGTCTGTTTCTGTGGGAATTTGCCAAATTCGGATAGAGTTTTGACTCGACGACCTTCCAGGTCGATGTCCTGAGAGTTCCCACCTCGTCCAGCACGGTCGAAGTTGACACGAACACGCAGTCCGCCAAGGTGTCGCTCCAGCTTCTTCCTTGCTTCTTTCGAGATGCCCTCATCGGATCCCGCCCAGGAGTGGAGAGTTTCGAATTCTTGTAGATAATGTCGCAAAGGTTGCGCTTTGTAGAATGCACTGGTGACGTTGCTCACATTGAGCAAGATGCTGCCCATACCCGGTTTGATGGATGAGTAATATCCACGGATTGCGACGAGGCCCATATCATCAGAACCTTTCTCGCCCTTGTGAACAAAATCCTCCCAGCCAGGCCTGAAGTAGAAGCGGTTGTTGCCAATCTGGAATGACTCCTCGTCGCTGGTGGAATCTGCGACTGCCTTTGCAATGACGATGTTCAAAGCCTCTTTCGCACCACGGTCCTGATAGTGCTCATCGTTGCCATTTGCGTAATCGTTGAGGCCGTCGAGACGATGTGCAGCTTGAAATGTCAGTCCCAAATCCTTCCTTTCGGGCGTTTCGCGGCTTCCAGCAGTGAAGTCGTTCACTTTGATCGAACGCAACACAACTCCAGGGGTTTGTGCGGCGGCACCCTGCAGTGGTGCAAGCGTGATGAGCTTCTTTTTGTAATCCGTAGCAATACGGTCTCTCGCGGCGTAGAGTTCAGGATCGATTTCGATCATATCCAACACCATCATTTTGCACTTTGCACGAGATGCTCTGGTGGGGAAACCGTTGATAGAGTACTCGTAAAGCACTACCCCAGGGGGAAGAATGACCTTGAAGTGGTTGGTGAGAATTTCGAGGTCCTGCTGTACTCTCACAATTTCAGGACGAAGCTCATGATGATGAAACTGCATTCCGGGATGATTGTTCCGCGATGCATTGATCTGAGGCCTTTTGTTGCCTTTCAAGCCAATTTTGCCGTGAGTCTCTGTTTCGACTGTTTCGGACGTATCTACAGGCTGCTTCGGGCCCATTTCGATCTTGACATTGCGGTTGCGATGCGAGTCTATTGGTGCGCACTGCCGCTGAATACTGCTGTCCTCAGTTCCAGGATTGGCATTTTCAGAGGACACACTAGGCTGGGTGACTGGATTGGCAGAAGAGGACGCGGTTGCCGGAGGATTTGCAGAGATAGCACCCGTGGAACAATTGCTTGGCTGGGAAGTGGTAGAAGTTTGAGCTGCTTGTTGAACATCGCTACTAGCAGACGCGGTGCTGTTGTTTGGCTGTTGCTGGCTGTTATTGTTGTTGTTACGTGCACGTCTGCGAGCTCGGCGACCTGGTGCAGCAGCTGGGTCTTCTGCTAGTTCGGCTCCTGGCACTTGCCTTCCACCCACACCAGTCTTCGGTTTGGGAGCCATGGTGAGATTTTGGGAAAGTGTGCAACAACAGAAGGTGGATGAGTGATGAGATCAAACACAGGCTCGCAAAAGAACGAGCGGTGCTTGGATGAAGAGAGGAAAGCCCACAGCAGTGCGGGCCAGCGGCGAATATATATCACAGCGTCGAAAGCTAGACAGATGAGTAAGGCATGTCTGCTGCATCAGTTGACCAAACAGCAATGTCAAAGAAGTGTTTGCTCGGACGCTGACATGAAGCGGTAGATGTCTAACTCAAGCATGAAAGAACAATGCCAGATGTTTGCATGCAAGATGACTTACCGCAAAGTGGAGTCTTTGGAATGGCAAACAATTTGTTTCCCAGGATGACAGGCACAAAGTGAGAAGAGTACGCACAAACAAATCAGTACGGCCGATAATGAGACAAGTTGATTGTGAAACCAGGCGGTAAATGCGTCTTGAGCGCTGTCATTATGCCAATACACAGCACCTTTCATATGTAATTGCCAACTGCAACATTTTTGTCAGCAAACTCTCAGAAGCTCAGTCATCATTCCAATTCCGTACCTTCCAAACCCAGCTCTTATACTGGATTGTGGCGAGATCTGGGCCTCCGTTGTATTCAACTATGTTGATAGCAGTATCGAAGCTTGCAAGCCATGCTCCCTATTTGCCGGATTGCTGACCCATGACAGTAGGAAGAACCCTCTCTCTTTCCTTCGCAGCCCTGCCTCGGCTTTCGGCCGAAGGTGCAATCTCGAGCTCATCTTCTTCATCACTGCTCTCCTCAGCAGGATCCCAGCCCGCCAACCCTCTCAGAACTCTGTTCTCCTCTTTGAGAGCAGCGACTTTCCGTGTGTAAGGCAGCTTTTCCTCCTCTCTCGACTGAACGGCACGTCTGAGCTCGTCATTGAGCTTGCTCAATCCCCGTTGCCAGTCCTGGTGGATTTGCTGTGCTTGCACGGTCTCGGCGCGAGACTCTTGCAAAAGATGTGTGTAGTGCTTGTGAATTGAGGCGATGTAGTCGTTTTGTTGGAACACGTAGTTGCGGATACGCTCGGTGGCCTCGGTTAGAGTGTCTTCGTATTGTGCTTGCAGGCGGTTGTGCTCTTCGTTGGCCTTTTCGTATGCTTCGATTTTGTTTTTCGCTGCATCGAGAGAGCGTTGGAGTGATGTTACGGTGGGCCCTGATTGCTCGGATGGTGCTGCGAGTTATTGGTCACTAAAGGGCACAAAGCGGCAGATGGCGTGCTAAGAGTGCACATAGGGAAGATGCGACATACATTGTCCTGAAGTATCTCCATTGACAGTGGGCATTGAAGGTAAACCTGTGGGGTATCTAGCCTAGATACGCTGTCACTATCCTGATCTCCTGCTAAAGCTCGCACGGCAAGCTTGGTATTCAATTCTTCAAACGAGTGACATACGTTGCGTCGTTCCACTTGCTCCAAACCATCTTGTACGCTAAGAAAGTCCTCTCTGTTCTGTTGTAACCATCCGGACAATGTCTCCATGTTTTGCATCAATGTTTGCATATCGCTGTAGTGCCCCGCAGAGGGCATGCTGTTTAAACCACCAGCCGCGTTGTACAAACCGGCATTGCCGGCATTCTGGTGGTTCGCCATAAGATCGTCTTCGACTTTTTCAGTGCTGCGTGTTCAAGCAATGAATTGGTGTGCTGCCGCTGGCCGAAGCGTCCGCTGGCGCAGATACACTGAGTTTCGGCGACTGTTTGGCGAGCAGATCAGGTCTGAGGCCTGGCCGATCGCGGTATGCCGACTCCGGGACCGTCTCACACGCACCGTATGCGGTTTTGATCGAGTCGTCGGATGCGCAGCGCTTAACGACGTTTCCAAGGACAGTGCTGTGGGTGGTCTCGTTCACCGAGCGCGGCGAGTGATCGGTGGATCGCGACAGAGGGTACTCGTTGAGGTTACTAGGGTCGTCGGAGTCGTTGGAGGACGTGGAATCGGTGTAGTGTCGTTCTTTGCGCTCTTCTCCAGATCGGCGATAGTATTCGGCTTCTGCTTCTGCTTGTTTACGTGCTTCTGTAGCAGAGGAGGTTAGCGCATGTGAGAGTGTGAAGCTTCCAAAGGAAGTCGTAGCTCGCTCGGCAGGTACCCTGGTACCCTCCATGCTAGACCCAGATAGGCTAGCGTGGATGGCCCTCTCCCTCCGAGCCATCCAACATCTAACCTCACTCTGTCTGTTTTGGTGGTCGAACACCAAATGACTTACCTTCAACGGCTCTTTCACGCTCGTATTGCTCGCGCTGCCTGCCTCCAATCTCCTGACCCGCGTGCGTCAACCAAGCGACTGCTCCGTGTGGACCTGTCTCCTGATATCCGTATTTGATCTCGATGTCGTCCTTGAGGACTCCTTGAATCTTCAAGCGCCGCAACAAGTCGATTTCCGTTTGCCTCTCGGTGAACAGTGCATACCCGCTGAAGCCTTTCGCTTCTCTAGCCTGCTGGTAGTTGTTGTAATCTCGAATGGCGCTGACATCGGTCAAATAGCTAATGCTGCGGACGTCCACTGGAGTCGGCGGGCCACCGATCTGGTACTTGTGCTCGTTGACCGTCATATCTCGCAAGTTCTGATTGATCTCCTCGATGTCACGGCTCGGTGGCGGGTACGGTGGTAGCATTGGTGTGTTGGCCATCTCCTGCGTTCCAGAGCCATACAGTAGCTGCTGAGACCAGGTTGCGTAGTTGCGGATTTGAGGGTTGTCTGACATCCATTCCATTTCCTCTTTGCTCAACTCATTGGCCTTGCTAGAGTCGAGCTTTGCAAGTGCAAGGGCGCGCCTGCGCATGATACTAGCCTTTCGCGACTGCTGTTGCTGCGGAGGCAAAGGCGTCAATGGCTTGAGAGGGGCTTCGCTATCCTCTCCTGGTTGATGGTCCTCGGCCTTGTCCACGGAGTTGATGAACTGCTCCATGTTTCTCATGCTGCGCTGCTCCCTTCTACGTTGTTCGTCGGCGCTTTGTTCGTTACTCGCCACTTCACCTTCCGCTCGCTTCTCGGAGCTGACCTGTGTTAGGAAACTGCGAATTATTCTACCGCTACTGCGACGGGTGTCCGCGGAAGAAGCCTGATTGTTCGAGTCTTCTGAAGCCATCGTCGAATAGACCTGACTG
The DNA here is from genome assembly GCA_030772445.1 of Cladosporium sp. MBC 237. NCBI lineage: Eukaryota > Fungi > Ascomycota > Dothideomycetes > Cladosporiales > Cladosporiaceae > Cladosporium > Cladosporium sp. MBC 237. The sequence goes on from JAPHCH010000111.1 coordinate 81,079, forward strand.
TCGAGATTCTGATGTCTTTCGAAGATGTCTTCCTCAGGATTGGGGACATCTCCACCTCCTAGCGCGGGCTCTCTGGGTAGAAACGATTGGATCGGCGGTGTATCCTTTGGCTTGCGGGTGTGGAAGGGGCTGTTGCGCATGCGTGGCGTTGCTGGCGGAAGAGGGCGGGTCTCCAAGCCTCGCAAGCTGTGTTGTGGTAGCGAAGAATTCTTCCCTTTCATCTTCAGTACGCCATGTTAGCATCGCTTCTTCGCTGAGAGTTGAAGGTGCGGGAAGTACAGTCCGCGGTGGCGGACCTGGGTGATTGCTGCTGCGGCGGCGGGGCATGATGAGTGACGTTAGGGTCCGAGTCAGAGTAGGGTGAAGTGTATTATCGAGAGACTGAATTGCGACGATGTAGGAAAGACTTGGTAACCAAGAGGAAAAGTGTGTTGTGTTGAGATATTTACAATTCAAGAATAAACAAAGACTCACTGTCGAGCGAATTTGACCCTTCTGCTTCCTGCACATGTGATGACATAAAAGCGTTGCTATGCAAACGAGAGCTGCAACCCTCAATCGCTCCTTCCTCCACAAACTTGCCATGCGCGTTAGGTGAAGCGCTCAATTCTGCGGGCGAAATGAGGCCTGCATTCGATGTCGAGTGATCCCTGTTGTTTTCTGACTTTGGTTTTGATCGAGCGAGCGAACCACCAAGGAATCGATCCGTCACATTCCTTGGGCATGACTCCTTGACATCTTGTCCCGTCGATTTCTCGGAAGCAGTGTCATTGATACTTTCCATCCGGCAATGTCCTTTCTCTTTGACCTTGGCCGACGCATTCTCTTTCGAAGGTGATAACAAACACCGTTTAGACAGCCTTGTGGTAAGCTCTTCTGCCAGCGACTTGCTACCAGAAGGCTTGCTCAAATTCACCAGATTCTTGAAACCGCCCCCTGCCAGCCCAACACTGGCATTGCTTTTGGTAAGGACCGGAGACCAAGAGTGTTTATCGGTATCTAGCGTGTACGCGAGTGCTTTGCGAGCACGACTGGAGTCAGTGGACTTAGATGACACGAAAGAGACATCCGAGTCAGATGCTGCTGCAGCCCTTCGTCCCTTGTCTCTCTGAGAGATTTCGGTAGTCGAGCTGAGCGGCAAGCATTCACCATCATCAGAAGTGTCTGACTCTTCCTTGATAGTCGAAATGAGTGGCAAGGGTACGCAAGTATTACTTGTGTCTGACTCTTCTTTGAACGGGGAATCAAAGCGAGGCTTAGATGTCGTCTGAGCATCTTCCTCAGACTTTCCATCTGTGCTAGTCTTGACCACGCTGGGAGCTGCTGGAAGAGGGGCAGTGTTTTCGTATAGGTAGCGATCGGGAATTAGCTCTGAGCTACCAAGCCTACGAGAGACTGGCCTGTCCATAACATGGCGGCGCTGTGTTGTCCATAATCTCCGGGGCACAGGAGATAATGGCGGCCCCATGGGACCAGCGTACCCTCTCCCGATCTCTTCTCGTGGTGATGGCCGAGGTTGCTCTTTTCTAGCTCTGACTAGCGGCACACCGAAGTTGGACGATGCATCTTGATATAGAGGTCTTTCGTTTGCTGGTGGAATCGAAGGGTAGAGCTGAGCTTGGGCCACATCCTGAGCCTGCTCAGTGTTTAATGTTTTTTTGGGGCTTTCGGAGGATCGAGAGGAAGATGAGAAGCTGTTAGAATCCACGTCACTTGGACAGCCGATACATTGTCCATCGGGCAGATCAGGTCTGTCAAACTGCTTGCCGTAGTCTCTAAACTCGAACACGGTACTGTTTTCAGGATGTTCTTCGTCCACATGCGTCACGTGCCTTAGCCTTGATGGTTTGGGCGGTGTGAAGTCCCTTCGAGGAGTCACTGGTAGTGGACCTGCAGAAGCTCCAGGGTCTGGTGTAGGGTTGGGAGATTTCCGCATATCATTATTTGAGACTGGATCATCTGTTGTAGAGACATTCTTGTCCAGCTTTCTATCATTGACGCTCGACAACTCGTCAACAACATTATGAAGCTCGGTGATCTTCATGTCAGTGAAGCAATCGGCCATGTTCCCATGCATGAAGCAGTTGTCCAACGCCGAGCCAGCAGTTGCTGATTTTTCACTGGGCATGGGCAAGCCAGGCGGCCGTCTGCGGACTGCAAATTCTGCCGTCTCTTTCGATTCTGACTTTGAAGATGGCGATAGATACAAGTGTCGCAGCAAGCTTTGGGAGCCAGTATACCGCAATCGCTGGTGAAGCCCCCATCCGTATCCAGTTTCGTCCCAGGGCACATGCATTGCGACTGACGCGTATGGCATTTCCGACAACTGCTTCTGGTATTGCCATGCTCTGGCACGAATGGAAGCCAGCTGTATAAATGATGTTGTCCCACAGTACAGCCAGAATTTCATCCACGGCACCCATGTAGTGAAAGGATTCCACATGATGTACAATGCAAAGTCGTTGACAACCGATTTTGGCGTTTTACCTGGATAGACCATGCCGCATATATTATGCAGAACATAAGCCTCCCCGATGCAATCGATGAGATCTGGAGGCGACGCCACTGTAAAGTTGGGTATCCACCAATCTCTTGACGCCGACTAAGCGCATTTGCAGATGATTTGCTGTCTCCAGTTCAGCAACGACCTGTGCAGAGTGCAGCGCGCTTCGAGAATGTCCTGGTCGAATGAAACGCCGTGATGTACGCAGTAGAGATCGTAGAGAAAGCTGAAAAGATTGGTCAAGTCGCTCAGGGGGGCGATCGGACCACTGGAAAGAACTGGGGGGAGCCCTGCAAGTTCAACGAATGTCCCCCAAGAGACTGGTCTTCTCGTGGTCAAACAAGGAGTCCATGTGAGCGTCTTCACGGTGTAGTCCACGGAACACCAATCAATACCTCGAATGTCTTTTGGCTTGGAAATGTCGAACAAAACATTGCCGCGTGACTCTCTATCTCGAGATCTAGAGTTTCTCGGGACTTCGTTGAGGGGAGCGATATCCGCAATAGCGCACAAGATGTTGTCTGCGGTCGACGCCCTCTGTTTCGTGCTTCGGATGGACTGATTTGCCTTTATCGTGGTTTGAGCATGACCATGCGACTCTGAGCTTGGGGTGGTCCATTTCTTCCATTTCTTTCGAGCAGCGATTACGGTCGATAGACTTGTTGCGATTTCCCCAGGGTCAACCTTTGCCATTGCACAGAGTATGCTATCGATCGCACGAGCCGATAGTGCCATTTTTCGATCAAAACCCCCTGTCACATCCGCTTCGTAGTTTACACCGAAAGTTGACATCAAGGTGTCTCCTGACGATCTTGCAGGAGAGTTCTCAAGCAGCTGTGAGTCAAGTGATCCTCGATGAAGCCTGAAAGGCGAACAAAGATGGCGCATGGTATTATCCTTCGAAGATGTGGCGGCTGACATGATGAAGCAAGGGTCATTGCAATCACGCAGCCGCTTACTTCTGGGACTTTGGTGATTTGCAACGCCTTGAGGCAGCACACGTTCGCCGTCTTGGGAGATTGGGTTTTCGAGGCTCATTCGTGCAATGTCCTCAACATTACCAGTCACTTCCACAAGTGAGGTAGACGCCATGGCTTCGACTTGGTCAAGCCATGCAGGAATTCCCCTTGGTCTTTCGACGTCTTCCTCGTTTGGTTCGTCTGCGACTGAATACGGCCTTTCTGCGGATGTGAGACGTGGCACCCTTCCACGAACAACTGGCTCTGGTTCCATGACTCCATGCTCTGATCTGTCTTCTCCGGGTGGTGATGATTGAGCATTGCGGCTATGGGGGAAAGGATTGCGAGGAAAGTACCGAGTATGCTCGTGTCGCTGACGTCCTGCTGTGAAGCGTAATTTGTAGGGCATGGTCGCTCGATGCTCATTCTCGCGCTGTTCCGTTTCAATTGCTTTCAGTGCGGCTATGAAATCGGGGCTGGTCAGGTCTGGTGGCTCGCGATTACTGACAGACCCCTTGGAAGCCTTGCGAGGACGACGTCGCGTTCGTTCGTGGCGCTTCGATTGCCTTTCTCCAGCGGCTTCTACCCCGTCAGCTCTTGAGTCACTGCCGAGTGAAATGTCTCTTGTGGTATGTTCTTCTCCGGTTGATGGTCCCTGGTGTTCCATGCGAGTCTTGACTGGCGGCATCGCTGCAGGCGCTGACCTTGACCGCCGCAGATTGACCAATGTACGCTGAGGACCAGATATGCTTAAGCCTTTCGGGCTTGATGCGGGAGCTCTCTCTTTGCCTTTGCTCCGTGTCATGCCTGAGGGCCCAGCCTTTTGCTCGTTTGCCTGGTCCAGTACACAACCATCTGCATCGACAGGACCTGCTTGGTTTTGGGCTTTGTCGACATCTGGTTGCGCGGTCTCTCCAGAACATGCAAAGACACACAACTGATCATCCAGTCCAATCGGAGGTCCTGGGTAGAGAATCTTGTCCAAAATTGTATTGCTGTCAGGCTCGTCATCCGTGGAATAAGTGTGGTCGACACCGAAGCTTCGGGGAATGCGCGCAGGGGTTGGAGGCGAATGCCTTATCTTTGGCTTGCGCCTTCGCCCGGAAGATCGAGAAGTGATTGGGCTAGCGTTCAGGGAATCGAAATGAGTGGAGCGAGGCATGGTTGTTGGGCGCTGGGGGCGCGATGGTGTTGTTTCCAGCGTCGCTGATCGATCCTTTGGTGGCATTGATGCTAGATCTAAGAAACGATCCTCACAATCAATTGGCGCAATTTTCGATAGGTGTTTCAATGTGGAAGTGTCTTTGTTGCCCGCAGTCGTCAACCCAGTCAGCTCATCACTATCGTCTCCGTCCCAGACAGCGCCTAGAGCGTCAATCGTCTCTTTCAAAGCATCCCAACAGCGTCGCAGCGTACCAGCGGTTGGAGGCTCATCAGCACACGGTACAACTTTCTTGGTGTGCGATGGTCGGGGCCGCGATAGAACATGTTCCTCGGGTTGTGTGTCCAGGAAAGGGTCTATTCCTTCCCGCCAGCATTCGAACACACTTTTGACGACAGGAATGGGAGGTCGTTGGGGATGACCCAAGTCGGTGTAGGGAGCTGCTTGCCTTTGTTGCTGCTTTTGATCTTCCTGCCACTCCTTCAGACTTTCCGCCATGACAGCTCTCACGATATCGTCGTCTACCGTCTCCATGAAGCTGATACGTTGGCCAAGATGTGGTATGTGCATGGCGGAGAATATTTGAGGACCGCCACCAGAGTCGCGAGCTCGTCCCTTGCCTTTACCGACATAGTTTCTGGGCTGTTCAGATGAGCTCGGGTTGCGAGAATCTGGCACGCTCTCCGCTGTTGGATTCTGCATGTCATCTCCTGGCTCTGATTGAAGTGCCGGCTCCTGTTGGCTCTCGTTCAATTTTGGCTGGTCGACATCAGTAGGACCAATGCCAAGCCGAGGCGGTAGTTCAAGTGGACGTGAAAAGTTGGGCGGGCGTGCGTTCTCATCACTTCCTGTTGGAGGCCCTACTCTTGTCGACTCAGTGTTTGCCTGATCAGTAGCAGGCTCGCTTGAATCGACGCTGCTGTAAACAGGATCTTCCGTGCCTAGAATCGTCTTGGGTGATACAGGCTCATCTGACTGCATGGAAGGCCCTCCAACACCGTCCAATGCGGACGTTTGAAGTCGCTCCAATTGTTTTGGGCTGCGTGGAGGGAGTAGCGGTCTCTTGCCTTCAACAAGCCGCCTCCCCCGAGTGTCTGATACACGTGAAATGCTACGTTGGACTATGACATCTGTCAAATCCATGGGTGGCGGGAGCTCATTTGACGCAGACCTTGAGCGGCGCGTGAACCACTTTCTGAATCTTTTCAGAGAACGGCTTATGGAGACTCCCATTCTCACAGTGGCGTGGGTCGTGTTACACGCAGGTTCGCCGTCATCGGCTTCGTCTTCTTCAGTGTATGTACTGCTGTCGAATTCGCTGGCGAGATTGTCGGAGCTTTCGTACAAGGCTTTGATAACTTTGCCATGTCGCGGATCGTGGGCGAGTGATCTCAAACGGCGTCGTTCAAGGATAACATCATCCATTGTGTAGGCGATACGTGGAGGTACAGCACCGTGGCGGACAATAGGGCGAAGAGGCAATGTCGGTGAAGACACAGAACCTTGTGCCGATTCGGATGGCGAAGCCTGGGGACCTCGCCTCATGGCCAAGAACCTGGAGGTCGCGAGGTAAGGACCATTTCTAACGACATTGTCGGATATGTCTGATGTTGTGCGTCGCCGAGATGCCATCCACTGGCCTGACCTGCTCACAACCCATCCGCGTAGTTCTCGGACGTCCTTTGCATACTCTTTGACAGCGCGAGTCGCCCAACTATTCTTCGAGGACCTTGCCAAGCTACGTCGGAAGACTCGATGATCAAGCTGCAAGAACTTTGTCGGTGATTTCTGACTATACACAATGACGTCGCGGGGATTATGCGGTACGACGGCTGCGCTGCGGCGACGATTCGATGGACGCTCTTCTGGTGAGGATTCCTGGTTCTGCGTTGGAGGGAGCAGCCTTGTAACGGGTGGAAAGTCCTCAGAGGGTTGATCCAGCGAGCCCGTGGCAGGATCGCGTGACGAAGGCGAGTGTGAGGCGGATCTCGGTGCGACATCGTAACAAATGTTGTTTTGAGGTGATAAGGACAGGAGTTGGTCGAACGTAACGGACAGCGCTTGTTCAAAGTCATGTACTGTTGGGCTGTTCGTTGGCGACGTCTCCCTCTCTAACGGCGGGTCTTGAGACCTCGACCGGTCACTCATACTGGAGTATATTACCGTGCTAGAAATTCAGCATCTAATGGGGTAATTATGATGATGGTGTCCAGGTGCGATGAATGGAGTGTATTCTGATGTCGATACAGCAGGTGAATTGCATCGATGAGAGGGTTGACGTAGAGGAATATGAAAAGCAAGAGCTGTGTGATGAACACCTTCTTCCTGACACTGTAACGGAGGTACCTTACCTGGCCATAGGGAAGTTCTTGCGATGTTTCGCAGGATCTCAACATATTTGCAGAAAGCACGTTAACGCATTCGTAAAACCTAACTTACCTATACACTGTTCAGACGGTCGCACACAACATCACATATCTGCTTTGACGCGGTCAGCTTCAGCAAGGAACAAAAAGCAGAACGCCCCGTTTCATGCGTCAATCAGACGCCGAACCACCGCTGATGATACAGCTGCCACGATGGCTCTCACCTTCTCACAGTCATTGTTAAAAACGTTTTGCATTCGCTTTTAGAATCCATCCTTGATGCTCTTCTTCAGCTCCTCAGCCAGTCTCTTCTCATTGATATCCCACCACCACTGGTTGCTCTCATCTCTGCCCTCTTTCCTCTTATCCTCTTCATTCTCATCCCAGGGCTTTGGAGCCAAGATGTAATGCACGTTCTTGACCTTATCGTCTCTCCAAATAGCATCATGTACACCCTTCCACCTCAGAGTCTTCAGAGCATTGTAGATGTACGGAATGCCAACCCACCGTCCGTTGAAAACGTCGCCTAGAAGTGATTGATCACTGAACTCGTATGCGGTCGTTGCCTCGGAACCAAGTGCGCTCGAGATCATATCATATGCCTCGGCGCTCGGGACTACGACTTGCAATCCACCATTGGGCATTGCCAGACCCGCTGTGGACGGAGCGCCTTCTACCTGCGCCTTCTCTGAATCTCCATGCTGGGAAGTGAATGCGCAATTCTCCGGTATCCAATCGCGCGGGTAATGTGGCTTCTTCAAAGGATTGCAGACGCAAGCATGGCTCGCAGCAAATACCTTTGGGCCTTTGCCGGCCGCTGAGGCCGGATCAAGCGGGATATCCATTAACTCATCCATATTCTGCAAACACAGCATGTCGCTATCCAGCTGCACAACGCGATCGTATTCGACCAAGCTGAACGGCGTCAACTTGCTCCAGCAGTCGTAGAAGCGCGGGTCGTTGCTGAAATCCTTGGTCGTCTTGGGAAGCAGGTAAGGAATCTTCTTCTTGGGAATGCCTCGCGCCTCGAGGGCAGCATGGCCTTCCTCGGGGAAGGAATCGGTATACAGGGCCACGAGCGGGTATTTCGAGCCAACGAGCTTAAGCGAGTAGTCCAGCGTGAGCAGGCCAGAAAGGTAGTCGGTGTTTGTGATGAGCGTCGTCCATACTTTGGCCGAGTCAACCACGCGCTCCGGCGTGGGATTGGCCGCGTGGATGCTTTCGTTGGTAGCCATGGTGTTGAGTCTGCTGGTATGAAGGACGCGATATGCCTCGCCACGAGTCACGAGCAAACTCCATGCTCGTTAAATAGCGCGATGGTGTTATCGCGAGCTAAGGCGAATAACGCCTGGTGCATTTGCGCGGTGTCAGCCCACCTGGGTGCCCCGCCGATCGCGCGCTGTGAGAGCCAGCTGGGTGGGCTGAGTGGTCGATTTGCTGTGTCGCCTCGGCCAAATTTATCAATCGAAGACGTCACTGATCTCAATCAAATGCGCGTCGATCGAGGGCCCGCTTTGATTAGAATTGACGCCGTTGCGCGAGAGGGTCCTGTCACGACTTCTTTTAGCCCGCGGATGCGCGCCCAAACCACTTACGCACCATGCACACTGTCGGTTCTTGCAGTGCCATTGGAAGCTCATGTCGGTGAAGGATGCTACGCCTTCCGGCATCAATCCCAATGACGGGCAGCAAGCCATAGCTGCACCGCAGGGTGGCCAATACAAAGGTTTCGTCGCTGGAGTCTTTTCTGGCATCGCGAAGCTGAGCGTAGGGTAAGTTCACTTCACATGAGTACCATGCCTCGCGCGGTGGATGCATGCAGCTAACATCTATCCAAGCCACCCGTTTGACACTATCAAAGTTCGCCTACAGACCAACGCGCAATTCAAAGGTCCCCTCGACTGCTTGCTGCAGACGATTAGAAAGGAGGGTGTCAATGGCCTCTACAAAGGCGCTACTCCACCGCTTGTCGGTTGGATGTGCATGGACAGTGTGATGCTGGGATCCCTCACGCAATATCGGCGTTTGATCAATGAGCACATCGTACAGCCAAGGCGCGACGCGCAGCCGCCTTCGGTGTGGAAAGGCAGGGAAGATGAAAAGGCGAAGCTGCCAGTGCTAGGCCATGGCGTTGCCGGTATACTAGCCGGATGGACTGTTAGTTTCATTGCCGCCCCTGTCGAACATATCAAAGCCAGACTGCAGGTGCAATACTCTCGATCAAGGAACGAGCGTCTTTACACCGGCCCCATCGATTGTGCCCGCAAGATTTACAAGCAACACAGCATCAGGGGCCTCTGGCACGGTCTCGGCTCGACATTGTTCTTCAGAACATTCTTCTTCTTCTGGTGGGGAAGCTACGATCTCTTCACTCAAGTATTCCAGAAGCATACTACTCTAAGCACGCCGGCTATCAACTTCTGGGCCGGTGGACTAAGTGCCCAAATCTTCTGGATCACCAGCTACCCGTCAGATGTCATCAAGCAGCGGATTATGACTGACGACCTCGGTTCCGCAAAGAAGTTCCCGAGATGGAAGGACGCCGCTGTTACTGTGTACAAAGAGGGCGGATGGAGGGGCTACTGGAGGGGGTTTGTACCGTGCTTCTTGAGAGCTTTCCCTGCCAACGCAATGGCTCTGGTGGCATTTGAGGGAGTCATGAGGGCTCTAAATCGCTCTGAGCTCCCCTGAGGGACTATACGGAGTCCTTCCGTTGGCTCGCGGTAAACCGGTCCGACTAAACAAGATGACAACAACATTCTATATCCACTTTCTCCATGGGGCCTGGCGCCAAGGCTGTATTCATCTCATATTCGTAAGAATAAACAGTGCCTCCCGAGCGTGCCCGGCATGGCTTTCTCCTTGCCGATTAATGGCCGGTAGAAGCCAAAGCTTTATTGTAGGTGAGGCTGCACCTGGCTTCGTGGCTGCTGCCGCCGCTACCGCATCGCCGCCTCGCCCGCATCGTCCGCCTTGAGCGAGATACATGTGCAGTACACCACATGTATGAAATGGTGTAAGTGGGCGAAGTGGCCGTTGACAAGCCTTTCTGTGCAGGCATGAAGAGATCTAGATCTAAAATGTTTAGCGAAGGCTCAAAGTTATCCAGGCTAAACTTCGCACGAGTAAGTGAAACACTATCGGCTATCCCTACTCAAGTAGCTCACGCTACCGCACATGTAAGGCTTAGATTGCAAGGCTGGCATGCTCACGATGGCAGTCTCTTATCGTGTTCAGCGATCAGAGTTCAGTCTTCAGCGCAGATCTGCTCCCCAAATCATGTTTTGACTTTACCAGTGCGGCGAAATCTAACTTTGCCCATCCAGAACACCCCCCGCACTCCGACCACGCTGCCACTGGCACAAGGCTACCTATCCGTAGGAGGTCCATAACCTTGCGTGGTGATCATTGCGCGCAATTTGTTTTCAAAACCGTAGACCCGCCCATTCCGGGACCTCCTGCATTGTCAGAGACTCACCTGAAGGACGGCCTTGGACGCGATGTATGGCTCTTGGAACGAAAGTAATCCATCACCAGTCGACAATACGTCACGACCGGTGCCAAATACCGCCCCGTTGGCCAACACATCCCCAGCATGGAAACGTCGTCGAATCTCGGAGGGTCAGCAGGGGCGTCGGGCGACTAAAACCACCAGGGCTTGCGATGCTTGCAAGGTATTTCGTTGGCTAACTACTGTATTTGATGGTATGACACTGGCGCTGATACTTCATAGACAAAGAAAGCTCGATGTTCTGGCAATAAGCCCTGCACCACCTGTGCTGAGAAGAACATAGAGTGCTCTTACGATAGCCAATATCTGAGAGGTCGGCCGCCTACACCACCTTCTTCAACCCCAGAGGCCAGTCTCGGGGAGCAAGTCAGCGAAAGTCGGGCTCGCTCCAATTCAACAAATGTCTTTCCAAAAGAAATCCCTTCAGATCAACCTCGAAGCTCGCCAGAACCCGATTCTGCGGAGATCCACGGTCAATATGTGGATCCAACAAGCGGTTTGTCCTTTTTGCAACGGGCACAGTCACGTCTGAAACAACCTGGAGCTGGTAGTGGCATTAGCCAGCCAGAGACGATGAACCAACCTCTCACTGAATCCGGCGACAAGCCCCTGCTCGGCTCGCCTCACGATATGCACGATTCGTCCAACTTGAACTACCCTATCAGCTCCCATGCCCTATCAGAGCTACCTGGGGGAGACAACGCCATCGAACTGCTGGAATTATACTTCGACGTCTGCATTTCCACATACAAACCATTACATAGACCCACAGTGGAGATGTGGTACCAAACGGCAACAAACAACATATCTCGAGGACTGCCAATGTCACAAGGGCTCAATCACGCCCAATGCTCAATATTGTTGACAATGTTCGCCATAGCGACTTTCCATAGGCAAAAATCACGGGGCTATGCAGATGACGTCTCATCACTTTCCGAAAGCGATGCATATTTCAGGCGCTCTCTAAGCTTTACCGACACCGAAACAACAGTAGCGCATCTGGGATCTGCGCAAGCGCGAATACTGCAAGTCTTCTACTTGATGATGACGTGCAGGCCAAATCAAGCCTGGTACATTTTCGGAAGTCTGCTTCAAATCATTTCAGCGCTGGGAATGCATCGGAGAGATCGCAAGTGGAGTACAGGCGGCGCGCAGCCGGATTACATCCACTCGCAGAGTAGAAAGCGAACGTTCTGGAGCACGTACATCCTTGATAGATATCTTGGTGTCGTTCTAGGAAGACCTCGCCATTTCCACGACGACGACATCGACCAGGAGCCACCTGATTGTGTCAACGACTCTGAGATGTCACCCCAAGGTCGCCTGTATAGCGAGAGCCCAGAGGACTGCCACATGGATGGTTTTGTCTGCAATATCAGACTGGCACGCATTGTTGGCAACATTTCTCACGATCTCTACCCCATCAATCCATTGTCAGAGAGTCGCCGGGTTGAGATCACGAGAGCGCTCGGGAAAGAGCTCGACGGTTGGCAGTCTTCGCTACCTCCATTTCTGAGTACAGTCAAGCCTTCGAGCTTAGTCAGAAGCTTCCGCAGGCAATGCATTGCTTTACGACTAGCCTATGACCACGCAGTCATGCACCTCTACCGACCCTTTCTTCTCAATCAACGGAGCCGCCAGACAACGCCAGACACAGCCGCATTCCGACAAGAGGGCATCCAGCTCTGCATAGCAGCAGCGCAAGACGCCCTTCGCACTATCGACGCTTTCGCGCAAGAAGGACCGCTCTTTCACGCGTTCTGGTGGACTCACTACATCACTTTCTGCGCTCTCACTGTGATCTACGTGTGGAACACGCAGCAACCAAACAAAGCCATAGATGGAGTCGATCGCCAAAAGCTGATGACCTTGGCCGAGCAATGTCAAGTCCACCTCGCGCAAGCGACTGCCAGCAACTCCCCTAGCCGCCGCTACAGCATTATCCTGGAAGAACTACGAAGCGAATCGATGAAAGAAACCCCCTACCAAATGCCCGACCGCCAAAGCGACGCAAGAAGTTCCTCCGCTGGAGTGACAGCCTCGCCAGCAATGAGCCAAGGCGCTCCACCGACCGCTCCAACTTTCACTATGCCCAATCTCGTCCACAACATGGAAAGCTCGCTCGCCCTAGAGGCACGGAATCCTTTCGTCAATTGGCAGGCGTCTGACTGGCTTGAAGTTGATGCTTCAGTGAGTGGCTACCCTCAGGGTCATTGTCCAATGACCCTAGACAGAGACGGTGGTATGGGTCTCTGGGCTAACACCTATTACAGGCGTACGGCGTGATACCAACTTTCAATCCGAATGTGCAATGGTTTGGTGGAATATGATGCGGTAAAGAAGGGCATATGTAGTTTTTTAGCGAGACTCAAGTCCTTTTAGCATTAGATGTGTATAACCTTGACAGTACCAGTGTTGTGCCCCCTGGTTCCATCACTGCTTCAGTGACACGCGTATATGTAAACGTCGCCGTCTCACGTGTCGTCGTACTACTACGCCAGTTCCAAGTATGACGTTCCATGCCCAGTCAGCTCCCCGCGCCATCCCTCTCCGCAAAGCTTGGTCCATCCTTCATTGGCTCTGCATGATGTGAGCTCTAAACAGCTCCCTCCAAACACCCTCCTCCTCATTGTCATCAACCCAAACACTCCTCCATAACAATCCTTTTACCCTTTTCCAACAAAACACCATCAACCACACTCCTTACCACCACCACCCAGCATGTCCACCCCCTCAGCCTCCCGCCTGCTCAACCAGGCTGCCCGCTCCGCCTCTCGCTCCATCGTCCGCTCGCGCCAGGCAAATGCCTTCAACCTGCAGCCATGCCGCGCCATGCCCGCCGTCAGAGTAATCAGCTGCTCAAGAAGCTTTGCGTTCAGCGCTTCCAGGGCTACCGGCCTGATGCCTGACACCGAGAACCCGAGCACGCCCGCGCGCGATTCTTCTGCTGCTTCTCCCGCTGCTGCTGAGATTAGCGACGACGAGTTCCACACTCTGTCGGACGAGTTTCTGGAGAAGGTTCATGAGAAGGCCGAGCAAGTCCAGGAGAGCAGGGAGGATGTTGAGGTTGAGTTTTCGGTAAGTGCTTGGCCTCGGCAATCGGCCTTGCTGGTTACAATGAAGATGATGATGATGAAAGGGAAGTAGCTAACAGTACCCTTCAGGCCGGCGTCCTGAACATCACCTTCCCTCCCAACGGCACCTACGTGCTCAACAAGCAGCCTCCCAACAAGCAGATCTGGCTGTCCTCCCCCATCTCCGGTCCCAAGCGCTTCGACTGGGCCATCCGCGGCGAAGGCATGAACTACAAGGAAGGCTCCGGCGAGGGCGACTGGATCTACCTGAGAGACGGCTCTTCTCTGGCGGAGATTCTGAGGAAGGAGCTGGGTCTCAGCATTGATGTGAGTGGACATGAGGAGCGCATGGAGGAGGCCCTTAGCAAGGATCCTACTGAGTAGAGGATTGACGATATGAGGGAATCAGAAACGGCATTGTTGGAAGTAAGGGGATTTTGAAACGAGCGGTGGCCGCTGACAAGCAAGATGGTCATGAGAATCACGTATGACCGAGTTGTCTGCTGTGGATAGATCCAGACATGGAATTTTCTTTTACCAAGCATATAATCTCTACTGTTGCTGTCTTCACAGTGATCATCTTTCCGAGCAGAAGTGCTGTTTCTGTGGTGCATTCTCTTCTTCGACCACCTTCCTCATCCGTAGCGGCGCATGCGAGCCTTCTCCTCTCCTCGGCCGGCCTCTGAGCTCGTGTGTGTGGCAGCGTGATATCTTGCGGCTGTGGTGGCTCGTCCTGGCTTCCGTTTGCATGCTTCCACTCATGCGCATAGTCGCAAGCCGCAAGTGACATTTGGTAGCGCACAGTCAAGGCCTCGCTTACGGCTATGATCCCGTCATGCTCTTTCTTTCAGCACAGCTTTTCTCGCAAGCAGCGGATAACTTCCAGGCTCAATCCAATATTCCCTCCCAATCTCTCTCCCATTCCTCAACCCCAAGCTCAAGCGGCAGCAGCAACAACCTGCTGCTGCTGCTGCTCTCCCTTCTCCTTCTCCACCTTCTCCGCCTCCGGCTTCGGCAGGTCGTCCACATCGAAAATCACACGAATCATCAGGCTGCAGCTGGGACAGACGGCGATTTCCTCGCCGTCGCGCAGATCGTCGATGGCGATTTGGAAGCTGTCGCCGCAGGGGCAAGGGTAGGTGTAGGTTTGGAGGGCGGAGTCGTAGGTCATGTCCTGTTTTTTTGGTGAAGGGTTAGTTGGTGGTTTGGCTGGGCGGGTTTGACGTTTGTTTCTGGGGGAGGAGTGCGTACCTCGATTTCGATCTCGTCGTAAATGTTTTCGTCGGACATTTTGACGGTGTTTGTGCAGATAATTTGGGCTTGTGGGAGTGGTTGGGTTTCTGGTTTCGTGGTCTTATTCTTTTGTCGGTTCGTGAGTTGGCGAGATGATGAGTCTCGAAGGTGGTGGCGAGCGGACGATGGAAATTCTGGAAGCACGTGAAAAATCCGGGGTAAGGGTTCACTTGCCCTAAAGAAAGAGCCATCCGAGTCGCCAAATGCTGACAGAGCAATGTATAGATCCCAATCATACATTGGTGTGTCATACGCCCTATAGTTGACAATGCCAGGCGGCTGATGTTTGTACATAAAAACGTATCAATTTCCCATAGTCGTAAGGTACCCAGCATATTACTCCTTTCCAAGACCAGTCAACCCAAAATGCAAACCCTCCAACCAACAAACCTCCCCACGCGCCTCGCCTCCATAACCGCCCACTGGCAACCCTCGCACATCCTCACCCTAAACTCCTCCCACAGCCTGAAAATTGCCAAAATCCAAGGTTCCTTCATCTGGCACTCGCACCCGGACACGGACGAAGTCTTCCACGTCCTATCGGGCGGTCCCATGCGCCTCGAACTGTGCGCCAAAGCCTCGACGCCGCACGAAGCGGAGGCGGAGGGCGCCGATCAGGTTGTTGAGTTGCGGGTGGGGGATGTGTTTTTGGTGCCGAGGGGTGTGCAGCATCGGCCTGTGGCGGAGGGGGAGACGGGGATTTTGATGATTGAGAGGGTCGGGACGGTTAATACGGGTGATAGGGAGGGGCATGAGAGGACGGTGAGAGTGGAGGGGGAGGGGGTGTAGATGGGGAGTTTAGTGAGGTCGGGGAGGGTGAGAATGCAGTGCTGGTTGACGTTGCAAGCTGCTGCCTTTCGGGTTCTCTTCATGTGCCACAGTGGTGAAGATTCAATTGAACTGTTAATGAGATACGTTGATGCTACCATATAGGCTGACATAAGGCATGATTCATGATCATGCGAAGTGTGAGCGTCTTCATCTCAAGACTCCGTACCAAAGATCCTCAAATCACCCAGAACTCCGTCTTGCCTTCGTAGGGTTGACTGTGTAGTGATACTCCACGCGCCGGTGCGCTAGGTTTCAAGCCTGAACATCGACAACCCTAGGCGCATTCGCAAGGCCCATTTCGGCCATTGCTTGCTGTAAGCCAATCATCTGGTCGCCCTCTTTCTCCCAGCCCCTCAGAGGGCCCCAAACCAACTTCTTGCCCGCGTCTTCGACGACTCGCCTCAAAGCTGTGATGAGAGGGGCGCCCTGTTTGATGCCTGGGAAAGCATCGATTTCAACAGTCTCCAGACGGGGGACCTGTTCAAGTATTCCACGCAAGAGGTCTATGCAAAACCACTTGTACGTGTCTTCGTTGGCGTTTTTGCCGCGGAATCCCGAGAAAAAGCTGTCGCTAGGGTCGCACTGGACGAAGACCTTCAGTAACCGCAAGCTTGTGCAATCTCTTAAACCGAGACTGGGCTCCGTGTTTTGGCAGCGTGGGACTTTGCTCCAGCCTTTGCCGAGGCGCACTTCCATAGTGGTGACGACGTTACGGTATTTGGGAGGAATGCGAGCCAGCAAGGGTTTCTTTGTGTAGAAGAATCGATCATGGTGAGGGAAGAGTCGCATTGGCTGGCTGTAGAAGACTCGGTATGCTTCATCGTGCATACGATGGCTGACTCGGAGGAGGTGGAGGCGTGGTCTGACAAGGAACCAATTTACGTTAGGTTCTGGGAGGACTTATCAGTTGGCCATTCTGACAATTGCTATCATGTGTATTGATTCCGCCTACCAAGATCGAGCGGCGGATCAGGACGTTGATCCAGCCCTACTATGTTCCCAGCACGTGCCTTGCCTTCGTACATCTCCATTACATGCCGCTCTGTGACACGGAAAACCTCCTCATAGATGCGTAGTCTGAGCTCGGAAGGCAAGTCGAAGAAGCGAAAGGGTTGCCTGTTTTGCGACGACTCTTCCTCTTCCATGTCATCATTGGGTGGCGGGGTCGGCGCACGCGAAGGTACGGTGGACGGTGCCATAGATGACGAAGGTGTAGGGTTCGACGTGGGGACGGCGGTGCTCTTCGCCGCACGCGAGGTGGTAGGCTTGGATTTACGCGGCTTCGCCATGATGTGCAGGTGCGAATGGAGGATGTATATGTTCAAAGAACGGGAGTAGCTACTGCTGAGAGGATAAGGGAAGGCTCAAGGCCGATTTCAAGCCATCGTATGACCCCGATCTTGATTACGCAGCCATTCCGACGGCTGTCAAGGATGTCAAGAGTTCGGCGGACGGTGATGTAAGGTAATGTATGTGTTGTAGGTTGGTTGCAGACAATAGTGATAGGCGATGGCGCGAAAGTTGGTATGATCGCTCGCCTCGCTCGGCAAGGCTTAGTTTTAGACTCGGGCAAGGCACGGGTGGGATTGTACAGTCATAACGGGAGTCCCTGTGTAATGGCGGATGTGCTCAGCTCACAGCGCTTCTTTATAGACGGTCGTTTGTCTGCCCAGCATGTGTTCAACTTCGTCTCCAGGATACGCGGATAGAAGCCTAATTTCAAACGCCGGGGGTCAACTTTCATGTGAAGAGAGAAAGGAAGAGCACGCGAGGCGGAGTGAGCTCTGCTTTTTAACTCTTCTGCAAGCCTCCGGTTGACTGTATGTGGCGGGGTTGTCAAACGGTCTTTTCTCGGCCGCCCGCGCTGCCTGCCTGCAAGACAACCCACGTCGACACATCAAATGTCCACTACTGCTAAGGCACTCAACTAAGGCACTAAATCGGTGAGGGTGGTATAGAGAACGGCGTCAACCTCACTACCACGCCACTCCAACTATTCCCTCCCTTGCTATCCTGGCCAGCAAACATGGCCTCGTTTGCCATAGAGGTCCCTGGTGAGGCCAACCCTCTCTCCGAAAATCTGCTCGTCCACAGCCTCCAATCAGCCTCATCTTCCGATCCGCAACAAATCCAGACTGGCACCAAACAGCTGCAATCATGGGAGAAAAGTCAAGGATACTACGTCCACCTCCAGTCGGCATACCTCGACCGCCGCCTTCCCCTCGAGATCAGATACCTGGCAATTATCCAACTCAAGAACGGCATCGACAAGTACTGGAGAAAGACCGCAACAAAGTAAGTTGACGATTTTACTTTTGTTATTGTTTTTGGTCCTGTGTTATTGATGCGTGAGGCGGCCTTGTGTAACGTGCTCATGCAAACATCTTTCTTTACCTGGAATCGCCCGCTACAAAATCACACATCATATATCCTACCCTAACCCGTATAACAGCGCAGTATCCAATGAAGATAAAGAAGTCATTCGCTCTCGACTAGTCGAAGGTGTACTATCCGAGAGTGACAAGAGACTTGCAATTCAAAACGCCCTCGTCTATTCGAAGATTGCCAGGTTCGAATTTCCTCAAGAATGGTCCGATGCCATAACTTCGATATTGGGCACTGTCCGAAACCGCCAGGACCATGCACGTGAAGGGAATGCTTTGCTTGTGCTTTTGCAGATCACGAAAGAGCTCTCGACGGGCCGCCTTCAAAGAACTAGGCAGCATTTGCAGGCCGTCACGCCGGAAATGGTGCATGCAATCGGCGAGCGTTATGCTAACCACGTTGAATCCTGGCGCTACTCATTGAGCGAAGGTGCCAATGACTTTGCAGTCGAAACTGCTATGAAAGACAGCTTGCTTTGCATCAAGACGCTTAGACGCCTTCTCATCACAGGCTACGAGCACCCTAGCCGAGATAACGATGTGGTGGCCTTCTGGAAGTTATCGATTCAAAACCTTGGAGCATTCATGCAACTACGATCGAGTGGGCAATTTCCGGAAGCAGCCAAGACTTTACTGGAGAAGCATATGCTGCAATTGGCAAAGCTGCACCACGAGCTTGCAAGAGATCATCCGGCCTCCTTTGCCCTGCTGCCGGATTCCGTACAACTTGTCCACTCCTACTGGTCGGTGACCAAGGACTTCGGTGCAAACTTTGGCTCGAAAGAAGCTGTCGCATCTGTCCTCGCCAATGGTACCATCGGAACAGATGGTGATGCCAGCGACCAAACAGTCATGGAAAAGCTTGTTCTACGAGGATTGTTGATCTTGCGTGCTTGCGTCAAGATGGTTCACAATCCCACCCAAACCTTCAAGTACAAGCAACCACAAGACAAGGAAGAACGTGCACAGGCTACTGAGCTGTTGAAGCAGAATCTTCTGCAGGAGGACTTCATCCGCGAAATCATGGAGACAGTAGTTACTCGTTACTTTGTCTTCCGAGAAAGCGATCTGCGCGAGTGGGAAGAGGAGCCCGAAGAGTGGGAAAAACGCGAAGACGGCGAGAGCGAAGATTGGGAGTTCAACATCAGATCGTGCTCGGAGAAGCTCTTCCTTGATCTTGCCATAAACTACAAGGCCATGCTTGTGCAACCCCTTCTGCAAGTGTTCTACTCCGTCGCAACGCCAGACAACGAGGACGTGCTGTTCAAGGATTCCGTATACACGGCAATAGGATTGTCGGCACCCGTTGTCCACGAACAGCTCGACTTCGATGCTTTCATCAGAGACGTTCTTATTCAGGAAGTCCAAAAGCAGAAACCCGGATTCAATGTCTTGCGCCGTCGTGCGAGCATCCTGCTTGGACAGTGGATCACCATCAAGGTTTCAGAGCAAAGCAGGCCTCTGGTGTATCAGATCTTCCAGCATCTCTTGACCAAGGAAGGCGAGCCGTTGAACGATCAAGTCGTTCGCGTGACTGCTGGTCGCCAGCTGAAGAACATCGCTGACGACTGGGAATTCAAAGCCGAGAACTTCCTCCCCTATGCGGAGGCGATACTCGGTAGCATGATGCAGCTCATAGACGAGACAGAACTCACCGAGACAAAGATGGCCCTGCTAAACACAATCTCCGTTATCGTAGAACGACTGGAACATCACATCACACCCTTCGCCGAGCGCATCATCGGTCTTCTCCCCCCTCTATGGGAGCAATCTGGCGAGGAGCACCTGATGAAGCAAGCCATTCTCACCATTCTGGCACGCCTCGTCAACTCCATGAAAGCAGACTCCCTCGCATTCCACTCACTCGTGCTGCCCATCATCGAAGGCGCCATCAAGCCCGACTCCGAAACCCAAGTTTACCTCTTAGAAGACGCCCTCGACCTCTGGGCCAACATCATCGCGCAAACACCCTCCTCTTCCGCCTCCCCCGAACTCCTCTCCCTAGCCCAATACCTCCTCCCAACCTTCGAGCTCGGCTCCGAAATCCTGCGCAAAGCCCTCGAGATCGCCGACTCCTACCTCCTCCTCGCGCCATCTCATATGCTCTCTCCGCCCTTGCGCACCTCGCTCTTCGCGTCCCTCACCTCCCTCATCGGCACCCTCCGCCCTGACGCCAACGGCCTAGTATGCAATCTCGTCGAAGCCGCCGTCCGCGCAGCAGACCATCTCGGCTCCGAGCCAGCCGTAGAACAAACCGCCTCCGACCTTGTAAGCACAGGCTTCCTCCCCGCCCTCCTCACGGGCCTCCACGGCAGCTGGAAAGCACACTGCACCACCGGTCCACGCGCCCTCGACCCTCCCGTCGATGGCATTGTCGAAACAGACTACTTCTCCATCCTCGCGCGCCTCGCCATCGCCTCCCCCACCACTTTCTGCCAAGCGATCCAAGCCTCCACCCAAACCGAGCTCTCACCCACCATGGCCTGGCTCCTCGAAGAATGGACCTCGCACTTCGAAAACATCGGCGACCCCTCCCGCCGCAAGCTCATGGCGCTCGCCCTGACGAAACTGCTCGAAACAAACCAAACCTGGATCCTGCAACACCTCCAATCCCTCATCAGCATCTGGACCGACGTCGTGGTGGAGCTGCGCGAAGAAGCCGCCGACACCGCCATCGGCGCCACAGGCACAGCTGGTGGTTCGGACTCCCTCGTCTACGCTTCCGGTCCGCCGGAGGAAGGGTTTCCTGAAGCACCTGAGGACGCGCGCAGGCGTGAGCTGTCGAATGCGGATCCTGTTCATCGATTCGGTTTGCCGGAGTGGATTAAGCATTATTTGGGCCAGGCTGTGGGGGCGAATGCGAATTTCCAGGAGGAGTGGTTGGGCAGGGTCGATAAGGATGTTGTCAAGGCTTTTGGGGCGCTGGGGATTATGTGAAGAGGGGCCAAATGATGAAAGGAAGACGTTGAAGTCTGCGTTGAGTGCCTTTTGTATCTTTTGTCTTGTCGAGCGAACCATCGTCTGTCCGTACCGAAGCAAACCTTACAGCATAGCAGCAAGATGAAGATGAAGAAAACCAGAATAATCACCAAAAAAAAAAAGATACTCATAGATATGCACGAATGAAAACGAAGAACAACACAAAATCCTCCTTCAACAGTCCACCCCTTCACTTTTCAGCCCCTACTACGACGAAAGGCCGAATGAACGAGTGACAAGAAAAGCAACACTCTCGAAAATTGACAAGAGGTGACTAGCGAGACGAGCATCCGATTCTCCTACTCTTTACTTTCTACTTTCGCATATCCAAAGGCATTTGAAAAACGTCCGAACATCCCGTTCTTCGATGCCATCCATCAGTCGCTCGCCCTCCTTTGTACCCAGGCTTGTTTATAAGAACAAATCAGTCAGAAAGCTGAAAGTTCAAGATTCCCCAATGCTCAAGAACCATTCCAGACAAAGTCGTGTCCATCTCATCATCAGTCGTGTTCTTTTTCTCGTAAGTCGTAAAAGGTAGGTTTGCATGCTGTAAGATACCCGTAGACGGAAATCAAAATTGAAACTGGAAATGGAAAAACAAAAGGCAAGAAAGAACTCAAGCAAAATATGGCCGTTGATCCGCGTACTCAATCAATATCGTAGAAGTCGTTAAAACATAAAACATAAAACAAAACAAAAAGGAACTTGTCGGGGAGTTCTTTTTTTGCCCGGTCGAGAAGAAGCAATAACCCGGTTGAAAAAAAAAAGGAAACCCCCCATTTCGTGATGCCCGTGATAAAATGTCCAAGCCGATCCAATCCAGCCCTCTTTCCCTGCGTCCATCCTCATAGAATCATCATCAGCATCAGCATCAATTGTGTCATCACGATCATCTCATGCTGCTCCTTGCCCTGCGGTCGTAACGATCATCGTAGCGGTCATCATAACGGTCGCGGTCCTGCCTGCTATTCTCATAGCCACCCTCACCCTTCTCGCGCCTCTCCTCGCGCCAGTCTCTCCACTTGTTCTCGGCCAAATTTGCTCCCAAGCCGCCGACAACAGCACCGATGGCCATGTCGCGCTTGCTAGTTTTCTTGCCGGCGCTGAACTCGCGTCCGGCGAAGCCGCCGATCAAAGCACCCGCCACGCCCACACCGAGGCCTTGAAGGGATGTGTCGAAGTGCTCGTCGAACTTGCCACGTACGCCGGAGCGTGAGCGTGAGCGGGATCGAGAGCGGCTGCGTGAGTAGTCGTCGGAGCGTCGGCCGCGGGACTTGCCTCTTCGAGAGCGGCTGCGGGTGCTTTGTGCGGCGACGAGGTCGTTTTGCGAGCGGCGGTAGGGTTGCATTTGGTTGTTCTGTTGCGGAGAGAGGTATGGGCCTGCTTGGTAGGGACCAGATTGGTACGGATCGTTGAAGGAGGGTGCACGGCCTTGATCGCGGGCAGGCTGGAATGTGATGTTAGTGAGGTGAAAGAAGGAGAAATAAAACTTCGCATATTCAAGAACTTACTCCACGGTAGCGTTCTGTTTCGACAATTTCGCGGTCAAAGTCGCGGTCTCGGTCAGTGTCGTAGCCACGACCGGTGGCTCTCATGCGTCTTCCAGTGCGGTCATCATAATCGCTCTCGTATTCATCATCGTAATAGTCGTCATATCTGCTTCCTCCACGCTGAGAGGTAGGGCGTTCAGAGCGGCCGTAGCCGGCGTTGGCGTGTGACATTCTGACGCTGTCACGGCGGGCCTCTGGGTCGCGGCGAGATCTGGTGCTGCCTACGATGGAAGCTGAAGGTTTGCGAGATGGATCGTCGCGCTCTGCTTCGTACTCGCGGAGAACACGCTCACTCTGCTCGCTCTCGAGGTCTATATCGTAACGTTCCGGGCTCGGCTGATTGCGCGCTGGTCGAGGGCGGTCGCCGCGCGGGCGGGCGGAGTCAGACACGGCGGCGGCGGGTTGGGGTTTCTTTTTGGCCCCGGTGACGACGTCGTAGATGTTGTCGA
The DNA here is from genome assembly GCA_030772445.1 of Cladosporium sp. MBC 237. NCBI lineage: Eukaryota > Fungi > Ascomycota > Dothideomycetes > Cladosporiales > Cladosporiaceae > Cladosporium > Cladosporium sp. MBC 237. Next base: position 104,140 of record JAPHCH010000111.1, read on the forward strand.
AGTATTTGGACTCGGCGAAGGCGTTGACGCTGTTGGCAGCAAACTCGACGGGATAGTCCATGGCGGGCAGCGGGGCGGATGGGAGTTATATATGCCTCACACACCACCGGACGGCTCAGCCAGGTACCGCCTGTGCAGGATGACGTGTGGCTGAGCGTGCTCCACTCACACCAGACACCGAAGTGAGTGGGAGAAGTCTCACAAAGGCGGGCGGGCTGTCTGGCTGGCTGGCTGGCTCAGGCTCTGGCTGGCCTCGGAGGGTTGCTCCCTTCTCTGCAAGGTGCAAGGGTCCAGCTATGGGCAGCAGACCCGGCACCAAGGCACTGCTATGACTCTGGTAGCGAGCGTGTAGCCGCTGCTTGGCGGAGGTCGGTCTCAGGGTGAGAGGGATATGATATTTTTTTTGTGAGGTGTGGTGGATGTGAGAGTGTGACTCTCTCAATGTGTGAAGTGTGCGAGGAGTGTCATGAGAAGTTTTATCGAGTGAAGTGAAGAATGTTTCCGTGGCAGGAGCAAGATTCACGACACTTCGTCATTGTACAGGCAGGCAGCCAGCCAGCAACCGCCCGACTGCCTCACCGTCTGTTTGCCTGAGGTGATCATCTACGATTAGGTATCCTGCATACAAGTAGGTAAGTATATTGTATGTCTCTACAGACGAATAACTACACACTCCAGACACTTCTACCAAAAGTCTCCCATACATCCCTAACAACCGCCACCTCACCAAGGCGCAGCCGCTTGTCTTCCGTTACACGCCGTCGCCTCGTGGTGGCGGAGACTGCTGCATGCATGCCAGAGTCTAGGTCAGCAGCCCACCTGCTCAGCCTCTTCTCATCCGACATTGCCGCACACCAGCGAAGTGGACACGAGAACAACGAAAAAAGACATTTCAAAACAACAACAACAACAACAACATAAGTGTCTCCAAACATCTATCCATCTACTTCAACTGCCCCTCCACCAAATCCGCCAATTCACCCAACGACCCAATCCTCCCCACCATCCCAAACTCCCCCTGCACATCCTCCCAACTCCTTCCCATCTCCTGCAAAATCCCATACCGATCCACCCATACGCTCCTCAACCCCATTTTCTTCGCCGGTTCCTGATCGTGGAACAAACTCTGCGCCACGTGGCAGACATCCTCCTGCTCAATCCCGTAGTCCGACTTGAGGTGGTCGAGCAGGTAGTGGAAATTGGCGAGGTTCGGCTTGTACGACCCGATGTCTTCGGCCAGGTAGGAGGTTGTGAAGGGACAGCCGGCGAGGGGGCCCGAGAGCGTGCCGTTGTAGGATTTATGGTCCATGTTTGTTACGGGTACGAGGGTGAAGTACTTCGATAGACGCTTGATGGCGGTAACCTGGGAGAGGAATGTCAGTGAGCAAAAGAGATGTCCACGCACGAAGAATACGCCACAAACAAAACACACCGTATCACCAAACGCCTCAAAACCCCCAATCGCCCCACCAAACTCCCTCGCAGCCTCCTCAACCTCACGACCCGTCACCTTCCCATCCCTTACAAGTCCCAACTCCTCAGCATAAATCTCAAACGCCTCCGTATTGATTTCCGACTTCCTCTTAGTCGGCTTCTCGCGCTCAATCCGAGCGCAGTGGCTTTCAAGACTCTTCAGCATCTCCTGGTCAGAAGCATTGATGTGTTGTCCTAGAGACGTGGCGCGCGCGGCGCGGATGACTCCGTTGTCCCAGTCGACGAGCGTGCCGTAGATGTCGAAGGTCAGGGCTTTGATTTTGGTCCAGTCGATTGTGGTGGGAGGGGACATTGTCGTGGTGGTTCTGTGGTTTTAGATGACGGAAGAGGGATGATTTTATTTCTCGATATGCGATATTGGAAGAAGTGATCAAGAAACCTGAGCGGGATTGTCAATGGCTGCTGTGTCTTTTCCTCGCCGGTTCAATCACTCGTATTTTATACCACCTTCTGCCCACACGCCCTTCTACACTGCAGCGGGACTACGAAGGCTGGGCGTGAATCATACGTGTACGTGATGTGTTCCCTGGAAGCTCTTCGTGGCTAGCATTCGACAACATGCAGGCTAGTGATGTGAATCATCGATCGCAATTTTTCCCGATAGCTACACAGGTCATGTCGGGGAGAGATAGGATGCAGAGTATGCGGGCGTGAACCTTTTGAGGAAGTGGAGGTCTCGGCAGTGGAGTACCTCCGTAGAGTTGAATAGCCGGGTTTGGATTTGGATGACTAACGTCCATTGCCGCATCTCAAGTGATGAGGGAATGGTCTTTCAATGTGGAAAGTAGGTAAGTTAGGAAGTACCTGTATCTAGCGATCACTGCCAGATAATCGTTGCTCCACACACTTCCCGTTGCACCTGCCACGGTCTCGCATCTCTCGTATCTCAACTCCAAACCTCACTTGCTACCTAACCTGGAACAATCGGATCTTCACAAAGTAATCCTACCCACAACAATGAATGTGGAAGTAAGCGCAAAAAAAAAAAAAAAAAATCGATGCTCACACGAACCTAAACATTTGCAAGTTCATGCCCTCTAGAGATTTACACGCTCCATTTCCATCAACGCCACGGCATATCAGGATACCTCCTCCCATCAACGCCACTAACAGGCTCATTCGCAAACCTCGTCACCTTCGGCCTCCCCTGTCCACTCCTGCGATCAGGCCCCTCGGGTGCGGAGTAAAAGCCATCAACATCGCTACCGCGCCCGAAGTCGTCTGGACCTCCTGGCCCTACTCCACCGCCTCCTCTGCTCTTGCGCCGACTGTGGCGACGGGATCGCCTGTCGTCAGGACTGGGCGGCGGACTCATGGATTCTTCTCCCGAATCGTACAGGTCGTCGCGTGGGTCGCCGTAGCGGGGTCCTGGCCCGGGTGGCGGGGGTGGTGGTGGTGGACGAGATCGACGTCGGGGTTCTGGTCTGGGGCTCCCTCCTGGGCTGATGTCGCGGGGGTCACCGTATGGAGGCCTGGGACCTGGAGGTGGTCGTGATCTTCGACGTGGTTCAGCGCCGGGAGGAGGACCTCGGCCGGGACTAGGGTAGCGGTCGTCATAGGGTGGGCGTGGTCTTGAGCCACTTGGGCGCGAGCCACGGCGGCGCGGAGGGGGGCTTCTGGAGTGATGGCGGTTTCGACTACGGCTTGGCGGGCCGTCGTAGTCGGGGTGGCGTGGAGGGCGTGGGCGGCGGTTTGGTGGGCCGGGATACTGGCGAGGGTCGTAATTCATGGGTGGAGGTGGTGGAGGACCTGGAAGAGGCGGCTCCCTGCTGGGGCCATTTGGTGGGAAAGGAGGTGCTTGACGACCGACTTGTGATGCGAACAATGGGGCGGCGGAGGGCGCAAAGGACGGGCCAAACCCTGGCTGGCGTGGCGGGGCATCGGGAGAGTCTTCATATGCAGAAGCGCGGCGACGGCCGGGCGGTTCTTCGGATTGGAAGTAGTCATCGCCGTCACGTTGCGAGGTGGGTGTGGGATCGTGGCTCCTTGAGTGTCTGAGTTGCGGGTCGTTGAAGTCTGGACCACCAGGGCGAGGACGAGATGGTACTGGACTCTGTTCACGACTATACGCGGCGTCTTCATCCCCTTCCCAATCATCTTCCGGGCGGTTGATGATTGGGCGAGGCTCGACGCGTGAGCTACGACGGCGGGAGTGGCGACGAGGTTGCATCGGTGCTGGAGGCGGCAATTTTTCATCGTACGGGTCTCGCTCAGGTGGAGGATCGCCAGGCAGATGATGCGGGAGACTCCTTCTCCTGCGTTCCCTGTCGCGGTCTCGACTTCGATCTCGGCTTCCAGGTCTGCTGCCATGTCTATGCTCACGGCCATCCCATAGATGGGGGTTAGCCACGCTTTTCACAGCATGACCAAACCTCATGGCTGCATCCTTACTCTTCCCTCTCAACGAAGATGGTCTAGGGCTGACAGGCGGCGGTCTCTTTGGGCCATGCTGAACGATTGTTGACTTGCCATCGACATGTCTGTAAAGCGGGTTGCGGAAGTATGCCAGAGCCGGTCCTCGCGAATCCACACTCTCCTCGTCGTCGGTGTCATGACCTCTTACAGCAACCCTTGACCTATCTGCCTCTTTCTCGTCTTCGATCTTACGAATCTCTTCTTCGGCCTCCGTCCTCAGTCTCTCAGAAACGCCCTCGTACCATGCCACCATATGCTTGTCTGGCGTCGCCGGGAAACACTGTCTTGGCAAGATCTTGGGTAGTATTTCGCCTGTGCTAGGATCCTTCAAGTCCCAGCGTTTCACAGCTTCCATGAGAAAGACCGAGTGTTCCTCTGGGCCTAGCAAGATCTGGATTGTCTGCCACATGATCCAGCCTTCGGTTTTCAGTGCAGGTATAGTTGGATCGGTGAAAGTCTCGGAGTGCGGTAGAGGCTGTAGACTGTGGAGACAACCAAGCGACTTGTAAATGAACGCTATGCTCGGGCCTGGAGTTCCAAGAAAGAGCTGATCGTAGTTGCCGTCCAGGTCTCTGTAGAAGCTGGCTAGTTGTGAAGGAGTCAGGTCTGGATTGTCGGAAGGTTCATATTGTTCGATCTAGTCGCGGTCAGTCACTTTGTACCTTGACCAGTCGCAAAAATATTCTCAACTAGTCTACAAGACATACGATCTTATTCTTCAGACCTCTCAGCAACGCCTTCAGTTTGTCGGTTCCCGTCTTGTCAGGCCTAAACAAATAACCCCACGCTTCGAATGCTTCTCTTTCCTCAACACCGCGCTCATGTTCATCTGCCTGTTCCGCCTTCGCGTCTGCCATGGGTCTCTCAGCGCTTGGATGCGCTTCAGGCGCATCTGCGTCCATGGTGAGAAGTTGAGGCGCGGTGTAGACCGCCTGTTTGGATGTTGACGACGGTTCCAGAGGCGAGACGGACAAATTCAGGTGGGCGAAAGTCGCATACTGGTAGGAGGGCTGTGTTAGGGTATGTACATGAGTATATAGTAAGAGTGCTGGAAGAGTGAGATGGTATGACGAGGTAGCAGGACTCGGAGTGGTGTGTGTGTTTCACATGCAACGACGTCAGAGCTCAGTTGGGCTGAGGCGCACTTGGAGGATGGTGGGGACTGGAGAGGACTCAGAGACCATAGAACAACCTCCAAGCACATGATCTGCAGCTACCACACCTCGCCCACTCCCACTAACCAGCCACTTACCACTTCAGGCGCAAGGCCGATAAAAGCGATCAACACCTTCATACCAACCACACGCATGTATACCATTATGCATACAAATATAAGTATATGTGCTACTGCATGAGAACATGGCCATTCTTTCTACCAAGTTACATAGACCTTAAAACACATGCATCCTCCAGCATGCTTCATCAAGGCGCCAACATGGTAATCTCCGAAGATACCTATGGTGCTTGATCAGACGTACGCCGAGCAAAGCCCTGACATTATACTTTTGTTCCTGTGCGCACAGAGAAGATAAGTGTTTTTTCCCCTCTCGCCTGCCTGACTTTTGTTGTCTCTGAACCTGTATGCCCTCTCTTTCATGCATACCTCTTAATATATAGTCAGCCATGAGAACCTACACCCAGATCGCCACCGGGGCACTATGCCTCGCCTTTGCCTGCAATGTCTCATGCTCTACGACACTGCAGCATTGGCCCAAAGAAGCTGCCGCTGCTCTAGATGAAATGATCACCAGCAATGCGAACAAGAGCAATTATGCCGTGTTCGACATGGACGTGAGTTGAATCATTCTACCGCACTGGGAGAAATACGACTCCCTAATCAACGAGCACCATCCACTAAACAAACCGAACAGAACACCAGCTACCAATTCGACTTAGAAGAGTCCCTCCTCCCCTTCCTCGAAAACCGCAACATCCTAACCCGCTCCCACCTCGACGCCCACCCAGAACTCCGCCTAATCGACTTCAAAGACACGGCCAACCACACCGAGTCCCTCTACAGCTACTACATCCGGCTCTGCGAACTGGAAGACCTCCTCTGCTACCCCTGGGTAGCGCAAATCTGGGCCGGCTTCACGCTGCGCGAACTGAAAGGCTACGTCGACGAGCTCATGGCATCCAACACCACCATCCCCACGCAATACTGGGACGGCGACGAAATCGTCGACCACGACGTCAACCCGCCCAGACTCTTCAGAGGACAAATCGAGCTGTTCAACACTCTCATGGCCAACGGTATTGACGTGTACGTCATGACGGCCGCAGCAGAAGAACTGGTCCGCATGGTAGCCTCGGACCCGAAATACGGCTACAACGTCCCCGCGGAAAATGTGATCGGCGTGACAACCTATCTGCGAAACACGACTTCCAACTCCCTAACAAACGCCCGCATCCAAATCGAAGCAGGAACCTACGACGAGCAAGCAAACCTCGACCTTGTCTTTGGCACGTACCTGCACACGCCCGTCACTTGGTTTTCGGGCAAATGGGCTGGCATCCTGACGTACATTGATGCGTGGAAGAAGCCTGTGCTCGTTGGTGGTGATACGCCGGGCAGTGACGGTGTGATGCTTTTCCAGGGCGTGGATGTGAGCAAGGGAGGGGTGCATCTTTTCGTCAATCGCTCGGCGTCGGCCTGGGAGGAAATGCAGGATATGATTGTGGAGAATGCTGAGGGACAGAAAGCTAATAATTTGAATGTTACGGCGGATCGGAATTGGGTGGTTGTGGCGCCGGAGGAGATTTTGTAGAGTTGTGTTTTTGATGCGGATGGTTTAGGAGTTGATATGTGGAAGAAGGCGGCTGGGGAGGGTTCCCGCTGTGTTTCCATTGCTCCCACATCCCAAAATCGATTCGGCTGGGAAGAGTGCAGGTTGTCTCCGTAGTGAGGGTCACTTTGATGATTCAAAAATCAATTCGGTTATCATATCTTGAAGCTCCTCCACGCACTCGTCGTAGCCCGACAGGCCGAGACCAGGAAAAGACCTGGTTTTGATCGTGATAACGCCAAACTCCTCGCTAGTAGCAAATCTTCCCAAATACCCAGTAGCAGTATCCTGCCAGAGACACCCGTCAACACCTAAAACCAAGCCAGCGTCCACAAAGCCGGCAAAGTAGGCCACCTCTCCTGCCAACTCGCCAGCACATCCGGCACCCTCTCATCAAAACCCTCTCTCGCCCCCGCCTCTCCCTCCTCAAACCCACCACCACTCCCACCCCGTCTCAACCACTCATCCCTCTCCTCCGAAGCCATCTTATTAAGCGCATCCGCCAATTCCAAAATCGCCCTCCCGCCCACCAACGCATCCTCATGATTATCCTTAATATCCACATTAAACACATGCACCGGCCTATTCAGCGGCGCACCTCTCGTCATAAGATCATCCACAACAGCATCCCAACACCTCTCCTCGCACGTGATCACCACATCCACAGTCCCACCCTCCGTGCCCCGACTCCCCTTATCACTCGACCAATCGCCATCCCCTCCCCCGCGTGCTCCCACGCGCGGCACGCCGACGCGCCAGTCCTGCCAGCGCTCCGGGCCCCATTTTACGCCTTTGTTGCGCTCCAGCATGGGCAGGATGCCGTTCGCCCGGTACAGGCGCGGGTCTTTGCTGAGGAGCTCGTCGTGCATGTTGGCGTAGGAGGTGGAGTTGAAGGTGTAGACGTTTGGTTGCGTGATGCTCGGGCCGGGGAGGCGGACGAGCGAGCCCGTGCCGAAGGAGATTGTTGGGTAGGGTGAGGGCGCGGTTGTGAGGCGGAGGTGGGCTTCCATTGATCTGAGAGGGTTGTTAGTTTATCATGGTCAATGTCGTTTTGGGGGTGGTTTTGCGCGTACCGGTTGTTGTTGCTCGCGCATACTGTGCAGAATTTCAATTTGAAGCTTTCGTCTGGTTGGGGTGTGGGTGCTGGGTTCTCGCTGGGGGTTTGGCCATTTGTTGCTGTAGAGGGTGGTTGGTCGGTGGTTCCGTCGAGGCCCATGGTGGTCATGTCTGGTTCTGCTTCGGGTGGTGGTGGTGGAGGAGGAGGTTGTGCGCGGCGTCTGGGATCGGTCGACATGATTATATAGGTAGGTAAGTAGGTAAGGTGTGGTTGTAGGAATGGGCCTGATGTAAGGGAAGGTGCGTGGGAGGCAGTTGTTTTATCAAGGACCTTATGCATGTGATTGGCAGGAAGCTGCTGTCGGCATGCGCACCTTCGAAGGCAACAACTGCGCCGAAGCTCACGCTCGCACGGACATTTGCTGTGAATTTGATTGAGGATGATTGATCAATTGATTGATTGTTGTTACAACACGATCATTGATCAATGCCTGACTGTCATACGAAGGCATACAATAAATGTGTTCGTGGAGAAACATATTAATCAAGTCACAATAGCGTGTTAGTTGACGGAGAGCAGTAAAACCGCATAAACGCCAGATCGGTTGATGTCCCTCTCTCTCTCAAGACGTCATGAAACACTTCCACTCGTGTCCCGCTGCATACATGTAGTTTTCTTTCTCATGAAAATTGACATGCAATTCAGCTCTTCGTACTTCCCGTTCAGCGTTTGCTCGTCCCATACGATAGGACGTACCTCCGTAGGGCCAGGTCTAGAACGCCCCTCTGCGGGGAGCCTCATTTCATCTACCGAATCCATGTTACTATCTGTCAGCGCCCTAACTCTCCGTGCCGCCCGGGTACAAATTCATGATTTGCGGACTGATATTTCTATATGATCAATAATCTTCAAGCCTGCTGACTAGCTCTAAGTTATGAAGATCTAACAATATTGATGTCTGCCTGTTATTTCGAGACGGATGGTCCCGTAGCTTGGGCAAGCGAGGAGGAGGCTCCGACGCAGGATACGGTGGCGAGGGAAGTTCTCTCGCATTCTTATTCATCAAAGATTGGTCCACGCGTCCAAACTCAACTTCGGTAGAACTGCAACACGGCTCGGCAGCGCATTAGTAGTTTGAACATGGGTGACTGTACCCGAACAAGCCGATAGATGGAGCATCTGGCCGCGAAGCGCCGCCACCGCAGCCACAGAAACAATTCTATGTTTCCAACCACACCATACCACTGTTGCTTCAGCATCAACGACTTTTGCTGGCCCTAAAATCCATCTGGACGTTCACACGTCGCTCACGCCATGAGTGCGTCAAAGGAACACGCCGCCATCATTTTCGACCGGCAGAGGCTGTGGGAAGTGCGGAAGTACAGCCAGGTCAGGCCTGTACTCGGTCGCAACGATGGCGATACTGGCAAGCCTGCTGAGCCCCAAGTGGCGGAGCCTTCTCCTCCCGATGCTGCCATGTCAAGCTTACTGCAACTGCTCATGGATCGACTGGACGCTGATATAGCTATGGTCAGTCTCTTGGACGAAGAGACTCAATTCTTCCTGGCGGGAGCTGAAAAGGACAGCACCAAATATGATGTCGAACATATCAAATGGTTCGGCTGTGATCAAGTCTCACATTACGGTGGACTCTGCGAGCGCACAATCGCCACCGACAGCACACAACACCCAGCTATCTATGAAGAGCTGGATATGAGCGAAAACTCTCGGACGAAGTCCTTACCCTATGTCAACGGGACTCTCGCCAACTTTCGATCCTATGCCGGCGCACCAGTGAAAACCTCAGCAGGCATTCCAATTGGTACTGTCTTCGTGATGAGTCGCCAGCCGTCATCTGGATTGGACGCTGCTAAGCAACAACTCCTGATCAATACAGCCGACAGTGTGATGCGCCAATTGACACTGACCCTCAAAGCTCTAGAGGGAGAGCGCTTAATACAGTTTCAGAGTGACACAGCCGTCTTGCTGCAACGGCAATGGCCGTCTCTGCAGCAACAAGTCAAAGGGTTTTCTCGCAAACGAGCTGGCACCAATCAGCAGCCAAGTTATATTTTGGATGTCTATCAACATGCCGCCGAGGTGATGCGGCGGTCTTTGGAATTGGAAGGTGTGCTCTTCCAATACGTGCCATCAGACAAAGCGGCACGGCAAGCTACACCTGGAAGCTGGCGAGACTCAAGACTTGCGACTTCGACGAAACTGAAAGATAGTCGACCTATCAGCTTGTCTCATCTAGAAGTGGACAAGATTCTACAGATGTTTCCATACGGCGGCGTTCTCCATCATATAGATGGGGACTGGTTCATGTCGCCTTCGGAAGAGAGTCGACCTGTACTGGACCCAGAGATCAGAAAAGCTCTCAATAAGTCGTTTCAGAGTTCGCAACAGTTACTGGTCATGCCCCTCTTCGACGTAATCCACAACCGTACTGCCGCGCTCTGTATCGGCTGGCTCAATGACTACTCCAGGGTTTATTCGGACAGAAGCGATCTTCACTTTGTGTCTGCATTTTGCTCTTACACCATGTCAGAGGTGCTTCGGCTGGAGACGCAAATGCTGGAGCGGGTCAAATCGGATTTTCTAGGCTCTATCAGCCATGAGATGAAGACACCTCTTCACCAAACACTCGGCAATCTAGAGCTGCTACTACAGACGAGCTGTAGTGACGAGCAATGCGATTTAATTGTCAATGCGAGGTTTGGCGCTACTCAGCTCCTTGAGACTATCAACAAAATTCTACAATATTCCAGCATAAGCTCTGAGTCGGACGCGGAGCCAGAGGCCGCATCTGAGGCAGACACAACCTTGGATGAGAAGGCGCCGCCACAGATCATTGGGCCTCGGATGGAACACATTGCAGATGCAGCGAGTACCGTGGATCTTGTCAGAATGTGTGAAGAAGTTGTGGAGGATACAACAAAGCGAATGCGGCTACTCGAGACCATCATGTCTTCAGAACAAGAGGACCATGAGCAAGATGGCATGTCATGCCCACAACCTGGAGAGCAGCGGACAGATGGCACCGAAAAGAATCCATTCACGATAGTGTTATTCGACGCAAGCCCGATCGAGAATGTCCAAGTACCGCGCATAACCGGCTTTCGAATGATCATCGAGAACTTGCTGGTAAGACGAGCACTTACCCCAAATCCCGCACTTGACACTTACTGATTGACCCAGAGTAACGCTATAAAGTTCACCCGTGCTGGCTGCTGCGCCCGCGTTTGCCTTAAGTTTTCTGCCGAAGTGGTGGAGCTCATCGTCTCAGATTGCGGCCATGGCATGTCTGAAGATTTTGTTCGCCACAATATTTACCTGCCATTTTCGCAGCAGGACCCCATCGCAAGCGGCATGGGTCTGGGATTGTCGCTTGTGAAACGTAATGTTGATAGCCTCAGAGGCACCATCGACATCGAGACCGACCAAGCCTTAGGAACAACGGCAAAGATCTCCATCCCGACTAGAGATCTTGTGGCGGGAGCAGACATAAAAAAAGAAAGCGACAGCAAGAGTCAGATCCCCATCGGAATCATGCCGTCCCTGCCTAAACGACAAAAAGATGATCTACCAGTCATGCACGCCTGCTTTTACGCTCCAAGCACATGGCTACACCGTTTCGACAAGAGGGACGAACGATCTATCGATCTGGTGTTTGACTCATTATCCAGCACCCTGGGTGAATGGTATCAGCCAGTACTCAGCCTGTGGCAACACCAAACGAAGCGTACGATTCCCGATTTGATCTTCATCAGTCAGCGGGATTTGGCAGAGTTCACGGAAGAATGTGGAGAGGAGTTCGCGAACGTCAAGAAAGTCGTGATCTGCGCCGCAGTTGGCAAAAATAGCTCGCAAGATCAAGAGAGGATACGTCAGGCCTCTACTGTTGCTGATGCTCTGATTACCGGCGCTGTCTTGCCTTCGAAGCTCTGGGAGGTTGTCACGAGCTACTTTCCTCACATTCTGCAGCCTGGGGCGTCTGCTGGAGACCAGGAGCGCCATGAGAACACTGGCAGCCAGTTCAAACCTTTGGACTCCGACGAACCGAAAAAGGCGTCCAAGGAACAGAAAGACAGTGACAACTCGTCCAGAAATTTGCTCCCGGAACCCGACCAGTCCTCCCATGCCGACAGTGATAAACAGGTCTACGATGACGAGATAATCGAAAAAATAGCCGCCGTCAGCTTAGTAACCGACGAGAAACCAAATGTCGAGGCAGACGTGAATGCGGTCTCGGAGGAACAAGGCGACACTCACAGGCTCTTGAGAACCTTATCTGCCCCAATGACAGATTCAACCAAAGCCATGATGAGGAGACGCTCAACAGTGCCCATACTGCAAGGCTTAGCACAGCCACACATGCTCCTGGTCGACGACAACAATATCAACCTCAAAATGCTAGGCATGTTCGCCAGCAAATGCGGCATACCCGCAGCGCAATCCACTTCCGTCCCCGGTGGCCAGGAAGCAATCGATGCGTCCAGGGCTTTTGACGGCGGCACGAGTACGGCGAAAGGCTTTGACATCATTCTCATGGATTTGTCCATGCCTGAGGTGTCTGGCTTCGACGCCACGAGCGCAATCAGGCAGATGGAGAAGACTTCCGACCACGGTCACCGAGCGTACATTGTTGCGCTGACTGGGCTTGTCAGTGATAAGGATCGTGTTGCTGCGTTCGAGGCGGGTGTCGATGATTATGTCACTAAGCCTGCGGGGTTGCAGAAAGTGCGTGATATTATTGAGACATGGCAGAAAAGAAGGCTTGACTCTTTGGATACGTAGGTGCGATGAATTCACGACTGATGTTTCTCCTTTGGATCAGGAAGGGGTGCTGGCACAGATTCACGACGGCGTTGCAGAAAGGAACGTTTGATTGCTTGTGATAACAGGCAGATACCTGACACGGACAAAGAAAGTGAGATCGAAAACTCAAGCCCTTCCGACACAGCGCTTGTATGCTCTATCAAACGACGAAATTCCAATCTCGACCTTGCGCCTTGTTCTCGGCCACCTCGCCATCGAATCCAGTCCATTCAACAAGGGCCACAGATCTCCGAAACCATCTTCCAGCTCGCTGACAAACCACCAAAACAAAACCGATCAAACAGTTCCCGGCCGACCGATCGTTGGAGTTATCTGAGACCAGCACGCCCGCTGTTGCATGCTGTCGCAAAAGCGGATTCCATTGGTATACGGTCCTCCGTGATGCGTTGTGATGACCCTGCGGCCTCCGGTATCAGTCATAGGAAGCAGAAGGGCCACTCGGTGCAAATCATTCCTACAGCGTGCTGGTGGAACGAGACTGACCTCCCCATCATCGGCGCCAACATTGATAGGCGCAGTACCGCGTCGCCTTCACCGGAATCGCAGGGAAATTAACGCCGGAGACGAGAGAGAGAGAGAGAGAGAGAGAGAGAGAGAGAGAGAGAGAGATACGAAGCAACGACACACGACACTAACATCATCTGGCCTCGTAAAATACACCACAGCGATTCTCTGTATCATCAGCTTCCATGTCCGCAATCCGTCGTTTCGTGCCCATGTTGAATGGACCTTCGCGCGAACGATGCAGACAGATGCTGGAGCCCAGGAAAGCATGCATGGGATTTCTTTTTGAAGTCTTTCTGTCTGTCTGTCTTGTCTGAGAGAGATTTTGGAAGCCGGTGTTGCCTACTGGTCACCATGCAAGAGGTCTCAGTATCGATTCAGAGTCGATAAAACTATTGAATAATAAATGGAATTAGATTGGGATTTAGTCCTTGTGAGATAGAAGCTTTCGGTTCTCGGAGTAAGATCGCACTTCTACACTGCAGGCTGCTCTCTTTGCACGAGCATTACAAATACAAATTCTGTGCTACGAGGTAATGGCGTTGAGCGACTTTCGTGACGGGTGGTAGAGCTGCTCAAAGTAGGTGATTATCCAAGACGTGCGTTACCAGAAAAGAGATACCGATTATAGACATCGCGGTCAGATCCCAATCTACCCTAGACATATGCCCCATTTTGTGGAATAGCATACGCCTGGAGTCCCAGACACATGCAATTTTAGGCGGATGCTTTTTTGTTTAGTTTTTGTGATTCATTTCGTTTCCCCAAGGGAAACAGCCTACAGGGTATGATTATCTCCTCTACTACACATTGCTGTACAAAAGGTAAGGTACACACAAGCAGCAAACATCAAATTCACAGACATCTCCAAGGGTCCCAGCATCAGCAGTTCAAGCTAGCAGCCCAAACCCACATTCGAGCTTCTCATTCGTCTGCCACGATCTGAGGCTCAACGTGCACGTCCACGCCCTTCGTAGCCTTCTGCACCCTCCTCGGAGCAGCAACAGCAGCCTTCCTGACCACATCGCGCCTCCAACCCCTCCAAGCCTCCCACTCCTCGCGCTTACTCTCGACTTTCCACCTACTGCTCTCCTTCACCGGCCTCCAAGCCAGTTTGTTCTCAGGCAGAAGCGTGAGATCGACCAGATGCGGCGTGCCCGTCGTGCCCAGGTGGAGTAGACGCGCGAGAACGTCCTTGCCCTCTTTGTGGAGCGTTTCTTGTCTCTTGCGTTTGTCGGTTTTGGGTTGCAGGAGAGGCTGGTGGAGCCAGGAGGTTGAGGACACGAGGGAGTCTGGGGGCGGGAGGCGAAGGCGTTGGTTCTCGGTTTGGAGGTAGCGGACTGCGCCTTGGAGGGATGTGATTTGGTGTTCTTGCCGGTTGAGCGTGAGCTGGGCGCCGGAGCCCATGGCGTTGGAGTCCAGAGGTTGGCCGGAAGAACGTTTGCCGCGTTGCTCTGCGAGACGGGCGGACTCGCTGTGGGCGCGTTCGATGGCTTGTTCTGCTTCCCTCTTTGCCTGCACGAGCTCGGCTTTTGCTCTCTTCTCAGCGTCTCTGGCTTCGTGCATGTCGTGCTCGAGTTGGGCGATTTTGGCAGAGCGTTTGCTTGCGTCGCGCATCTTGGCCTCTAACATCTCGATTTGCACACTTTGTTCGTCGAGCTCAGTGTCCTTTTCTCTAAGGACGACTTCGCGCTCCTTGATCGTTTCGCGGGCTCGTGCAAGTTCTGCTTCGGTGTCGATGGAGGTGAGCTTGGTCTGCTTCAGCTGCTCTGAGCGCGCGACCCATGGAGCCGGTGCTCTTTCGAATTCGACGGTGTTGTCCAAGTCCGTAGGGAGCGAAGAGAGATCAACAAGGATGTCTGACAAGTCTCGCATGTGGCTAGCGAGGGCTGCGAAAGGAACGCTTTCTGGAGTCGATAAGGAGAACGCATCGGACGCCGCGCGAGAGATAGCACTTGAGACTTCGTGCGCCGTAAATGGTTCAGCCCTTCCTTCCTCGCCGAATAGCATCTGCAGAGCATCTCCAACCTGGCGGCCGAAAGCGCTGATTTGTTTCGTAACTCTCCCTGCGCTCTCGAAGGACTCCATGCACGATAATTCGAGAGTAAGAGATCGAGCTTGCAGATCCGACAGAGCGCGGTGAGTCTTTCCGGTCACCACCTTTGCGTTACGTGCTTGCGAGATGAGTTCTTCGACACGGTTGAGTATCTGCTTTGCATCTGCAATGCCTTCATCGTCATCTTCGTCTTCATCATCTTCCTCCTTCGCTTGAGAGGCACAAAGCTTATTCTGCACCAATGTCTTTGTGACACCAAGAGCAGAGGCCGTGCTTTCCAGTTGACTCTGAAGACACAGAGTTCGCATGAGCAACTCATCAGCGTGGCTAGCCAAATCGCCTTCCTTGACGTGGAGACTTGCAAGATGCGCCATAACCGCAACGGATCGCTGAAGCTCATCGGCCATGGCTGCCTCCTTCAGGTCATCCCGTCGGAGAGCATCGATGTAATTGTTCAGAGCTCTTTCGACCGGTTCCAGCTCATAAAGGGCACCTTCGTAGCTAGCGAATTCCTCCACGGTACATGTGCACACGGCGTTTACAAAGCGATCTGCCATGGCGGAAACCCAGGTGAGTTTATCCATCACATCGCAAGCTGCGAAAACATTCTCATCCAAGCCTCTCGCACCGAAGGAAGCAATGCGCTCCTTGATAAATCCATGGACGAGGTTGGCCTTGAAAGTGATACGCTTGAAGCGCAGTAGAGCCAATACGCTATCTCTCTCAGCCTGGAACGCATCGGGCAAGAAGAGCTGAACGATGGCCAAGTGCTCCGAGGCTTCCTGGGCATCTAGCTTCCTCAGCTCTAAGTCGATAGTCTTGACCTGAGTCTTAGCGGCGCTGGACTGCAACTTCATATTGAGGTCGAGCATGGCGCGGGACTTGCTGGAGAGGTCGGCAGCTTCGGTATCGGAGATTTGCTTCGAAGCCTGCATGTCCTGCAAGTCGCTCTGCAGCTGAGTGACAAGCTCGCGGAAACGATTGATGGTGTAATCGGCATCGTCGAGCGCTTCTTGCTGTTGCTTCGCAGTTCTCTCGCGATCAAACAGAAGGCTATCCTTGAAGTCAATCTCCTCCGACAATTGCTTCTCGGCTTCGATGTGGTTGATTTCCAATTCGTCGTTGAGCTCCTTCAAATTCTCCAGGTCCTCTATGGTATCGCGAAGTTCGTCAAGCTTCTCCTGCATGGTCATGTTGCGCTCTGTCAGCTCCTCGATCATCTCCTCAGCACCTAGTGCAGCTTCGAGTTGTTGGCGCAAGTCATCCGCGGTGGCTTCGCTGGAAAGCAGCTTCTCTTTCGTCTCATCGAACTGCCTACTGAAAGTCTCAAATTCTTTGACTTGTGCTTCAAGCTCGTGGACTTGCTCCTTGAGCTCGGCTTCTCGATCCTGAGTCAGGTCGCGTAGGCGAAGAAGTGCATCACGCAAACGATCGTTCTCTTTCTCCATCTGCAGCCAGCCAGCACTGGTTCGTTCTTCGGGGCTCATCTCCTTGCTAAACTCCGTGTTCTCGTCCCTTAACAGCTCGACTTCCAGTTCCAACTCCTCTTGTCTGGACCTTAGGGAATCCAGCTCAGCCTTCAGCCCCTCGGCCATCTCTTCGGCCATTTCCTTGTCCAGAAGTGCCATTTCCATGATGCTTTCATGTTCCACCTGTAAATCTTCAACGCTTTGGCCTTTGCTCTCTGCTTCACTCAACTGCTTCTTGAGATCCGCCAGCTCTTGCTGCTGCGGTTGATACTTCTTCTGTAGCTTCTCGATGATGCCTTGGTAACGATCCCGTTCCTGTTCCGCCTGATCCAAAGTTTTCCTGACCTCACGATCCTCTTGCCTCTTTCGCTCAAGCAACTTAATCTTAGCTTCCAGTTCTTCAATCTGCCGTGCTGCCTGGGTGGAGCTCCGAATAGTACGCTGTGAATGAACCGAGGCCGAAGGTGAGGAACCGCGTCGGGAAGTTGTAGACTTTGACGGAGCATCTTCAGGGATAGGAGGCGGTGGAGGCGGTGCAAAGTTGGCCTTTGTTGGCTCTTCTTCTCCATCTTGAGTCTCTTCTGTCTCGGCTTCAGACTGGCTCACCGCGGACGATACATTGCTCTCGCGAGGTGACAGCATATCTGGCTGGGGAGAGCCATCTCCAGTGGACTGCCTGGGTTGCTTTTCAGATTCCCGGCGGCCGGGTGCCGGGCGTGCAGCAGGAGCAGGGCGAGCAGCGGGTGCTCTTCCAGGAGCTGTACGCGAAGCAGGTGCTCTGGCGCTAGATGGAGCTGCTAAGGAAGGTCTTGTTGTTCTCGAAGCACCAGTGGCAGCAGGAGGCGGCGCCATCGACGTTCTCTTAGATGCGGTCGTGCTCGGAGGCCCCATGCTTGTCCTCGTCCTCGCTGCTGGTGTCGCGCCCGAAGTCCCGGTCGGCCGTCTTGTGGCCGTGGGCGGTGTACTCGTCCTCGACGTTGCCACGCTCGATGTGCCATTACTTCCAAGCTGCTTCGTCGGGCTCTTAACCGGACTCCTCAAACCACTCAGACCGGTCCTGGCGCCAGGAGTAGGACTCGCGGTCCCTATTACGGCGCTCGCCCTCTTGTTCGCCGGGCCATCTTGCTTCTTCAGCCCGTTCGTACCAGCTTGTAAGCTCGTGGGTCGCGATCTCGCAGGTCCAGTAGCAGGCTTCGCAGGCGCTGGTGCTGGTGCTGGCGCAGGCTTCGGTTTTGGTTCTGGCTCGTCCGAGTGCTCCAGCACTTGCCTGACGCCTGTAGCGCGTAGGAACATGCCATATCCTTGTTCGCAGTCGAAATACCGCTCTCCTTTGACAGCGCCATCATTCTTTCCAGTCTGTTCTTCCAATTCTATGCCAACCCAATCGCCGGGTTGGAAGTGTGTCGCGCCTACGTAGCGAACAACGGCAATCCGACCATCGTTTAGCTCGATTATTTGACCGACTGAGAGGTCGGCCGCATTCATGGTCGATCGTCCAGAGTCGCACTGCTCGCCTCGAGCATCGTTCTCGTCGATTTAGGGCAAATGGGTGATGTCGCAAAATATCAGGGCGTGTTATTTACTGGCTTCCTCATTCGGTCAGTCGGTGTTCCCTGAGACTCTGACGAACATCCGCTGGTGAAAGCTCGGATGTAATTCGCTCCAAAACAGCGAGATCACGTGGTGCTTCACTGGCTCTCACCTTACCTCACTTCATGATTTACTATGGGCATTCGAAATGCACCGTTCGTCACTAGGTAATTGGTGCCAGTCGAGAACTGCGGCATGAGATAGTGGAGATTTGGCGAAGACACTCGTTAATGAATCATATTGTACTACAGAACAATCTTGATACAACAAAGCTACAGACAGACCTTCAAGAAACAGAACAATACGCTTGAGTCGAGGGCCTTTCGCGTCAAAGGCCCGCAAAGAAGCCTATGTCCTAAGGTCTTCCACATCATTTGTCGTATGAATAAGAGGTCAAGATGGAGTATTAGCCTAGCCATTCTTCGCCTACAGGTTAGGGTCCTCTCGAGAGTAGTGGAGAACAACGCAGGCGAATCTGACTTGAGAGACTAGACGAAGCTCTCCGGCAAATACCCAGATAATGCATCGTGGATCTTGAGAGCCATGCGCAAGGCATGATACGGGCTTTCGTGATGATAATCGCGCGAACATTCGTGCAAAAGCGCAGAGCAGAAGAACCGTCGAAATCCAGAGATAGTCGTGAGAGCAGGCTAGCACGCAACGTCGGTAAGGAGAAAACCAGAGATTCAGCGAGACGACGGTCAGTCGTAGCACAGAGTCACAACGATCCGAAAATGCAAACGCGCCAGGAAGTGGTCACAGCACAAGCAATCGAATGGTCAAAAGTAGGCACTGAGACGGCCACACCGAGTAAGTCACAGAGTGTGAGTCAAACAGAGGCGATAGTTCAGCAGAGCGAGCGCAACGTGATCCAAGTAGAAGTTCCGAGTCAAACCATCACCGTCACAGACACGGCATTGGTAGCGTTCACGTCTCACGTCGAGTACTGTCGCACGCCAACGATTTACTGCGAGCCAGGAGCGCCTGCGCCAGGTTGCTGGCCCTGCGACATCATTTGCTGCATGTACCACGCGTAATACTGTTGCATCGCCTGGGTTGGGTCTTGCGCTGGAGCGCCCGTTGAACCCTGAGTGGGAGTGCCCTGTTGCGGGAGCGTAGGCATCTGGAATGCTGGCATGGCAGGCGGGGCCTGCTGCTGCTGCTGCTGGGGCGGGTACTGCCCATAGCCCGACATAGCGGGCTGCTGCTGCTGTTGTTGTGAGTATCCACCATAGGACGAGCCCTGGTCATAGCCGGCGCTTCCACTCCTGCCGCCACCACTACGACCGCCACGACCACCGGAGTTTCCATCGCGTTCCTGAACTGTCTCCACCTTCTCCCAGATCACTCGTTCTGCCTCGTCCATGGCTTGGGGCGTTCCCTCAAGATCAATGTCACGGTTGATGTCCGGGGATTTCGGTTGGTGGACGTTGATCTTGCAGCCACTAGTACGCTGCAGGTCCTTGATGGTCTCGCCACCCTTGCCGATAATCATGCCAACTGCCTGCGAAGGGACTTGGATGGTTTTGGTGGACCCGCCAGCGCCTCCACGGCCACCGTCGTAAGGGCGCTCGCGGGGTGGCGGGGGGTTTGGTCCACCGCCACTCTGCTGACCACGGCTGTCGCTCTCCACAATCTCAAGAATGAGGTCTTTCGCGATGCTGACTGCTTGAGGGCTACCAATCAGATTGATGGGACGCAGGCCATTGACGCTCTTGGTTTCGCCAAGAATGTTGACATGGCAGCCACTGCGCTCCTGAAGGTCTTTGATCGTCTCGCCGCCACGGCCAATGATCAGACCAACAGTCTTGTCAGGGACCATGACCTGAGTGCTATCCTCGCCATCACGGAGCGCAGGCAAGTTCACCTTCGCACGACCAGGCATGCCGGCAGTGTATGCGCCCTTGTCTTGCATAACATTCGCACCGCCGTTGTCTTCGATAATAGCAAAAATGGCGGTCTTCGCGGCCTCCCTACTTCTGGGAGGTCCGGTGATAGTACATTGACGTTCGGCCCCGTGCGGGTCCCTGGCCTGGAGAAATTGTACGCGAGCACCGGATTCAGACTCGACTTTGCGGAGGTTCTCTCCTGCACGACCGATGATCAAACCAACAAGGGAAGACTTGACACGAATAGTTTCGGAGTCACCACCATCATTCTGGCCACCACGGTGAGAGGGCTCCCGGGAAGCACGGTAATTGCGGTCTGGAGAGTTGGACCTGCGGTAGCTACCACGTCTTGGGTCATCACGACGCTCGTCACGGTATGGGTTGCTATAAGTATCGCGCCTCGGGGGAGAGCGCGATCTAGATCGAGAAGGCTGGTAGCCACGGCCAGCAAGTCTAGGATCATCACGAGGCGGGCCATTCCTCGGTTCATAGGGTGAAACGCCCTTGTTTGCTGCGATGCTCTTTGCCTTGGCGATTGCCTCTGCGATACTGGGTCCTGTCCTGGCGTTCAGGTCAAGACTGCCACTGCTTGTAGGTTGGGGAAGAAAAGCGCCAGGAGGTGCGCTCGGAGGCTGCGAGGGCGCAGCAGAAGGAGGCGCGTAGGCCGCTGGCGGGGGCTGACTCGGCGGTTGCTGCTGGGGTGTCGCGGAGGGAGTACCGCCCTGGTTCTGCTGAGCTGTGGGATGAAATCAGTCGCTGACATCGCGCGAAACAAAGGCAAAATGCGCGCGCTTACCCAGTGCGGCGAGGATCGAGGAGATATCTGGCTGAGCCATGTTGGCGCAAGTGAGGATTGCCGCGAGTTTGCAGATGGTTCGGGCGCGCTGTAGCTTGCCAGCGTCGAGTGATGGGGTGGTGCAAATGAGTATGCTCGAGGAGACCTTTGGGTCGGTGGTATTAGAACAAAGGAGGGAAGTCGTTGGGTGAGACTGGTAGTCGCAAGGTGGGAGGCGCGCGACTTGAGCTTTTGCGCCGTATTTTACAGTCGCGCACGGACCACTGCTTTACTCGAGGGCGAACCTTGGAAAGCCGATCTGAACGTCGGCGCAAACTCACATGGCATTGCCAACGGCCTTTTGTAAGATTCATTCACCGATTTGTTTTATTTATTCTACACTATACTCATTAAATATAGGGGAATATATCATTCATCACATGATCCGGAGCTCTGTCGAGCACTGCGCCCAAATTGACTGGATCACGTTATTTGTCATCGACAGGAGGGGCAAGCACTCACAATAATCAATTGAAAGAACACAATCTCTCAGGCGCTGGAAACAAACAAGTCGCCACTGTAACATCCAGCACTTTTAAATTTCACGGACCTCATCAAAAATGCCCAAGTCAAAATGCCTCCTAGTAGGCCTCTCCGGCCCATCGTCTAGCGGCAAAACGACAATCGCTCGTCTCCTCCGCGACATATTCCCCAACTCCTTCATCCTCCACCAAGACGACTTTTTTAAAACCGACGCCGATATCCCCTTCAACACCACCCATAACGTAGCGGACTGGGACTGCTTAGAAGCCATCAATCTGCCGGCTCTCGAATCGGCACTGCTACACATCAAAGCGAATGGCTCGCCACCTCCCGATTTTGTGAGCAAGGAAGACAAGAACGAGGTCGGCGAGGTGGACATCGATGCGACGCTTGTGGATCGGCTGAAGAAGCAAGTCGCTGATAGCGGGTTGAGTCACGCGCGAGTAGCGATGGTGGATGGTTTCCTACTTTATTCGGACGAAATGCGAGCGGTCAGAGATGCATTCGATGTGAAACTTTTCTTGCAGCTTGACCATGACACCGCGAAGACAAGGCGGGAAGCCCGCGGCGGTTATGTCACTCTTGAAGGCTGGTGGCAGGACCCACCTGGGTATGTAGACAATATCGTATGGCCAAACTACGTCAACGATCACAAATATCTATTTCGCGATGGAGATGTCGAGGGTCAGGTGGACGATGATGTTGTTGGCAGCTTGAACATCGATGTTATGATGAAAGACAAACAGGGTGATGTGAGTGGATGTTTGGAATGGGCTTTTGGGAAGCTGGAAGGAGCTTTACGTAGATTTCAGGGATAGATATAGAGAAGAACAGGGAGATAATGTGCATGGTCGACAGATCTAAGTTGCCACCAAGGCTGCAGCATCAGCGACGGCCACCCTTGTGACGCGCTTCACAACGCCCTTCCAATCAGCTTCCCTGAACGTCTTGCCAATCTCGAGACCTTCCCTTGTCTCAATCGACAAAGTCTCGTAGCCCATCTTGATGATCTTGCTGACTTCCCTAGGACTCAGGTTCGTGCTCTTGCCCTTGTGGTGTTCATCGATGATGTCCCGATAGTGAGATGACACTCCAATGAGAGTGTTGATTGAGGTACGATCGTCTTCTTTGGCAAGACCGTATGCTGAGCGCAAGTTCGTCAAGGCATCGCCTGATTCCACGAGCTTGTAAAACAGATCATCGTAAGACGCGGAGTCCGGAAGAAAGCTTTCGCCCGTGTTCAGGGCCAAAGTGAGCAAATCGACCAGATCTGTCACCACATTCTGGGTCCCTGGGAGTGTCTTCAATTCATCGGCATAAGTTGTAAGGAATCTGACAAATGCAAGAAGCGACCTCCAGAGCTCGCTCCAGTGGTATGAAAGTTTTGTTCGGGTTCTGGCGAGGTGGTTGAGTATGCGGGACATCACGACGATGCTCTGATTGTAAAAGATAGTGTCCAGTCGTTTTCGCAAATTATGGTTGATACCATCAATGAGGATGTCCAGAATACAAGCGATGTATGGACGTTCAGCCTTGGCGGGTGTTGGTAGATACGGCGGCCGTTGTCGACAAAGCCGAACAGCAGCTGAATTCTCCGACAACAGTTTTGCCTTCGCTGGATCTTCGACAAGGATCCATAGAATGATTATGGTAAGGTGAGAATACAGCGTGGACCGCGTTGTTCGGTAGGCGTGCTGGAAGAGATAGGATGTGTACGATAGGAACATGGCGAATGGCGGAGCGACTTCCTTGTCGCTATTTGCATACGTAATGAGCTTCTGGCAGAAGACTTTGTTCGAAAGAGCGAAGTCATAGAGTGCGAGCATGGAAGAGGCTTGATAGCCAGGTCTATGGGCAATGTAAGCAATTGTTCTTTCTTTTCCGAGGTAGAGGGTCACATACTGCTCTGCAAACAGCGATCGCTGCTCGTCCTCACTTAAGATCGGGGTGGCTGGTCTTGATCTTGCAAGGGCTCCAAGACCAACGTAGGAGAGAGTATTTCCAATACTCCATGCGGCGGGGGTGTCATCTTGAACGGCGATGTAGCGTTCTTGCAACAACTTGCACGTCCAGCCGACAGACTCGACAACTTTCTGCATTGCGTCTTCGTTCACGTAGTCGGCAAGTCTGACCCGATATTGGTTGTGTGTTTCGAACTTGTCATAGTTCGCAAGCAACCCGACGAGCAAGAAAGGCTCGGCGGCCCTGAGTGGGTGATCCATGGTGTAGATGTGCTGTATTTGTAGTCAGCTTGAGCACGTTTGGTGGCTGTGAATAAACAAACATACGTTCATCAGTGCTGGAAAGAAATCACGGTGTACAAAGTACGACACCAGTGCTGTTTGATAGCCGCCTGCCACCACCGCGATAGCGGCTCTGATGGCTTTCTGTCTTGTCGACGCTGAGATTGTCAGTAGATGATCGTGATAGCGAGAGCAGCATCCCTACCGTCTCGTCCATTCTTGGTCGCGCCGTCAAGCGTAGCGACAAGATCCGAGAACACCGCATCTACGTTGTCGAGTCCAGCCAAGACGTCGATAATATCGGAGCTGGGATTAGTGTACTTCTTGGTCAAGACCACGGAGAAGAACACTGAAAGAGTCTGAGTCATAAGCCGGCACGCCAATTCGTCGATTGGTATGAATATCTTACATCGAGGGCATTGTCGTCAGCCGGCGCGGTGCCCTCACGCACCGCGGATATTGCATGTAGAAGCAACTGGCGAGGTTGGTGCTGTTCGCGTTGTCAAAAAGGGCTTTGCATTGATGGCAATATACGGAATCACACATACAGGCGCATGAAGGAGGTACTCCCCGTCGGTGTTATCCAGGACCTCTTTGAAACGTGGAACATCCGGCTTCAATAAGAATAGCTCGCGCCAAAAGCCCTCCGTGTGCTCGAGACCTTCAACATCCTGTGAATTGTCAGAATCTACCCGGCGCGAGTCATACTGATTGGCTTACCCTGAAGAGCTCCTTATACAGCGTGACGATCTTTGGCTCAAAGTAGTCAGGGCGGCTCTGCTGGGTCAGCGGCGATTGTAAATCCATCCCGGGAGACGACGGCAGCAGCAGTCTTTGTCAGCGTGGCCGAGATGATGGAGTGGTAAGGAAGGAGTGGTTGCGCAATTTGAATTACATTCACAAGATCTCAATGGCTGGTAAAAGTCGTACGTAGAATGTACTACCTGGCTGGCCGCGCATACCTCACTCCTACTGAAGATCGTGGCTGTTTCACAAACGCCTGCCTGGCCGTTTCGAGCCGGAAAGCGGGCCGAGCGATCGATCCTACGTGACGTAAGGTCGATCTTCATCTTTTGTTTTTGGCACAGCTAGCAAGGAGGGGTCACATCTTCACTTCTTAACATCTGATGGCTGACATGCACATTTGCATGACCCAACACCAAACCTAAAACCTCAAGTGAACGTATCACAGTAATGGCTGGCATGTTCAGCAAGGTCAAGACGCCATGGGGGTCCTCCTCGCGCGACGAAGCACAGGCTGCTTCGAAAGATAACGATGGCGACTCTTTGACTACAGTCTTGGAAACTGATGAGGACCGCGCCTTTCTTACGCTCCTGGTGGCAGACTGCACGGAGATTATGCGTCAGAACATTCTGGACACCTTCGACGCAAACCAGACTGGACAGCAATATGACACTGTCACCAACATGGAGCCGGTTTCTGGCGATCAAATAATGCTTAACCCGGATCTTGACCCGGGACTTGTGGACGTTCCTGCGGCAGACAAGGCGAAGAAAGAGCTCGAAGCTCGAGAGAAAGAAGTCAACAGCGCCAAGATGCAAGATCTGAAGAAGTCTGCTTTGACATACTTTGATGATTGGAGGGAGCATGTTATCCTTCGCATCGGAGAAGTCGTGAACTCGAAAGAGAGAGCAGAGGAACAGAAGCAGAACTCTCACCCCAAAACCGAAAGACCTCTCTCAAGCGGAAGGAAACCCCTCCCAGGACCTCAGGATGACAACAATGTCAAGGAAGCCATGGCCAAGCTCTATCCACCCATTGACAACCCATTAAAAAAGCTGCCGCAAGAAAAGAGGGCGCTGATCTTGAACTCAATGCTTCTACTTCTACTCAGTTTGGAGCATTACCATGCTCACTCAAGGACTCTCTTGCTGCACCTCACATCAAGTCTGGACCTTCCTTCCAGTGTCCTCGCCGATGACGAGAGCAAAATCGCAAGGGGCCTACTCGCCGCAGCAGAAACCATGCAAGCAGATGAAGAGACGAAGAAGCGTCAAGAAGAGGGCTCAGACATGCGGAAGTGGAAAGTCGGTCTTGCAACTGTTGGTGGCGCCGTATTAATCGGAGTGACTGGCGGCCTTGCCGCGCCTTTGTTAGCTGCAGGCTTGGGAACAGTAATGGGAGGCCTCGGACTTGGAGCCACAGCTGGTGCAGCCTACTTGGGTACTCTTGCCGGAAGCTCTGTTATCGTGGGAGGCCTGTTCGGCGCATATGGTGGCCGCATGACTGGAAAGATGATGGACAAGTACGCTCGCGAGATCGAAGACTTTGCCTTCATTCCAATCACGACCTACCACCGACCCCGGAAGATTGAAAAGGAGTATAGGAGACTCCGCGTTGCAATCGGTATCAGTGGCTGGTTGACTGACAAAGATGAAGTTGTTGAGCCCTGGAAAGTCATCGGCCCCGGAATGGAAGCTTTCGCGTTACGCTTCGAGCTTGAGGCACTGATGAACCTAGGAAACTCTCTAACCACCATGGTCAAATCTGCGGCCTGGGGTGTAGCCAAGAGCGAGATCATCAAGCGAACCGTCTTTGCTAGTCTTGCAGCGGGCCTCTGGCCACTTGCCCTGTTGAAGGTTTCACGTGTCATCGACAACCCATGGAGTGTTGCCAGCTCTCGCGCATCGAAGGCCGGAGAAGTCCTTGCCGATGCACTGATTAACAAAGCCCAGGGAGAGCGACCAGTCACACTCATCGGCTATAGCTTGGGTGCGAGAGTCATATACACTTGCATGCAGAAGCTCGCCGAGCGCAAAGCTTTCGGTTTGGTGGAGTCCGTTGTCTTGATCGGTGCCCCGGCGCCGTCAACGAGCGCAGAATGGCGAGCAATGCGCACAGTCGCCTCTGGTCGTGTCATCAACGTTTACAGCACCAACGACTACATCCTCGGGTTCTTGTACCGGAGCAGCAGCGTTCAGTATGGTGTTGCCGGACTGCAGGCCATCGCAGGAGTCAAGGGTGTCGAAAACGTGGACGTTTCCGACCTCGTGACCGGTCACACTAGCTATCGCTTCCTCACTGGTACAGTCTTGAAGAAAATCGGATTCGAAGATGTCGACCAGAAAGAGCTTGAGCGCGAAGAGCTGGCACTCAAGGAGGAGGAGGCGAAGCAGGAACAAGCTAGGCAGGCATCTGAGAAGCAAGAAGAGCCCCAAGAGAAGACCGACAAAGCCACTGGCACCGCCGAAGACGGCTCAAACGCTGGCGTCAAGGGTTCGAGCGAGGGTGCCACTCCTGAAAAGACCTCAAGCAAAGAGATCTCGGACCAACAAGTCGAGGACCTCGAGAAAGAAATCGAGCGAAAGAACGAGCAATCTTACATCAGCTGGGCTGGCAGCAAAATGACACAAGCAGGCACCAGCGCTGGCGTTGCCATGGACAAGGCAAAGGCGCAGTGGACTGCGAAGAAGCCGAACTTTGGTGGAAAATCGGACAGCAAGACTGGTGATGCGGCCGCAGGCTCTGGTCCTGACCGCGATTCTTACCAAGAATTGAAGGCGAGGAGCGAGGCCAGACAGGCTGCGATGTATGAGGGAACGTGATTTTTTGATCAAAGTGAAAATGGCCACGGGTTTCCGGCATTCTAGCTCAGGGTGTATACGAATTGCCTTTGGGCACATACGGCTCTTGTAATAATAACTAACAATCTTCGGCAATGTCGGAGTATGATGTTCATCAAGCCTACCTATCAATTTACCCTTGTTTATTCACATGCCTTCATCAGCCGCTGGAACTCTTTCAAAAATGTGCCATTGCCCCTACACAGCTACTGAAGACTTGAAGACGTGTCTTTATGACAAATCTCGAGAAACCCCAAGACAACAACACATGAAAATAGCAAGTTGTATGTATTAGGTGATGTTCCACGGCGCGTAGATGAATGATACCAGTAGTAGACAACTGCCTATCCTCCACAGCCCATCGAGAATGGCAGGATCATTAAGGTCAAGGCACAAAGCAACACCGCACGCCCGGAGGCTGTATTATACTTCGGGCGTCAAGGAACTACTGTATCTGGCGCGGAATTCGGAAATACATCGTACGGAGACCTGATTCGTGCAACGAGACGATTACTGCCCGCTGGGGAAGGCAGATGCGTTAGGCTATGCGAGGCAAGTAAGTACACCGAAAGGGTGTTTGACATGATCGACTGGAGGTTCGAAACTCCTGCAGACCGAACACCCGGCCGTGACCTCGTGATCAGAGTGGGTGGATGGCTAGTATTGACGCCGCGGGGGACTAGTGTGATAGCCTTTTGCGGTAGGAGATATTCAGATACGTTGCAGGATGTCGATTTGCTTGCTTGTTTGTATATATGATGGCGCTGTGGGTGCGAAGGTTGCTATAGGCGAGAAATCGCATAGGTAGTCCGTCGATGAAAGGTCTGTGAGGCATCTTCGATGTCTCCATGCCTCGGGAAGACTCTCGCATGAGCGGAATCACGTCTTACACTTAGTGTGAGGTTTCATCTGGCCGTCGCATGTGATCCATCACGCATTATCGCTGGGCCACCGATGTCCAAATCTCCAAGAAAGGGGCTGATAGGCATGCCAAAGGCGCTGGGCAAGGCTACTACTTTCACTTGGACTTTTCTCAGTCCTTGAGGGGCCGCGAAATATACATCCCACTGATACTACCTAAGAGCATCGGCTCCACTACTGAGACGAGTTTCGTGGTAGACGAGAAGCAGGTCAAGTCTCTGGGCGCACAAGAGCGAAAGGCCAGGCGCAACGCGGATCCCAAGACCTGCCAGGGCTGATGTTACACACGGGCTAATTCGCGGTAACAGCGTTTTGATCATTCTGATGAATGGTTACAGGGCTGAACGCTCGCAAAGGAGAGGCGGAAGATCTGGGGAAATCTGGAGAACTGAGAGTGATGAACGAACGCCGAGTTTCCATACCACGGCGCGAGTACTTCAAGATCATCACGATGATGGGAGTGTGGTGTGTAAGTTCCCCTCCTAGGAACTCATCATGCGTTGGCGCGCCGCGCCGCAAGCCCCTGCCTTGTGTGCCGCAGTAACCTTGTCGCAAGGCGCCGATAGGGCGAAACATACTCAAGAAGGATGATGATGCCAAACGAGCATTCCCACTTGCCATTTCGGGTCATGCGGAGAGAGGAGCAAAGACGACCGAGCGCATAGGGCGCAAGGGAAGATTGTCTGGCCGCTCGGCTTTAGCAAGGGAAAGAAAAAGCGCTCTTTCAAGTCTCAACAGGACAGTGTGCGCGCGAGGCTCCGAGGTGCCAGAGCATGGTTGGTGGATACGATGGCACTAAGATATAAGGCAATAGCGCGATTGGTATGTATTGGCGTTCTCAGAGTGGGATGTCACTTGGCAATGATGATATGTTAGAGTTTCGTCGCTGACTTGAGCTCGACAGGGCCGAATGCGTAGGGCGTAGGGAAGAGAAAGAGCGGCTCAGTGGGATGGGAATAACAATGGCTCGGAGCTTTTATTCGTGACGTTTTGTATTGGGGTCTGGAGATGAGCTGGGGCAGAACCAGGATTTCATGAGTTGTGGTGGAGTGGAGTTCTGAGAAACGTTCGTGAAAGGGTTCTGATCGACTGATCGAACCTGAGCGAACCAAGTATCTCCGTGACACCGTTTTCGAAGGATGAGATGGACACAAAACACCCCTCGGCACTGAGATTGAGCAAAGGATGTCCACGATGTCGTAAAATTTGCTAGCGGATTCCACTTGTTGGAAGATTTTGCTGCGATGCGCACTGTCGCCGCACTATGTGTAAGGCCAGGAGCGAGTTGTTCGGCACTCGGTCGGTATAACGGCTCTTGGCCTTGGCCAACCATCTGGGCGTGTTAGATCGGGATGGCTGATACTGCCAAACGGAGCGATACCAGGACTGCAAGATGACACGAAACATACTTGCTGGTAAAGCGTGTTTGTGAGGTTTTGCTAACTGTCACAATCGGGTATGTACATATAGTCCTTGTAGGCTGGTACTGGATCGTGACCACGATTCAATCCATATACAAACCCCGTAAAGCTGCGCTTTCAGACGGAACCAGTGCTCAGACAAAGTCATATAGGATAAGGGCTTTTGCCGTGCTAACCGTGATGTGTGACTAGGGAATAGGACGTTGTGTCGCATGG
Source organism: Cladosporium sp. MBC 237 (assembly GCA_030772445.1). NCBI lineage: Eukaryota > Fungi > Ascomycota > Dothideomycetes > Cladosporiales > Cladosporiaceae > Cladosporium > Cladosporium sp. MBC 237. The sequence goes on from JAPHCH010000111.1 coordinate 133,946, forward strand.
ACGCGCGAGCCGCCGTGATAAGGCTTGACATGTGCACTGCTGCCACCCACAGGCACGAGCAGAGACAACAGGTCAAGGAGACGAGTTCTTTATTCGCCGCGCTTTTTGGCAACGGGCATAAATGTTTCAGAGGTGCCTTGCAGCAGGCCAAGGACCAGGCAAAGCACGTCGACAGGATCCCGTGTGTATTTACAAAGCAACGCCGAGAGAGGGTCGCCCAAATATGGCGATGGCGGCGCCTGGCAAGCCGAGAGTGTATTGGCACGCCGTCAGTCTGGCGACATGATTATGGGAAGTCAAGGCTCATGAGTGCGCTTTGTTGAGCGGGCCAGGCAAATGATGTACATTTGCCAGACGTGGTCATCGATTGGCAGCAGCGTCGGCGAGTTTGATCGATGTCGAGAGGCCTATTGAGACGGCGGCGCGGGTGCAAAGTCAAAGACATGGTGTCGATGTGATAGCCTTTGCCGCCTGGCCGTGAATGCCGTCTTGACTCTTGACGCCCCAGTCTTGAGTCTTAGGTAGCAGGCCGATGACGGGTTCAGGGCAGTGCGAAGGCGTAGAGTTCACTTACATTTCAGGCACCAGAATGTCCTGAGAAAGCAGGCGCAGTGCCAGATTGAGCGGTACCCCAGATTCTCAAATCCAAGCAACTTCATCTCATGTCATGGTCGTCGTCAGGAAATGTAGGTTTACATGCATTCGGTGGACGATATATATACTGAAAAGGGGATCAGACCGCCTCGTGATCTAGCAACGATGATGTACAACCACTTGAAGTGATATTGAAGGCTTGTGCAGAGCCCGACAGCACTCGTATCATTGAGTGAGGCCTCATCTTTGGAGAGTGACAAAAGTAGTAGAGATCTCGAAGTAGATAAATCACGTGCTAGTCAGAAGTAGATCCTTTGGCTGGGGATAGATATACCGATAAAAATCCCTCTACGGCAGGCCGCCAACTTCAAAGTTCACCTGGCGAAGAGCTGATTTCAACGACCCCATCACCGCCGCCGGCGCCGAATGCCATGGCCTGTCCGCCCCGGCGACGACGGCTGTGCGACATGTGCTGCGAAGGCGTCTGCTCGTCCTCCTCCTTGGCCTCACGTCTGAGTGGACGTGCTCATCCGCCAAGTACCCAACTTGGCGCTTTTCTCTTGGACGACTTGGCATTACATTGCTCTTGTCCTCCACCCAAGCACTCGGCGGAGTGTGCAGGAGGAGAGGCCAGCCATGGCACCGCCTGATTACCTGAATACATAGACCGACTGAGCCTCCTCCCCTCCCCATGCTGTCCGTCACCACCGCCATCACCGCCAGCATCTGAACGGAGGTGCTTATCGCCCATACACCACCGCCAGTCCCTCCGCTGGCCCATGACCACTGCGGCACCGCCGCCTGTACTACGCAACACGCTGGCTCTATCTTCATGACAATGTCTGACTTGGCGTCTTCGACCGCGCCAGAAACAGCCAACACCCGACCGGTGCTTGTCGACCCTTTCGCAAGCCCGGCATCTCACGGTGTCGACACGCCCAAATATCCCGAACCTTGCGCCCAGCTGCCGCCCAGGACCTCGGATCGTGTCACCAGCGACGAAACATTGGCGACAAGTGAGGCCCAACCCGCGGCGTACAACACCAACGGCTCTGTATATAAGAGTGCTTCCATGTCCTCGGCTGGCCAAAGTTCCACATTGACCGGAATGTCGTCATTCGATCTCGAGAAGGGAATGGGCAAGGAGCAAGACAAACAAAACAGGCGCAGTAAACGGGATAGCGCCAGAGATCCGGAGAAGGCTATGTACAGCGCCCAATCGCCTCGATCACATCGTTCTCCCCGTCAGTCGCTTCGTCCGTCAAGAGACGATGCGGCAAGCGCGACTTATTCAGACGTCGAATCCGAAATCGATGCTGGTCTTGCCCTGCAAGAAGAGAAGGCAATGAAAATCCTTTTCTTCCTGTCCGGTCCTGTATTCGCGCTCTCTATCCTCAACTTCATCTGGACACTCATTTCACTCGTCATTACTACATTATCGCAACCCGTACGCCTCTGCGCTCGACGCATCACATTCGGCCAACAACTCGCGTCGCTTCTTGGCCCCGCTCTCAATCTCCAGCTCAAATCTATCTACACTCCCCTCCCACCTCACGCAAACGAGGATGGCGTCTTCCACCCGGGCATGCTCGTCTTTGTACACCTAGTCAGCCCTGTCCTCAGTATCGGCGTTGTAGTCGCCGCCTGGGTTGTCGCGGGATACTGGCTCATGGCGGGTATCGTCGGCGATCCCGCTGGCATGGACAAGCGCGACGATGGAAAGGAGACAGTCCTCGGCCTGCGTGGCTGGTGGGAGAATCTTTTGCTCAAGGGCATCAACCTCAACTGAAGAATCTCCTCTCTTTTTGTTTGAGATTCTGTCGCACTGCGACAATTTGCTTTTTGGCGACGGCGTTGGTCTACGGCTATCATGAAGGATGGCTCACGATATCACGGGAAACCCCACGGCGAGGTTTCTCCAATTGTGCTTGTGTACTTTTCTTTTTGGGATTTTATGCGAACAAGATACCTCTTTGTGCCACTTTCAGGCATTCTGCGCGCTGGGAAAGGAACCAGGGAAATATTTTTTATCAACATTAGCGATGGCGTCGGTGGAGTTTCTACTCTTACAAATCCAATCAATATAATATGTAGGCTCACGAGTGCTTTACTCGTCACAACACAGCCTTTTCGGACACAAAATCCTCTCTTCATTTACATCCCACTGTCAAATGTACCAGAGGCTTCCTACTGCCTTAAATCAACGCCACCCGATTACAGTGCATACCAACAACGGGGTCCAGCCTCCTAACAAGATATCAGCCTTCTGATCCAAAGTAGGAGTCATTCGCGTCTGCCATTCCCCGTGATGATCCCAATCCTTCCCGCTCCCCGTTCGCATCCTGTGCATATCTCCTCAAATTGCCGAGCGCGAAAGAAAGAGTACAATGCAAGATGTACCAGTGCCGATGCTGTTCTCGGTCCCTGGGCGCAGCAGCCCAGCGACCCCGGCTTGCAATTGGGCAATATCGGCGCTTCGTGTCCCAAGCCAATCGGGGCGGCTTGTTGATGCCCGTTGCTGGTCGCTTTGGTCGCTTTTCGCTCGTACTCGTCACTTGACCTTATCGATCAACCCTGGGCTTGACGTGCCAGGATGTCTGCAGCGTGCGTGGCTTGCATGAGGGACATTTTTGCGTAGCACTGCGGTTTCTTGGCTGTGAAGTCTAGATTCGAAGCTGTATATGACTGATGCTACCTGGTACGCCTGACCCACCTTGGGTATGTTACGCGGCCATTTACGACAAGCTTGATAGAGGTGAATGCATCGGCGAGTGCGAGCGAGGGACCGTCTCTGCGCCCATGAGCATGTGCCTCATGTTGGTTGACGGTCTAGAGAGCTCATCACAGCTGGAAAAGAAGACCTATTATGAGCTGACTGAACATGCTGATCACGAATCAGATTGCAGATATTACATGCCACCCAAAAGGAAAAAGAACTCCAACGACCTTCGCCATTGGTATGCTAATCCAAATCAAGCTCATATTGCGCAACCACATGCGCCTTGTACGCCCGAACTGTCACCTGCCTGCCATCCCGATCCATGAACGTCAAAGAAAGTCTAGGAAACGCCGTATAGGCGACCAATAGGTTATTGGCGGAATGATCCTCGACATCAAGACGCATAGAAGCAGAGTTGAACGACTCGCCATGTTCCGGCCAGGAGAAATTTGACGCCATACCACACCGATGAAGCTCGTAATTGAGTCGGAGCGCTTTTCTCACGACATCCTTGATTGCCTGTCGAAATCCGGTGTCGTCGAATTCCGCTGGCTTGAAGTACATTGTACGACGCGAGAAATCGAGCGCGTGGAGGTATTGATCCAACGTGAGGAAGAGACAATTTGTAAGATTCTCCACGCTCGTGTTCATCACTTCCAACGAAGCGTCGTCCATGCTCGATTTGAGGGCTGGTCTGGATTGATCGGCTGCCAACGGTACGCATTCCCAAGGGAACTTCTGGGTCAGGACGTTGTCAATGAGGAATGCGGAGATCAATGCCATGGTATCGTTGATGACACTGCGTCTGTTGTTTTCGACCAGGGTGTTGCATACGCTGGCCCAATCTTTACCCCAGCACCTCTGATAAAGTCTTTCAAGTTGACCATGTGGTAATGGTGTTGCTGGGTTGCGGCTGGCTAGCTTCAGAGTGTGGATGTATTCCAAAACTGCTGAGCGTTGCGTTTCAAACATCTCTGATATTGCCTTCTGCGCGTCCTCCATTTCGAAACTCCTGGTTGGGATACTTCCAGAACGCGCAGCTTCCGTTCGCATGGCATTTCGAGTGTCCTCAACGGGCAAACCCATATTCGGGCCATTTCCAGTACGTGAACGTTCCATTGTTATGACCTTCGGTGCATTAACAACAGATTCGCTGCCACCCGTAGATGGCGAATGAGCTTTACGTTTGAATCCCGCCTTCAAGTTCGTCTTGTCATGAGGCAGCTGAATGCTGCTGAGTTTGCGCTTGCTTGCGTGTTGTTTGGGTGTCAACATATTGGAAGTTTCTGCGATTGAGCTCTCCTGGACAGCTGGCACGGACGGGAGAGTCTCCAGAGAAGAGTTTCTGGACGTGTTGAGACTCTGGAAATAGTCGCCATCGCCATTGTCGTCAAGACTGCTGGAGCGGGTACCGTCATCGTCGTCGTTCTGTTCGCCGTTGGCATTATTGTTGTCATTCTCATTGCCCTTTTCATTGTCGTCGTCATCTTTGCCGACGCCTGTTCCAGTCTTGCTATTATCGTTGCTTTCGGTGTGCTCAACAGAAGGTGACGAGATGCTGGAGTACTTGGGAGATTCTTGCTTCCCAGAAACTCTATTGTAAGCATCCTGGTACTTCTTGAGCAGGCCTGGCTTGCAGCAAGAGGAACCTTCACGCCACAACTTTTCATGGGTAGATGGCTTCATGTCCTTTTTCAAAAATCTCCAGGCGGTCCTGAACGACCGGTAGAGGGATTTGCCAGTGCAAGCCTCTCGTCGTTTTGGACCTGCGCCATGTAAATCATATCGATCACAAAGACCTTTGAGTGCTTCTATTCGAGTTTCTGGCGATCGATACCTGTAGTCTGGAGAGGCTCGGTCTTTCTTCGCCGCATCGATGTCTTGAATGACGATCCAAAATGAGCGATGAAGTTGTTCACTAGAATAGACCATGGTTTCTTGTTTTGGAGAGGTTGGTGCTGCCGCAGCGCTGGTGCGTGATGATGGGGATTCTGCCGCTGCAATTTTTCGGAGAATCAATACTTGTTAGATTAGAGGCCACAACGAAAAAACGGTTCCTCAGATGAGTACGATCATGGAGCGACTATCGATCTGTTGCGTTTACAATTCTGGAAGTGTTTGTTCCGGGTCGCTTAGATGCTACGCGTACGAGCCTCATGCAGCTATCGTTTGACAACTGAAGCGGATGGGCGCATTCCCACTTCTCCGAAATGTGATTGCTACTTCACAGAGATGGAGCTTGAAGCTGTGGGATCTCAGCATTGTGATGGCTATTCAATTGGCGCACAGTCTGCAAAGACTTGAGCACACCCAGACTCAAGATGTGGAAGATGCAATACATTGAGAAATCGATATTTGAGTGGAGGGGCAATGTAATGTACCAAAGACCTAGATCAGTCGCTGGGTAGCAAGTTTAATGCATTACACGGGTAATCGCATTCTCAGAGCTTCCTGCATAAGGCTTGCATGCTTGCTTGGTATAGGACGTGGATCGCGGTGTCATCATTCTGGAGATTTCGCTCATCCCAGAACACTACTCACGCTGTTCAGCGCAAACCGATGAGTATTTTCAAGGCATGACCACACCATGTCTCAAGTGGACGAACTGTCAGGATTTGAACAGCGTCTGCGACGCAGTCTCCCGTCTCATGCTTTCGGCTACGTGCCCAAGCAACAACTGCACCAGCATGCAAGTCTCAGCAGGCATGGCAAGCAGTGCCATGGCAATGCATAGAAACACCAACGGTATATTTCAAGTCTATCTGTCCTCATGTCGACAAGAGATCTCTCATCTCAGATGACACAGTCTCATTGACCCCAGCCTTGATCTTTCACGATGTCAAGTCTCAATGGATCTGACCAGGGGAGACACAGCCGAACCATCAATTGGGATGAATACATTCGTCTATCTTTAGACTACGGCACTGGAGAAGTCAAGCTTGCTATCCAACACATCCGTCCTGGCATCCCGGCAGAGAACGCACGCATCGAAAATGTTATCCTCTCCCGCGGCTGGAACAGAGTTGGCATTCCGCAGATCGGTGTCAGCCTTGATGATAACACCTTCAAATGGGGTGAGTCCGAAGTCGAGGAGTGGCTGGGAAAACATCCTCGCAAACAAAATTCGGTCATCTCTGGATGGAAGATGGCCTTAGCACCACAGTTCCGTGATCGGGAGGTAGTTGTAAGAACAATAAACACTCTCTTCAAAGAGTCAGTCCACTCCAAGGAAACGGCCAAGGACAAGTCGCATGAAAGCATTCTTCACTCGATCCAGACCGTCATAACGGCACACCTCCGCCACATCAAGTCCGAATGTCTCGAATGGTGCAAGAATGACAGTTTCGGAAACCACGGACGGAGCTCTGACTGGGAGAATCTACCATGGGAAATCCAGATATGTGTTCCTGTATCCTGGGATGAGGATGCGCCCAATGTCATGTTCTGTGCAGCCGAATGCGCTGGTTTCAATCGTGCGAATATTCGGGAAGAAGCCCAGTGTGTGGCTGGTGCGTACATGGAGATGCTGTGGGAGAGCAAACACATCAAGGTAAGGTCGCCATTCGTTCTTACTTGTAGAACAGCCGACTAACAGATCGATTCCAGAAAGGCGATGTCATTCTATTCTTCGACATTGGTGCAGGTACTACGGTGAGCATCTCACCTGTCTAGGTTGATGTAGATGACCAGCAAGTGATCTAACTTTTGCAGGATGCCTCATTTGTTAGGCTTGTCGTTGCGCCGTCTGAAAAAGTGCGCATGAAGATCGAGCGTGTCGGATCGTCCAAAGGTGCCATTCTCCATACGAAACCATACGACATATCTCATATTAGAAATACTAACAAGCATCCAGGTAACCAAGGTGGCGCTTTCTTCCTCAACAACGAAGCAGCGACTTACTTCGCAACATGCCGTGAGATCATGAACGAGGGCGGCTTGGTAAAGGTCCTGAGGAAATTTGGCACCACAGCCGAAGAATACCAGAGACAAGTCTTCAGCCAGGTCGAGAATATCAAGAAGACATTCCAGAAGTGAGGCCAGCCCTGCTTCCTCATCATAAGCAGCCCCCGCAACCAACAAATATGCGTGAAAGTTGAGAAGTCAGTCTTTAATGTTTCCTCATACGGTATTTCGTTGGGAGAGTCACTGACTTCTGACAGCGAAGAGGTACAGCGATGGCACGACAAATGGGTTGGCGTGAATGTGGCTTTGCTCGACGAGTTGATGGCAACCAAAACACCAGTAAGTCCGCCTTTTGAGCTTTCAGAACAATTCACTGCTGACCCAAAATCTCAGTGTCGCACAGCGATTCTGACAGGTGGAGGTTCAAAAAACACTTACCTTTACGGCCGTTTGAAAGCCGAACTTGAAGACCATGCAATCCATGTCAGGCAATTTGAGATTGAAAATCCTTGCGCTCGAGGTGCGCTCAAGCATTATCTCTTCGAAGAAGACAGACCACTGGAGAATGGACGCTTCTATATCACTCAAGACCAGGAATGGAACGCCGCCTTACACCCAGGTTACGTGCGTTATCGCGACAAATACGACCGCGAGGTGGAGTACTACGAAGCACTGGAGCCTATCATGAAGGTTGTCGATGGCAAGGACACAAAGGCCCATCCTGCTGTGCCAATGAGATTCATCGTTCCTGAAGACGGTGTCATTCACGTCAACATATACTGTACCACAAAGGAGCCATACCCAGAGCCTTCCAGTCCTTTATTGGATCCTGCCACTAAGAAACCTATCGCCGGCCTGGCGAAATATCCAGTTTCTTTCTTCGACCCATCAGCTCTACATCGCTTTCATCCAAAGAAGGGAAAGATGGGTGAGAGATACCGCGAGGTGTGCGGGTTTGTAGAGATGGAGAAGGTCGGCACAGGCATCGATCTCATCATCAAATTTATGCGTCCTGGGTTCCGATTCAGTGATTCAAGCGATGGTATGATGTATGTTCTGGGCCAAGCGTGAAACACCCATGGTTCACTAACATGTGCTTACAGGACAAACGTACCGTGAAGCCGATGTCGCTTTTCAACAAAGGCGGCAGATTTGGGATTCAAGTCGTAGCCATTTCGTCAAGCATGATGCCATCGACGACACTGAAAGTGCGTTGAGAACTCTCGATGATGGCAGAGGGACGACAGCCAACTCTGACAGTCTTTTGGATCATATCACCCGTCAGACGCCGAGCTCATCAGACCTCTCCACTCCTGATCGATCCAGCCGTGAGATCTATTCGCCATTCCAAGACTACAGATTCCACAGCGATCGTGCAGCTCACTCTTCGACTCAGAGAGCGCGCAACGGCATTGAAAACCAAAGCGCAACTAGTACTGGTCGACTCAGGCCCGCTTCTGCTACTTTGGCCGGTCGTCACATACCACAGGATTACAACCCAACGCGCTCTGGTGAAGATCCATACGCGGTACCATATGACCAATCAGTCCAGCAGCCCCATTTGACGGGTAAGAGGAGGCTTGAGGAGACATCGACATCGCGACCCTGGCTCTCGCAGAGGCGCAGGCTTGAATAGGAAGATGATGGCTGAGGTGAGGAGAGGGATATCGGTTGAACCCTGCAAGGAAACAAAGCAGTCTTCACTGCTTTGCCTTGGGTGGAGATAGACTGTGCTGAAGTCGTTGTACGGGCTGAAGTACGTACCTTAGATTTGCGATGATCAATGTTTGCGGTGAATTGGGTAGCAAAACCAAGTAGCAACATATAGCAACATGCCCGTGAGCACCACTTGCGTGTTGATTTCGTTCCACGCAGCTCGTTGTCTGTTTCAAACATACGATATAATTAATTTTACACGCCAAGACATCATCCATTGGTGTACAGTAGTACATCATATCCTCAATGGTCTAGTGGCTATGATTTCCGCTTGTCACTAACCACGACAAGCCGCGGGAGACCAGGGTTCGATTCCCTGTTGGGGAGAGCTCAGAAATGACATCTCTTACTACTATCAAGTCTTCCGGTGCTGGCTAACCAGCATCGTCTAACATCCTTTTGATCTTTTTGTAGTTCTTTCGCCAAGACTAACTAGATCACCCTTTTTGCTTGCGTGATCACTATTTTTTTACCACTTTGGATGCACAGACGATCGCTGTTATACTTATATCGCTACATGCTGAGGGCAATTCCATATCCTTCACAGATGCCCATCTTTCCCACACGAACCCATGGACATGGATAATCATTTGACCGTCCTCTCAAATCTCCCAACCCTAACCCTTCGTCTCTAGCGGCACACACATACACACAGACCATCACATCATTATTGAGCCATGTGGCGAGCCAGGGACTCCGCCTCGGCTCCTCGCGCCGGCAGGTCAAATGTGGCGGCGAGTCTCGATGACGGAGGAGACTTGGATGTGGGAGGCGGCATTGCATTTGTAAGACAGTCAGAGATAGGACATTAAATCCACAGGACTTAATTGACTACATCGTTCACTTACAGTACCACGTGAACATTCCATAAGTTATCACCTCCATCAACACCATCCGACATCGCCCAACCTGCGCCCTATTCACCCCGGCCGCCTTACTGTCTACGTCGTGCTCACGCTGCTCAGCGCCGCGGCGATGACCTCTATCTTCCAAAAGTTGACCAGACCCTTCACATCCTCCACCCTGCGCTTCGCACCCGAAGCACCCCTCGCCAAAATGGACGTCCCTGAAGGCGCGCAAAAGTGCACAGTCGCCGCCGGCTGCTTCTGGGGCGTCGAGCACATGTACCGCAAGGATTTCGGCTCCAAGGGCCTGCTGGATGCGCGCGTCGGCTACATCGGCGGCGACACCCAGAACCCGGGCTACCGCTCCGTGTGCTCTGGAACTACCGGTCGTGAGTTTTACATCCTCCTATACTGAATGCGCGCGCACAGCAATGTGTGCGCGATCTGTTCCTCTTCCTCCTCCATCACTGACATCACCTCCCACCGCGCAGACGCCGAAGCGCTGCAAGTCGTCTTCGACCCAGCGCAAGTCTCCTACCGCAGCCTGATCGAGTACTTCTACCGCATGCACGACCCGACGACCGCCAACAGCCAAGGGCCCGACGTCGGCTCGCAGTACCGCAGCGGCATCTTCTACCACACCCCGGAGCAGAAGGAGATCGCCGAGGACGTGACCAAGAAGGCCAACGACCAGTGGTATTCGGGCAAGATTGTCACGCAGGTCCTGGAGGCTGGCACTTGGTGGGATGCCGAGGACTACCACCAGAAGTACTTGCACCACAACCCTAGCGGGTATGAGTGCCCGAGTCACTTTTTGAGGAAGTTCCCGCCTCTTTCGTAGAGGGGGGTTTGGAGGTATTTTGGGATATGTAAGGTTTCAAGGTTATGACAATGAAAAAAATTTGCAACGAATATCGTGTGTGTGTTTGTGTGTTCTGGGAGGTATGCTTTCGTTTGATATGTTGAGCGAGCCATTGTATTGTTCTCATGTTCATTCAAACATGTCAAGGCACAGTAGGTAAGTTTTGAACCTTGCTAACATTAGAGTGGGGAATCATAGTGAGAGAGCATCGTGCATAACATTGATACATTCTTTGGGCATTACATTCTGCAGCAGGCTATCATTCGTGCGCATGTTCCGTTCATTTCCTTGCAATTTACCTGAGAGGCAAAGCTGCAGGCTTCCTCTCCCGATACACATCACCCGTCAAACTGATTTCATAAGCCTCATCCTTTCCTCTACCCTGCTTCTCCAACTCCCTCACGAGCGGCAGCACTTCCTTTCCAAACTGCTCGATCTCCTCGTCATAGTGCAAGAAAGCAGTCAAGATGATGTCGGCGCCCAGACTCTTGAGCAACAGGATCCTATTCGCGATCTGCTCCTTGGTACCGATCAACTTCGTCTTGAAGCCGTCGTTGTATTGCACGAGATCCTCGAACTTGGAATCCGCCCACATGCCCGACTTGTTGCCCGTGGACGCACCGGCGTTCTGGACTTGCTGGCGGAAGCCTTCGACGGCTTCGGCGTCGGCTTTGCCTTGGATTTCCTGCAGCACACGGATGGCTTCTTCTTCGGTTTCGCGGCAGATGACGAAACCGTTGAGAGCGAACTTCACTTGCCCTTCGCGGCCTTGCTCTTTGGCACGTTGGCGGACATCTGCGATTTGTGCTTGGAAGCCTTCGAGCGTGTTGCCGTTCATGCTTGGGGACTGTTAGTGATGAATGTAGGAGAGGAAGAGTCGAAGCACTTACAAGTAATAGTCTGATACGGCAGCTCCGTTGGCGCGGGCGTCGTCACTGTTGCCACCCTGGAAGATCTCGGGGTGCGGTCTGTTGGGCAGCACGAGAGGCTTGGGTTGGAGAGGGTAGTCATTGAACTGGTAAAAGTCTCCTTTGAAGGTGAACTTTTCCTGAGTCCAAATACCCTTGAGACATTGGATGAACTCGCGGCTGCGACGGTACCGTTCGGAATGGTCAAGCCACCATTGGCCAATTGCGGTGAACTGTTCTCAAAGTTAGTATGTTGCGCTCACATGTGCCACCCAAGAGAAGAGTGGTCATAGCCGGAAGAAATGGACCTACCTCGGCTTTGAACCAACCAGAGACTACATTGACGGCAACACGGCCTTCAGAGAAATGATCGATCGAAGCAATTTGTTTAGCTGCCACCGCAGGGTTCCAAGGGCCTGGCAGCAATGCGGCAATAAGCTTGAGTCTTTCGGTCTTCGCCAGGAGGGCTTGAGAAAGGGTGACAGGCTCGTGCTGGTTGGCTGCTCCATATCCAGCCATGAAGCGGATTTGTGACAAGGCGTACTCGAATCCAACTTGTTCAGCAGTACGAGCGTACCTGACGTTAGATTTGAGGTCCCAGCCGGTGCGCTGGGGGATCTTGCTGACGACTAGACCACCAGACACGTTTGGTACCCAGTAGGCGAACTTGACTCTGTCTGGGTCGCCGTTGATCTTGTCGTGATAGCTCAGGTCTGCTTCGGCTTGGCTGTAGCTAGAGGTTCCGTTCAGAGGTGATTGCGGTGGAGGCGTAGGAGTGCTGGTGCCACTGTTGCTGCGACTGCGCTCTCCAACGGAAACGACGATCCTCTTGCCTCTGACGCTGCCAGACCGCAAGCGGTCCAGCGCATCGTTGATACCAGCCAATCCACCTTCTGCCACTTCAACCTCGGGCAGCTTTAGAGCTTTGGCGACGAGCAGCTTCTCGAGCCAGTCCACGACCGCATTTCCGTAAACTGAAGACTCGTGGAAGAGCTTGATAGGCACCTTGTGAATGACGACGCCTTGCGCAGCCTCCTTGGGTGTGCCAGCCAATCCAAGAAGATGCGACTGCGGTCCGGAGGGTGACTTCTGGAGTGCATCTTGCAGGGCAGATGCGGTCTGCACGCTGACAACATCGACGGCGAATCGAAGCTTACCGCCAGTGACTGCCTTCAACACTTCGACGGCTCGCAGGGGATCTTGCCTGTCGACTTGGAAGTCGGCGCCGATGTCCACCAAACGCGAGCTTGAGTTGGCCAGATCTGCAACAGCCGCGACCTTCAACCCGGCGGCTTTGGCCAGCTGCACAGCAACCTGGCCGGTGGTAGTACTTGCACCCCAGATGGCTATCCATTCGCCAGGTTGAGGCCGCTCCTCCTGGGAAATGCTCCCGTAAATCTCTCCCCTGATGTCATCCGGCACGTGAAGAGGGCTCAAGCTACGAGCGATCTGGAGGAAGTCGGGGCCGGCAGGACCAGTGCTGGGTTTGGTAAAATCGAGACCAAAGCTTACGCCCAATGCGATTTGGGCGGCGACAAAGGCCACACCAAGCGCCGCTCCTTCCTTAACCTGAACGCCTTGTGGGATGCGAGCGACATTGCTCTCTGTTGTGACGACGTACTCTTGGTACGCTGCCTTGCGCACATCGCGATAGTCTGTTGAAGGACCGAAAACGACGTCGCCTTGTTGAATCCGGCTCTCCTTCCGGGGTGCCTTGATAACAATGCCGGCGAAGTCCCGTCCGTTCACCCATGGGTAGCTGGGCTGGCCGAAGCCGTAGTCTGGACCCTTCCAATCAACGGGGTTGAGGCCGATCGCCAGAGTCTGTACCAGTATCTCGTCGTCGCCACGAAGTTCTGGGATATCCTTCGCTCGCTCAAGCGTATATTTCTGGCGAGGTCCGTGAAGGAGGAGGAGGTCTTGCTGTGGCTTGTCGAGACGCAAAAATTGGTCTTCATTGCCGATGCCGTTTGTTTGGCCATTGACCAGGCCATTTAGTGAGGGTTTGGCATCGCCATTGATGCCATTGACTCCATGGTGCTGTTTTGAGCCGAGATTGCTGAAAGGTGCCGGTTGCTGAACTTTGGACTCGTCTCTGGCACCGTCCTGCTTGACAGAAAGGAACTGTGATGAGTAGTCGACAGAAGGCATGGTCTTCGATGTGTTAGAGGTATAGATAGAAAGCTGGAAATCAACCAAAGAGAGAGAATGTTTTTGGGAACGACAAGCATTATTACTGATTAGCGCCGGGTAACTACCTGCGAGAGCTGCGAGTATGAGGAATCTCACGCTACAATCACAACATAATGGCTAATCGTCCGGTTGACCGGCGAATATCGGCGGCGTATGGGCAATCGCATGTTCGAGTATGGCGTGCGTCGGGGGAGGGGAAAGCTGTGACTATGAGGAATCTCGCGCTACATGATTGCGTGCTCTGCCTCCCCCACTCGACAACATCAGCAACCAGCTTGGCGTGGTCTTGAATGTCAAGGTGATGTATGTGTCTGACTTTTCTTGACGATTGATGTTCATCAATAATGGAATATGCTGGAATGGATCTATGGCCGGCCCTTCAGAGTTGTTAGCCATTGTAGGACGTGGGTGGGGTGGTACATAAGGTAGCATTCGACGTTCGAGATAAGATGACGATGGCGTGATTACCTCATCCTTTGGCTCAAGCCATGTTTGTGAGCATCGGCGGTGCTTCTAGCAGAGCATATCTTTCATCTCAAGGACACATCAGATCTTTGATGTCGGTATCTTCATGGTATGGGTGGTTCCCGATTCCTGATCCGCGAGGCTCTTCAAGTCTTGACATTACAGCAGTGTGAACTCTTTCTCAGCCGCTGTGTTATGGTTGCTCTCAGCGCATGGGCCTCGGTGCTCTTTGGTGCTCCTCTGGTAACAGCAACTGGAGGAGTACTTATGAATGGGATTTACGCTGCGTATGCCAATGCTGGACCTGGGTCATTGTCCCTTTCCAGGAACAAATGCCTCACCCGGCAAACAGTTGACGGATTGGAACGAAGTGCAAGACCTTTTGAAGCCTTAGAGCTGTGATTTGGGATGTCAGGAGGGTAGGTATGGCTAGTGAGAAGTGATCCGTGTCTGTCTTTGTATTTTCACAGCAGATCGTCAGCCCTCATTTCTCGTGCTACGAGGTAAGAGGCATCGTAAAGGCGAGATGCGAATTCAGGATCGACCAAAGAGGCAATCCGGATTTCTCTGCCTGGACCACGTGGTCCCGAGGCGTGGAGATTCATCTCCACTTGCCATACGACAAGAATCGTCGCTCAGACTTCAATGACACGGCACGAACAAGATCTAGACCTTTTTCTCTAACTTCATCAGGCCTTCAATATTATCTCAACCAAAGAAACAATGGCAGAACAACGCGGCAAGTGTGTGGCGTCCCACAAGGCTTCGGCCAGTCGCCGACTCCCCTATACCTCCTGCTACCTAAGTATACCGACTGGAGGTACTAGTAATTGTACCTCCTCATGCGCTCGGAGTGGCTTTCCTATCGCCGAAGCCACTCAGCCGCCAAACTCTCTGATCTATAAGGCTCCAAACCACGATGCAGGTGTAAGAAGTCTTTGTGGCTCTTGGTCACATGCCAGAGCGGCAAGAAACTTGCCTTACCTCTCAACAAATTGATGAGCGCCTCAAGTGGGACTGTCCCCATGGGCATGCCTCCTGGGGCGTCGGATGTCCAATACGCTTTCGCTGCCGTGTCGCTAAACTCCACCCTTGAATCAAAATCATATCTGGTGGAGTGGGAAAAGATCCTACTCTAACCATACAAGGTCGCACTCACGTCAGATCACAGGTAAAGACGGCAGGGTTGGCTCCCGCAAGGCGTGTTTCGTCTGCACTAATACGCCGACAAGTGAGGGGCTCTGCTTGGCAGCCCCGGTGAACATGTCTCGCGTGTATTCAACTACTGTCGCGTGGCATAGCTAGTAGTCGACTTTAGCGGGTTCTTCACTCGTGCGAGACAACAGGTAAGTTGTTTGGTCACATATGTACTCGAGTCGCCGAATAGCCAGTATCACAGGCACTCGATGCATGGTGATAACTCATCCCTCTCCGGCTCTCATGCACAGGCACAGGCCATCCCAATAACAGACTTCGAGTTAATCAACAATCTCACACGCGGAACGGCCGAAGGTTGCAGCACTAAGGTGCGGCTGTCTGCCGACCCCGCCAGTCGAGGATCATCAATGCTTTGGATAGGTTAGAGTAATCTTCCTTCAAGACCCACAACGAGGAAGCAGTTGGGGCATTTGGGGCCCCAGACCTTGGCGTGGAGAAGGCATATATACCAAGCATCCTGCCAATGTGCTTGGGAGGCGAATCGTTCGTGCTTGTCCCATACAAACTCTGTCCTTCTCCAGTAGTACAGAAGTCTTCTCCACCATGTCGGACAAGCTTTCCGCGGATATCGACAACGACACTTCTCATAATGAGGAGAAACGACCATACACCGATACAAAGGTGCCGGATCTGAGCGAGACTGGTGGTCGCCGTGCTTCAGTAGCGCTAAATATCGTCGAGAACCCGTTGCAGGTATGCGAGCTTCGCGCTGCTTGGCTTCAACTTTTCCCGTTTCTTAATATCCCAGCTAATGCTTGTCCCTTTCAAAGCGCAAATCTCCCACCCAAGCCGTTATCGACGCCGAAGCCTTCGCAAACGATCATGGCTTGAACGAATACGCAGGACTTTTTGGTCGTGCAGCCCTAGTTGCTCGCGACCAGAAGCACTTCGAATCTGTCACCGAGCTTACTGAGGATGAGCGTGCTGCGCTCATCTACGAGCGCGATCACAAATGGCACGGTCCAAAGATGTTGTGGTACTCGATTGCGCTTTGTGCCGTCGGTGCTGCCACACAGGGTTGGGATCAGACTGGCTCGAACGGTGCAAATCTGAGTTTCCATCAAGAGTTCGGCATCGATGGTGGCGGAAGAGATGCCTGGATCGTGGGTCTTGTGAATTCGATCATCTTTCTGACTGCTGGGTTGATGTAAGTGGCTTGTGATATCTCTACACGGCACTGGACTGACATCGCACACAGTGGCGCATTTATCGTCGATCCTCTTAACCATTACTTTGGTCGTCGTGGTGAGATCTTCATCACCGCTTGCGTTCTTACCGCTACTCCGATCGGTTCTGCGTTTGCGAGGTCGTGGCAAGAACTGTTCGCCGCACGATTTGTTATGGGCATTGGCATTGGCGCGAAGAACGCTACTGTGCCCATCTTCTCTGCAGAAATGGCCCCTGCCCGCATTCGCGGTGCGCTTGTCATGTTTTGGCAGCTCTGGGTCGTTGCAGGTTTGTTCAAAGGCTTGTCTAGAGTCGTATGAGCATCATCTGACAGATAATGTAGGCATCTTTCTCGGTTTCTGCGCCAATGTCATCGTCAAAGATACTGGAAGAATCTCCTGGCGTCTTCAGCTCGGGTCAGCGTTTATTCCGTCTTTCGTCCTCGGTGTTGGTATCTTCTTCTGCCCCGAGAGTCCTCGTTGGTTGATGAAGCATGGCAAATACGCAAAGGGGTTCAGATCTATGAACCGCCTTCGAGCACATCCAATTATCGCTGCACGAGACTACTACTATTCCTACGTTATCTACATCGAGGAACTCGCCGTTGCTGGAGGCCAAGGCTACTTTGCCCGTCTGTGGGACTGCTTTGCTGTGCCTAGGATCAGGAGAGCGAATTACGGTGCTTCAACGGTCATGATTGCACAGCAGATGTGCGGTATCAACAGTAAGATCACTTGCAGCCAATTGCCATCGAACTGAAAGCTGACACTCGCAAGTCATCTCCTTCTACAGCTCGACCATTTTCGAACGAGTGCTACAAGACACAGACAAGGCGCTATTCGCATCT
The DNA here is from genome assembly GCA_030772445.1 of Cladosporium sp. MBC 237. Taxonomy (NCBI): domain Eukaryota; kingdom Fungi; phylum Ascomycota; class Dothideomycetes; order Cladosporiales; family Cladosporiaceae; genus Cladosporium; species Cladosporium sp. MBC 237. The sequence continues at coordinate 151,383 of JAPHCH010000111.1, forward strand.
CTGGGCTACGGTGCCATCCAAGTCGTGTTCACCATTCCTACACTCTTCTTGATTGATACCAAGGGTCGCAGGACACTGACTCTGATTGTGAGCTTTGCCTCTGCCAATATCTGCAAATGAGCGATACGCTGACATTTCATGACGCAGACCTTCCCGTTGATGGCTATCTTCCTTCTAGCAGCTGGCCTGTCACTTCTTCAGCCTGAGACTGCAAGTGCAGGCGCAAAGCTGGGCCCTGTTGTCCTGTAAGTTCCATATGTTCCAGGTGTGTCCAGAACAAACACTAATTGCCCTTCAAGCTTCGTGTACCTTTTCACCATCGCATACTCACTTGGCGAAGGTCCGGTGGCTTTCCAGTATTCAGCTGAAGTATTCCCGACCATTCAGCGTGAGCAGGGCATGGCATGGGCTGTGTGCATCAACAACACTTTTGGTAAGAGTCACCAAACAAGAACATGGAGTAGCTCGTCGCTAACAGCATTGTTATAGCCGGCATTCTCAGTTTGACATTCCCAGCAATGGTGGATGCCATGACGCAAGTCGGAGCTTGTAAGTGAAACCTCTTTGAATCGGCCTACACCCGAAGACTATCTAACCCTACACACAGTCGGCTTCTACGCCGGTCTGAACCTCATCGCCTGGTTCATGATCTTCTGCTTCGTTCGCGAAACGAAACAGCTCACTCTCGAGGAAATCGACCGTAAGTGACCTACCGCCCTCGCTCTCCATACAACTTCCCAATTCTAACAACCACCACAGAAGTCTTCCAAGTTCCAACCAAGAAGTTTATCGGCCACGAACTCACCGTCTGGCTGCCCTGGTTCATCAAGGCCAAGATTCTCCGCAAGAACATTCCCAAGCCGCCGCCAATCATCGAAAAGGAGGATAAGCTCGATTCGCCCGAGTAAACGATCTGCAGACTGTCAATGGGGTGGGATATTGGACAAGATTTCACGCATGCACGTGTCGTAATGACTTAGTGAATTTCTCGGTTTTCTTGTAGACAGTAAGATGTCTAGACGACTGTATGGACTTGCTATCGCTCAACCATTTCTTCTTCCGGACTTGACGATCACCTCCGGCGTGTGATACACAGATTGTCACAGTTCTCTTTCCAAGATCACGTTGAGTCGATGCTTACATCGCACTGACGTCGAAGGCGTTTTTGGCTTGCAGTAAACGCATGCATATGCAATGTGTGATGCCAACAGCCGCAAACGCGGCATTTAACAAAAGCCAATCGCAGCCTCTCGGACGTGTGACAAGATACGACGCCGGATTCCGAAGGGTGACACGTATTTGAGGCATCCCGGCTGATAGTATGCGTCGTCTCGGCCGTCGATCGCGAATGTATCTCTAGAACAGGCGGACTGGTTGCTACGCCTGAACGCGGTTGGAGCGATTTGGGACTGTTAGACGGAGACTGTAGCCAATTCGGCAAGCCAGAGTGTTTCTGGGTTCTTTGTGTATTACAAAAGAGCTAGTATTCTACAATGGGTATCTTCAATTCACTCGCGGCACTCTAGCGGGACTCTGCCGGGTTCTCATGTACATTAGGAGAGCGCGGCAGAGCCCCGAAACGCACAAAGGATTAAACCAAACAAAGGAAATCTGTAGTGTGGGCTTCGGACGTGTAGCCAACCCAAGAAGAGAAAGAAGAGAAGGAAAAGGGGAAGAAGGTAAGCAACAAGAGGAAAGAGGAAAAGAAAACCCCGCAGCGCGAGGTTGCCGGCGTGGAAGTGTGTAAATCACATCACAAAACAGCCACCTTCCTTGTGCTTCTTGCCCGCCATCCAATTCACCACGCGCTTACTAGGAACCTTCTTAATGCTCCCGTACATCCCCAAGTCGTCTCCGCCGGTTCGTTTCCGCTTGAAAAATCCAAGTTTCTTGGCCTTGGTCGTGTTGGCGAAAGCGGATTTGCTGCCTTGGCTCAGCCGACGAGCATGTCCGCTGCTTGGACTTCGTATGATTGCGCGCGGGATCGACGGGGCTGGAGCTGGCGATGAGGGAGCTGGAGGATGCCATGCGGTGACTGGGTGAGGGACGGTGCTGGCTGGCTCGATTGGAAGGTGAGGTACGTGGTTTGAGGGTTGCCTGGCAGGGAAGAGGGAGGCAGAGCCGGAATCCGAGGCCGCTGCGGCGTCGCGGAAAGCTTGGATGTGAGCTGGTAAGCGACGGTTTGTAGAGAGGCTTCGGACATGCTGGAGTGGCACTGTGGAAGTGGCACTTTGCGGATGGTTGGAATTGGGACTGGGCGAGCGGTTCAATTGCTGGTGGCCTGGCGGGTTGAGAAGAGAAGTGCTGTGTCGATAGTAGTTGTTTCGGTGCGTGGTAGAGGGGACGGCGCCCCATGAGTCCTCCCGTGACACACGAGGTGCATCAGGCTGGGAGCCAGTGTCATTGGAAGCAGTCGGGAAACCACGATTACCGTGAGGCAAGACAGGACTGACATTCTCCCAGTCGCCTATCAGCCTAGGCGGTGGACCCGCCAAAGTAGTGCCTACTGCGTTACTATACGCTCTTTGCAGGGAGCGCGGTATCTGGTTCCTTGAGCCACTTCCATTTGCATGGCGCGCGGTCGGTGTAGCAGCGATGGCAGCTGCAAATGCCTCTTCTGCAGTGAAATCGCCTGACGTCGTCGCTGGTGCAGTTGCGGGACCCGAAACATAGTCTGAATTCGTTTTCGTGACAATAGACGGTCTGGGTCGCGACTGGGCAGGAGCGTCGAGACCTGCCATAGCACGAAAACGGCTGGGCAGAGGGGCGTTTGGTTCCTCGGTATACTCAGGCAAGGGAAAGAAAGCGACAGTGCTTTCTCCGCTCATGCGCTCGTGGACACGTTCTTCGAGCGCCTGGAACCGGTGGCGCTGGGCATTGCTCGCTGCTCGCTGCAGTGACACTTGTGATCTTGGTGCGGTATTGGAGAATGGGACTTCCATCGCTTCGCTCGGATCGGTCGCCTCGTTTCCTTCTACTAGATCTGGAAGGGAGCGAGCGGTCTCGCCTGAATACGCCGACAACATCGAATTCGGTCTGCGCAACGGGATTGCAGGGCTGGCAGACCGCATACCATTCCGAGCAGGATTGTATGTTGTTGCGGCTCTCCCCAAGGTGACTGGGCGCTGACTTAGGCCTCCGCCTTTGCTTTGGTTCAAAGTCCTCCTGCGTACCAAAGCAACTTCATAGGCATCGTCCAGCTCTGGCTCTTCCAATGTTTGAGGTGGTGACTTTCCAAGAGTGAGCGAGAATGTTTGGCCAGGTTGACCAGCGAACTTTGAGTCAAAGTCGAAGAGGATAATCCTACCGCCTTCTACATCATGTACCACTTCTTCTGGTAGACCAGGTTCCGCAACACCACCAGGGCTGGTGACAAGCAAGCGACCTTGAACGTGCGTCTGATTGCTCAAGGGAGCTGGCGTACTGGATTCTGAGTAAACCCATCTTGCATCGCTAAAAGGGCATCCGTACCCTTCGTCGAGCTCGTGGTCGATACTGTGTGCTTCAACGCTAACCTCGTCCTCCGCAGCTTTGTGTGGGACGATATAGAGCCTGATAGTTCGATCGTTGACGATCATTGCGATGGTGTCTCCATGCTCATCCACCGCAGGGCAAGAATGTATAGCCGCTCCAAGGCCTCCACACGTGGAGAGTGGAGGTGAAATGACCACTGGAAACTCCACCTGGCCGTACTGTAGGTCTGTAGTGTTCAAAATGCCAAAAGTGTCAGCCACGCCGTTCCAAGCGAACAACCGATCGTTACAAGTGTCTTTCTTCTCTCGCATAAAGGTGGCATGACTGCTGTTGCGGATGTTTTCTGGGTGCAAAAGCTCTGAGCACCATGCTTCTTTCAGCTCCTCACTGGTTGGCATTCCGTCTGGCGATGCCGGAAACACAGGCACATTCACGACGACGCTGGAGGATGCGTTTACTCTCGTCGTTGTTCCAAGTAATGTCGCGCCGTCTTGGGAGAAGCTCAGTCGATCCATCTTTTGCGATCGTACCGCTCGACGATCCGTAGGCAGTGCACTCGGATCGAGCGAAAAGATTTCCACGCCACCCTCGTATGCCGCTGCAAGCAAGCCTCCAGTGGACGCCAAAGCAATGCAATAGGTTGGAAAGTCCAATTTGATCGTTCTTGATCTTCGCAATCGGTGATATGAAAGGTCGTAAATATTGACTGTGTGTCGATCTGCGAGTATGGCCAGAAGGGTTCCATCGTCCAGAATCTCAACCGCCAGAGGTCGCCGTTTCAGAGCATAGTCTTGGCTGATTCCCACCGGCAACGCCTCAGTCTGTAATATGTACAGTCTGGCTGAATTGTATGCTGCTATTCTTCTACCTCTTGCTGAAACCGAAAATCCAAAGGCCTCGCCTTGTGGAAAGCCTGCACTTGCAGTGGCTGTGTTTGAGACGAGCTTGATGATGTTAATGCGTGGTCGATTTGGCTCTTCATCATTGGAAGACTGCCAGCTGTATCTGACGCGATCTTTGTTGTGGGCGATTTGCGTGGTAGTGTATGAGCCATTTGTAGATGACCTTCGTGAGGCGTTTTCGACTGGCGAGGATTTCGAGATGCTAGTATGCCTAATTTGTGTGGTCGGAGTTGTGTCGTTGTCGTCTGGCACCGGCGTTGTGCGATGGCTCTGATCAGGTGTCACCTGCATATGCTCTACAGGGCTTCTGTTTACCTGTTCTCTCGTGTTTGATGCTTGTTGAGACTCGTGTGTATCCCGCGACGATGACAAGCTCAGATCGCGATCGCCACTAACTACTGATCCGCCACTAGATCTGTCAACGTTTTCGCTGTCGCATCGTCGTTCTCCGCGCCGTTGTTCTTGTTGTTGTGATGTCGCAATTGCGCTACCCGCAAGGAATTCCTGGGCATCAGGTGATGGAGAAAGAGACATTCCACTATCATGACCTTTCAGCACAGTCGCCTGTCCCATATGAGAATCATCCTCCTCTTGCACGGGCAACAAGGCCGCACGCCTGCCATCATGTATACCATTCGCACTCGACCGCGGGTCTCGTTGTTCTTCTCGCTCGTCTTCAATGACATTCTCCGCTACCCATTGCGCCTCTGGTTCTACCTCTGCTGCAACGTCCGTGATGTGATGACTACCCTCCGCCCAATCCCCACGGGAGTCGACACTCTTCCTTTCGCTATCCGCAGGCGGGCTGACACTGGCAGGACGCATGGGCCAGTCGCTTCGTTCGTACAGCCCTGTGCCGTCCATCTCTTGTATGAGCTTGTCTCTGACTCGACGCTCGTCTAGCAGGATGCGCTCGCGCGTCGAATTCCAGCGCGATAGAATGTCACTCCGCCGCGCGACACCCTCGCGCAGCGTGGTGCTGGCGTGCGAGAAAGTCGACACGGGCATGGTATCTCGCTTGTGGGGCCTTCCAGACGTTCACCAAATGATTGTCGCCGGGGCTGACGGCAGACGGGCGCCCGCGGCTGGGCTTGAGGGTGAAACGAGTAAGCGAAGGATTGCGAGGGCCAGGGATGATAGCTTGGGCGCTTGGGTTTCCGACGAATTGGGCACAGCAGCAAAAGCGGCGTTGGAGGTAGCAGTGGCGTGGTGAGCGGGAACAATGGGTTTCACGGTTGACGGAAGTGCATTTGAAGTAGAAGTACGTACGGGAGCGAGGACTCGCTATAGATGTATGTAAGACATGGCGGTGCAACCTGCGAGTACGGGCTCAGCTGAGGAGGGCGGCGAATGGGCTTTGGCTGCAAGGCCAAGGGGAGCAGAGAGGCAACGCCAATAAGACGTTGCCTGTATAGTTTTGATCGATTGATGACATGCGGTCACGATGCCGAAGGCCGTTTCTCCACGTGACGTGTCGATCGATGGGAGCAGGAGGCGCTGCAGTGCGATCTTGTCCCGTTGATAAATATACATGTATGCATGTGCATGTAGCTGGTATCTGTTCAAAGCACCGCGATCGGCAGCGTATGCAGTAGGCCACGGCGCGCTGTGGGGAGCTCAGAGGGGAAAATACGCAGGTAGAGTTCGTAGGATCGCTACGCTAGAAATAGTAGTGTGCGGAGGGCCGTTGGGTTAAAGTGGGTAGCGAGATATACAACAAAACTCAAAGATCGTCGTGGGTGGAGAAGATGTCTTAGTTCTAGCAAAAGGAGGAAATGAAAAAAACAACGTCGAGAGAGATAGAAAAATGCTCGATTCATGCACGCGTCCGTAGAACCATTTCTCATATATACCATATAGTGTCATTTCCATATGTTAACAACGCCTTCTCCTTTTAAGCCTTCCCGTCCTTTGCATCATATACGAATCCGACGACCTTTCGATTGGTCTTCCTCGGTGGAGGTATCACAACGTGGTTGCACGTGTCCTTTCCTTGTGCTTTTATCGTTTTCGCCAGTTCCCGCACGCATTCAATCATCTCTGCTTGTGACCTTACCACCTCCCTGACCTGTCCTTCTCTAACGGCCATCTGTGCGGCCATGTCTTTGTGCTTTGTTGAAAGCACCCGAATGTGCTCCGAAGTTTCCGATACGGCGCTTGTCATTTTCTTTTGCAACCCTTGACTGCTCTCTCTGGTCGAGCGTACAGCATTTGCATTGGACTCGGTGACTGCTTGAATCTTACTGAGGTGTGCGGTCAATGCCGATATGATGAACTTGGTGTCACCAATTCCAGGTCCCTCATTCTGGCGATCTGCATAAGTGTTGATTTGATCATCGAAAGGCGTCAACGCCGATGTGCTTGGCTCTGCCAAAACCTGGCGATTGGTCGCCAAAGATTCGAGAAGTTCGGTCATGGTGGCGCTGTTGTGTTCTGTAGTAGCACGGAGGGCTTCGAGATGCTCTACCTGTGTCTCAAGATCGTGCATGTGTTGATCTTCGTTTCCGGAGTTCTGATGTGATTCTACAAGAGTCAAGAGGTGCTCCCCGTTCTGTTCTGTCGCGGCGCGAATTGCATCCAATGGCTCAGTGAGCGGAGCAAAGTCCATAGCGTCTCTCAATGTCGCAGTTTCAGCCACCAGATCCTCAAGCTGCTGAGATACTTGTGAGAAGTCGACCGATTTGTGTGCCTCGACCAATTCGTCCACTTTGTCAAGTAGTGGGGTGGTGGCAGCATGCAGATGGACGCTTAAGATCTCATCTAGCCGTTGTGAAAGTAAAGAGACGTCGAAAGGTCCTCGCTCTACTGCTTTGTGCTGAGCTTCTACAACCCTGTCGAGTCGTTGAATTAAGTTTGCGCTGGCCTCTTGGTCACGAGAGGATTTCGCTTCTTGTGCATCTAGCATGTCGTCAAGGCGTTGAGAGAGTGGTGACAGGTCCATCTCGACTTGCTGGGCGTAAATCGACTGCTTGGACCCATCGGTCCCCTGCAACGACTCTTTGACGAGTTCGGAGTTCTGCTCGACAGCGCCCAGCACCTTCTCAAGCCAGAACGTGAGTGGAGAAAGATCGATTCTCGGCGGTGAAGCGCGGATGTCTCTGGCACTATCTTTGCGGCCGTGTGTGTTCCGCTCCATGAGCCTCTGTAAGCGATCCAGATGCGAAGTAAGTTGGCCCATATCAGGACCTTTCGAGCTCTCCCGCGACTGGTACTCAAGTATCTCCCTCATCCTCTCCTCGTTCTCCATCTGTCGTTCAGTGAGCCTAGCGACATGCTCAGTGTTCTGTCCCAAGAGTTGCGATATGCGATCAAGTTGAGCTGAAAGTCCAGGTGTCTCAATCTCGCCATCCGTACGTTCTGATGCTGTCCCTTCTGTCGCATTGGATTTCCTACTCTGCACGGCTGTCAATGCTGAGATTTGCTCCGTATTTCTTTCCACTGCTTCCATCATCTTCTCAAACCGCTCTTCCAGCATCCCCACTTCATTCTTCACTTCCTTCCTAGCCTCTCTGCGATATTGCTGCTCCAAGTTGCTGCTAGCCCCACCTAGCATGTTCCCCCTCGCATCTTGCACCGGTATGATACCTTGCGCCGCACTCCCAGCAGAGCCATCGAATTGTATGTACATCCATTTTGGCTTGAGTTGCGCAAACGCAGCGTGCTTCCACGCCTTCGCAAGAAGATCGTCGGCTTGGAATGAGAAGAGCTGGGGACCAGGGCGCGTAGTTTCAGGAAAGTGTGTTTGGATCAAAGACCACCATTCGTTGGCGACGGATGCAGACGCGAAAGTCAATAGGTATCGAGAGTGGAGTTCTTCGGCCTGTTGCATGTACTGTCAGTATCACCCTGCTTTCCACGAACCAATGCCTCGGCAACACACCTGTCGCGCGTACGCGTAGAACAAATTGCCCTCCCCATCTTGCGGCGACGTAACAGCAGTTGTGGAAGAGGCGGAAGAGAACGTTCGTGGCCGTCTCGGACCTAGCGACGGCGAGGGCAGGACAGGTTTTGGGCTTATGAATCGCGGTGTAGGACTGAGAGGCTCTTCGTCTTCGCCTGTTATTGAGTGCCCGCTCTTCACGGTTGGCAGTGCTGTGGTCGTGCGCCGCCGTTTTGGGCTCAGCCAACTCAGGTCTCTCGGCATCGTTGGTCGCGGTCGTGTCTAGGTACGCGTGTGTTGCTAGATCATAGCATGTACAAACAGAATACGGAGAAGAAACGTAGATACAAGAAAGAAAAAACAAGAAACTGTTCACGATCAATGGAACATCTTACTGGGCGGTGGAGTGTGATCTTGGATGCGCACTCCAGGGTTAGGCACACTGCGTGAGTGGGCAGGAGTGATAGCGAGTGCAGCGATTGTGATGACGGTTATTACAGGGTTCTATATGCCACGTGAACCGTGCTGGGTTGGCATCGCTTCGCTCGCTTCCCACTTTTGCTGTCTCGGAGGCGCGTGCCATCAATATTATGGAAACATGACGACGGTGGTGGTGGGTTCCTCTTGAATTTGCTGTCTTGCTCAAGTATAGGAGATACCTGTATGTTTGATATCGGCCTCAACTACGGCAGCGTTGCGGGCTCCGACATGGCATCAAGCCATATGCCGGCATTCGCAAAGAAGCTCCATTAGCTGCATACACGTCACAATTAGCTTCATGGGCTTAGACCGTCGAGACCTCGGAATGATACAAGGATGCAAAGATATGAAAACAAGACACAATTACTTGATACATGTGGGTGAGAGGTATATCTTCTCCAGGCCTTCGGTTGATGTAACCGAAGACAGACTGATGAAAATGAGCCGAAGCTTGATGCCGAAGCATGTCGAAGATCAAAAATTGCGCTCGAGCAGTCCCCGAAGGAACTGCTTACCCAGGCCTCGCCGCGCTGTGCAATGCAGGAGTCCCGGGTAGGCGAAGGACCATCGTGGTCGTCCCAGCCCGAACAAGGTAAGTATGGAGAGAAGAAAGTCGCTGGATCGAAAGAAAGCCAGCTTGATATACGCGAAGCTGAGTCAGCACGGACCTTGGCTTGGCGTATTTTTACCTGCCTGAGGCTAGTGGCTGCCACGAGCTGACAACGTTGCCTCGCCTCGGTGGGAGTGTCTTGGATCAGGCAGTGAAGGCAAGTGATGTTGGGCGGTTTTCCTTACGCGTTAGTCGTGGCAACCATCTCACGGACTACTTCACTGAAGTGTTATAATGGTCACACAAGCACGTAGGTGAGGATGGGTTTTTGTAGGTGTGAACAGAAAGCTTTCCATCATTTGGATCTCATGATATGGCACGTTCCATTTCAACATAAATGTCTCAATGTATTCACTCATAGCTTCATCTTCACCTCCATATCCCGCCACCTTCCCTCCCTTAACGGATCCAGCTTCCTCAGCTCTGTCAACCACTCAGTCATCTCCTTGCTCGTGACCGTCTTGTTCCCAGCATCAACCTCAAGGTATCGCCTTGAGTACTCCAGCAGGGCCTGGTAAATGTACTTGCAATCCTCTGCACCATCGAGCATTTCCTTGATACTTTCCAGCTCCTGCTCCAGATATGCGAGTCGATCTGCGTTGGTGACTGGCGATAGAACGGCAGTGTTTCTCTCGTAGTCTGCAGAGTTGATCGGAGATTCAGGGTCGAGTGTTGACATCAGGTACTGATGATACGACCACAGACTCTGATCGTACGGGTCGGTATAGAGTGCTGTAGTGATCTGTTCGAATTCACCGTCGAAGAGCTTCTTTCTGTCCTCAGCACTTGCTTTGCGCTCGTCCAGCAATCGAGGTATCAGTTGGCTGCGATTATGCCAGGCGGAAAAGTTCGATAGGTTGCTCTGAATCATCTTGGTCGTGTACTCGAACTCCTGCTCAACCATACTCTTGCCACTTAGTCTCTCCAACTCTCCAACGATCTTGCGTCTGTAGTCCCACGCGTGAAAGTTGCGGCTGTCAAGAGCTAGCATCTTGCTGTCTAGCGCAAGCTCACCCTGCCATAGCTGCAAAGCTGTCTGGGCTGGCAGATGTTGCGTCGCCGTTGCTAGAAGCCAAGAGCGGTGATTCCATATCCAGTAGCACTTGGGAAACTGTTTAATGAGAGGTATGAGGAATTGAAGGTCTTCTTTGACCAACATGGCAATCTCCTGCTGGGCAAGAGTTAAGGTGGCTTGGTTGCCATTTGCGCCCTGAGGCTGGCTTTCGCTGACAGCGTTGTTGCCAGATTTCAGCTCTTTTTGGAACACATCCAGCAGGAGTATGCGACGGTAGTTCCATACTGTGTAGTATTCTGGATTCTGCCGGAGAAGGGAGGATATCTGCTGGAAAGTGGCGTTTGCAAAGTCGCCAGCCTTGATCTTGAGTACAAAGTCAGTGTCAACGGCTCTGACAAAGCCAATTCGCCTTGTATTCGCATACCTTCTCTGCAACCTCCTTCTCAAGTGACCTGTATTGCTCGATCTGCTTGCGCTCTTTGTCTTTTGCCGCCTCGCTTTTGTCGACCGCCGCACTTGAGATGCGGGGAACGCCGTGCTGAACAAATGTCAATCTTAACCCCTCTATGTGTCACGAATTACGGGTGCCACTTACGCTCGCCATGGGAATCTGTTGGCAAATACGTGCTTTTATGAGAACGATTGCTGTGGTTGCGGCGTTTGGTCGTGGGGAGGAAAGTCTGAGGCACGACGCATCACGAGCGCCTGGCTTGCCCCATACCGAAGCTCACACTTGTGGAACGAGTGGAAAGGAACAACTTGGATCACCATCGATGAGCACAGCTTACAAGAATCCCCGCGAAACTAACCTATTCACGAGCTTACCAGTCACTTCAAATTTTTGGAAGATATTATCTGACATATTCGAAAGAAAATCACCGAGGCTGATATGTTCTTGTTGGGCCACTTGAAACCCTTCGGTATTGATTGTTACTGCTCGTGCAGCATCGAGATCGGCTGTCCAGTGAAAAGTAGAGAAATTTGGCTTTTGGTCATTTCACTGCTACTTGTTATACTGAGTGGGGTATTCAGGTAGTACTTCAAATACTTTGTGTTGGTAAATTCCAGCCCTCATCATTCAAGAGCCGGGCGTTCACAGCGCGTCGCGTGCTGCGATGTTTGCTGCCTGGAGCGGCTTATCGATTAGATAAAGATAAGATACCCTTATTTGCCTCCCGAGACTCCTTCCCTTCGCATGTCCTAGACCCTTGTTCTGCCTCATTGCAATACCGCAGAGGTTTCTCACCTGCGTGCAGCTTGTGACTATAATTCCACGGACAAGTTGCAATCATGACTGGGCGACGAAACGGCAATCGCATCCGCGGACCTCAATCAGCATTGACGGACTTCTTGGCGGTATGTTTAGCACCAGCATGTGCGCCACCGAGTGCAAGCGTTGCTAACAGATACAGGCCAACAATATCTCAGCCGCCCAAATCCGCGATGACTACGAGCGCCGTAGACGCGATGCAGAGATCAACGGCGAGGGTCCTTCAAATGCAGATGGCGACGCAGTAGCTGCGGCGGAAGAGGAGGAAGAGGTGGCAAGCGAGCAACCCGAGTCGGAGGCCAACAAAAAGAAGCGCAAGCGCAATGAGAAGAATGCGATTGATGCCATCAAGAACAAGAAAAAGGAAGACAAGAAAGGGAAAGGCAAGGGAAAGAAGAAACCAAAGAAGCGAATCCTGGACGATGATGATGACGACGATTCAGACTATGAGAATGAGCTTGGGAACGAGATGTACAAGAAAGCGCGGCCAGCACCTGGACAATTTGAGCATTGCGAAATCTGCAGCAAGCGCTTCACTGTAACACCTTACAGCAAGACAGGGCCAGAGGGAGGACTGCTCTGTACACCATGTGGCAAGGAATTGGCCAAAGATGAGAAAGCAGCAAAGAAGCCCGCGAGCAAGCCTGTCGGCCGTAAACGCCGCAAGATGGAGAGCGATCGTCTAGATGGCATCGCTGTGGGCGGCGCGAAGACTCTCCAACAAATCTGCATCGAGACGGTCGCAAAGCATCACGACGATATTGAAGAGCTTGGAGACATGCCTGGTCCGATCGTCGAGCGGCTCAGTGAGATCTTCTCCAAGAAGCGAGTCCTCAAACCCAAGACGCTGCCACTATTCCTTCGCCCAGATCTTGAGGATGTCATTCTGCACGATGCGGCCTACCTGGAGGTCGACGATTACAAGCGGATCTTTGCTGTGGTTCCGAATGTGCGAAGACTCGTTCTGGGCAATGCATGTCAGATGAAGGACGAGGCTATGGCCTACATGCTGGACAAATGCCACAACCTGCAGCATCTGCAGATGTATGCGGCCAATCTCGTGACGAACGACATGTGGCAGAGATACTTCGAAGCTGCCGGCGACAAATTGAAGACAATCAAGCTGAAGTGGCTCGATGCTGCTTTCGAGGACGAGACAGTGCAGACTATGGCACTTAACTGCCCAAACCTCAACCGCCTGAAGCTGAAGCTCTGTCGTCGCATTGGTGAGCAAGCCTTGGATTCCATCGCAACGATGCCCCAGCTCGAGCACCTTTCGCTCCAGATTGGTCGAGAAGTCTCCACAGAAGCAATCGTAAATCTCGTCAAACAACGCGGAGAACAGCTGCGCACGCTCTCCCTGGAAAAATTCCTCGACGCAGACGACAAAGTTCTGGAAGCCATCCACGATCACTGCCATCACCTGTCGAAGTTACGGGTATCCGAGAACGACATGGTGACGGATGCCGGGTTCACAAATCTCTTCACCGACTGGCGCAATCCACCCCTGGCATTCGTCGACGTCAACGGCACCCGAGACGTCGACAATAACAATCCCGACGGCCCCGAGGAAGCCACCGGCATGTCCAGCGCAGGATTCAAAGCACTCATGAAACATTCCGGCTCCAATCTCAAGCATCTTGATATTTCATCGTGCCGCCACATCGATCTCGGCGCCTTCATTGACGTCTTCAACGGCGCAGAGTCTTACAATTCGCTGGAGTATATCAACGTCAGTTTCTGCAGCCGCGTCGACACTACTGTCGTCGCTGGGATCTTCAGAAGCTGCCCGGCCTTGAAGAAACTTGTCGCTTTTGGCTGCTTCGACGTAGCCGACGTGGTAGTGCCCAGGAACATCGCTCTGATTGGCGTCCCGCGAGCGCAGGATGCCATCGAGCAGTTCGGCGTTGGTATTGACGTTGACGAGGCTCTGGGCCGAATGATCGATGTTGGCGCGTAGTCGTGCGGTTGCTCGGTTACTGTTTTCTTTATGATTTTGTTCTCTCTGCAGTGGCGCATGAAGGATATGATACCCAAGTGACTTAGTTTTCTAAGGCACTAGCGGGGATTTGGTGATCAACAGGACCACGTGGGATGGATGCATCAATGTTAGCGTCGTACTTAGCGATCACACAACACAACTTGTACCATTAAAAGACTCATTTGGGGAATAAGACATGCGCTCAGGAATAACATGAACGCCTTTGGCATGATTACAGTATCTATGTTCACTTTCTTGTGTGTGTGTAGTGTTTTCTCCTTGCAAGGTGGGAGGTTTTCTTTTCCGGAATACGTCCTCCTCTCGTATTTCGCCCCTTTTTCGGTGGACCAAATGATTTCCTTGCTTCTACACCTGACCCGCAGCAGTAGCAAAAACCTCGCACAACCTCGCTGAATGCATGAAAGGAAAAGAAAGGCGAGCAAGGGAAGTCTTCGTCGCGATCGTATGCTTCTTCTCCTTGCTCGATGGTATCTCTTGTCGCCATGAATGGCAGGTTACATCTCTACGTCCGACCTCTGGAACACGTTTAGTGCTCGAGGAGACGGAGGGAACCCTGGACGACGACGTTCTCGAGAATGGATCCCGGAGGAATGTCGATGGTCTGGCCCTCGGTGGCAACGATGATGACGGTACCCTTGCAGACGACGCCACGGCCAAGGTTGACGGCACCAGTGATGGTGAGGTGGTCAAGCTCGAGGATCTTGGGGATGGACGGAATGCGGGACTGGAAGGCGGAGACCTTCTTGAAGTCGTTGCCGAGCTTGATGAGAGGGGCGGGGCCGAAACGGTTGGGGTCCATGACGAGCTGACCGTGACGGAGAGTGTAGAGGTCAGACTTGACGAGCATGAGGTCGGAGCAAGTCTTGACGGGCAAGAAACGACGACGGGGGACGTTGACACCGTGGGCGTTGGAGAAGTGACGGATGGCGGCACCAACGGCGGTCTCGAGCTGGACGATGCTGACGTCGGCCTCGCCCTTCTGGTCGGCGGGGATGCTCTTGCCGTTGGGGATGATCTCCATGGAGAGCTCGTTGTTCTCGACAACACGCTTGACGGCACGGAGGTTCATCCAGATGTTGTTGGTGTTGAAGTACTTGAACTTCTTGATGGACTTGAACTCGTTGACGTGCTGCTTGGGGACCTGGGCAATCTCGAGGAGACGAGCCTGGCCCTCGTAGTCAATGATGGTGCCACCCTTGACGTCAGCCTTGGTCTTGTCAGTCAGCTCCATGATGTACTCAGAGCGAGACTCGACCATGTGCTGGAGGATGTTGAGGTCGACGACGGCACCGAGGTTGTCAGCGTTGGAGAGGAAGACAATCTCAACGCCACGCTCGAGGAGCTTGTCGAGGGTGCCGGAGTTGTAGAGGGACTCGAAGACGTCACCGTGACCCGGGGGGTACCAGTCGGAGATCTGGGAGTTGGCGCTCTTGGGAGCGGGGAGGAGAGAGTCCTTGAGCACACGGGGGTACTTGGACTGGTTGAAGGTGAGGATGTCAATGTTGTGGCCCTCGTACTTCTTGATGATGTTGGCGGTGTCCTTGTCGGTGTTGAAGGAGTTCATGAGGACGAAGGGGACGTTGACGTCGTAGGTGCGGTTGAGGAACTCGATCTGGCGGACGGAGAGGTCGAGGAAGGACATGCCGTCGCGGACCTCGATGACGGACTTGGGACCAACGCAGCCCATGGAGGTACCGAGACCACCGTTGAGCTTGACGACGGCGAGCTTGCTGAGGAACTCGACAGACTCGGAGTTGCCGAGGCTGTTGTAGTCGACGACCTGCTCAGGCTTGGGAGGGGAGATCTTCTCCCAGTCAATCTCGTTGCCCTTGGCCTTGTCGTTCAGGTAGCGGCGGAAGAGAGCGAAGAAGTTGTCCATCTCGGTCTCGAAACGGGCCTTCTCGCTCTCGTCGGTGACGGAGTCGGTGAGGTTGTTGAGGGCATTGCGCATCTGGGAAGCGGCAACAGAGGTAGAGGTGTTCTCGAAGGCCTGTTGATGGTAATCCCCGGTTAGCATGCGGGACACGTCAAATGGCTTGTCAAGCGGCTTAAGGCCCATCTTGCTAATTTTCGGGGAACTGGTAGCCGGCACAGGCACAAGATTGCTAGCTTGAGCAGCACTCTAGAAGACAGTGTTAATAACAGAGTGCGGTTGCAAGTTGATGTGAGGTCCAGATCCAGTGTTTGTGGGTGATGTGGGTGTTGTGTTGTGGGTGTTGATTGTGACTGCCAGTCCAGGATGCGGTGAAGCCGCTTGCCAGGGAAGGAGCCAGGGTATGCATGCCCATGAACTGAAGTCGCCGACAGTGCATGTGACCAGGTGGCATTGGTGAAGTCGAGTGAATCCAGAAGGCGCCTGAGTGTGGTGTGTGCCTCGTCCTGGAGCGCTGGCCGGTAGTGAAGCGATATGCTGCGTTTGTTCGCTGCGAGAGATGTGCTCTGCTCTGCCGTGCTGCTGTGCTGCTGTTGCTGTCTTGTGTTCTGCTTTGCTCTGCTCTGCTCTGCTCTGCTATTGTATGCTGCTACTCTGCTGCTGCTGCTGCCTGCCGTTCGCCCAAAAGATTGACAAGAAAAAAGAGAGGGATAAATACATACCACGTGGCTCTGGGTCTTGCCGTGGTGGCGGTCCTCAGCACCGCCATTCTCGGCCTTGAGGTGGGAGGGAACGGCGCTCTTGGAGGCCATTGTGTGTGATTTGTGTGGTGGGGGTGAAACTGTGGTGTGAAGAGAGGTTGTCAGGATGAGGTGTCGGTGAGGGAGTGTGTGAAGGTAATAATAAGTTGGCAGGAGAAGGAGGGCGGGAGAAACAAAGCTCAAGCAACAAGTAAACTCACCGAAAGTGGGGTTGCGCGGCTGGCGTCAGGGCGCGTTTGCTGTGATGGGAGAGTGATGTGTGATGGGCACAACAATTACACACGGCAGGGAAAAGCGAGGGTGAAGATGGAGAGGGGAAAGAGAGAGAGGAGAGTAGGAGAGGGTGGTCAACGGGAAGAATATTATATTTGGCCTCCCTGGCTGGCAAGACGACGACGAGGACAAACTGCCTGCCTGTCTGCCTGCCCTCCTCCTGATAGTGCTGCCATCCATGCTGCGTCTGGCATCCCGCTACTACCCCCACCATGCAAGTGCACGGTCTCAGTGGACGAGCGAGCATTCAACGCAACTCATCCGCCGCCTCTAGACTGCCACCACCACTGTATTCTACCAGGAATATACTTTTGATCACAGTATGCTTAAATAGATCTGCAGTCATCCACATGTACTAGACACGTATTCGCAACGAGCATATCCTAGACCAACATCGCCATCACATCACCCCTCCAAACATCTTCACTTCAATTAAAATAAAATAAAAAATATCCCCCCTTATCCAAAAACAGATACACCGTCGCACCGTGGTGACAGCGCCACGTCGACCCACGCAGGCGCAACGCTCGTGCCCGCTCCGCCGGCGATCAAGTTCGGGGAGCAGATGGCGATAGCAGCAACGTCCAAAGCCATCAATGTAGCAGAGGCCAGGCCTGGCACCTGGCTTTGCTTTTCTTCACACCGACTCGACTCTTTGGGAGCCCAACTGTATTCAATTCTCATGCAGGGTCCCGCGGCTCAGAATTTCCTCGTCTACGCCCGCCCTATATCCCGCAGTGCAGTAGGAGAACCTCCATTCACGCAGACAACACCTGAATGCATTCCCACAATAATCCACGCGCGAGAAAGACACAGGCGCCTCATCACCGGGAAAAGAAGCTTCAGCATGCCAGATCTCGATGAGCGTCATCCAGTTCTCGTTCTTCTCCACAGCCAATCTGCCACAGCATTCGCAACGCCACAACTTCCACCGTGCACACCACAAGTCGGCACACGCGAGGAACGGGCGCTAGTGTCGCCGCAAATCGCTCCGCCGGCTACCTGCAGCTCTCCCCAACACCATGGCACCATACAGCCCTGTGTGTGGTGTGGTAGTCGTGTGGCAGCGTTCAGCCAACCCACCACATCCTCCTCCTGCTGCATGGCCTTGCTGACCCGGAGACACGCCCGCAACGTGCCTGCGCGAACCACCCTGACAGGCCTTTGACTTGAAAGTGATCTGCCGGCTCAGAATTTTCTCCCTGCTGCTTAAAACCAAGTCTATAACCCACGATAACCACTCCCGCCCACCGCTCCGCCTGTTCCGTGCTGCCCGCAAGATTGCCTTGATCTATTCTTGTTCGACGCCCAGGGCGAAACGCCGGCGCCGCACTATTACCACGGCACCGTTTTCTTTGAGACGATTTGTTGAAATGCTGACATGTTCTGCTGTGGCGTGGATCCATCTTGCTTGCCCAAACAAGCACTCGCGAGACTGAGCTTGAGCTTTCGGGTATTGAACGCCACCTGTTCTGGGAGGTGGCTCAGCGCCACAGAACAGCCTTATATTGGGCCAGAAGCGCGCCTCGTCTGCCGACTGCCATCGCTGGAAAGCCATCGTATCTCGTATCCTCATTCCATACCGTGACTTGTAAGTCGCACTGTACGAAATTCTCCCTCCGCTCAAAATTGCAGCTACAACTCAGTTCCATCGTCGGTGGACCTCAATCACTGGTGCATCAGCGAAGGGCACCGCACAAGGCTTCTCAAACTTCAAATGCACGACCCGTGGCTGAATCCCCCTTTCCTCAAACACTGTGCGGAGCTCCTTGAGAGTGTAGTCCGCCAACGTCTCCAACGTCTCGAATTCGGTCTTCCCAATGATCTGCAAACGGTCAACATCGGAAGATAAAGAATACCCCTGCACCTCCTAAAACTTGGAGATCCGTGAGAGCCGAGAACTTACCCCGACGAGCTCCCTTTCCAAGGGAAATACTAGCATCATCTCTTCTTGCGAACTGCCAACCCTGTCACTAAAATCGACAGAAAAGTTGACAACCACCGGCTGCCTTCCCTTCCTCTCATAAGCATTGACACCAATCAAAGTCGGCACTTTCAAGTCCTGACAATAAAACGTCCTGAACCCTCCCACCCTCGCTCCCCTCTCGTCGTACGTCCTCGTCTCATTCATGGCCAGCGCAGACCCAAAAGCACTCGCCTTCGGCAAAGTCAACTTGACCGCAATCCGGCTCGCCACAAACCACTCGCCCTCAGCCTTCTGCTTGCGAGCCATGTGCTCAGCTGCCTGAAAAGCGGCATCCAAGGCCGTGCGTTGCCCTTCATCGCTTGCGCAGGCGGCGCGAACTCGTTTGGACAGCTCGCCGTAGTGCACCGTGCTGTCGTCCAGGGCGTCTTTTGACGCTGCCGATGCGAAGGAGCCGCGCAGCCAGAGCTTCACTCCGACTACGGCTGGTTGTTCTTTGGCTTCCAGCCAGATGTTCGGGGCGATGGCGCCGGAGGGGAGTTGGAGGTTCGCTACTGATACTGCGGTTTGGTCTTCTTCGAGGGATCCGGCATTTTCTGGGGTTGGGATTTGGTTTGTTGGGTTGGTTATGTAGTTGTCCATGTTTGCTGTTGGGTATGACTCGCAGGTTGTGGCGTTTGATGTTTAGATGCTTAGGGATTTCCAAAAATCCAATTGTCGAGTTCAGTGTCCGGACTGAGTGCTACTGAGATATCTGAGTCCAATGGGTCCAACGAGTCTCACGGGAAGATGTAGTACTACAGCAGTATGTTCTCGGCTTCGCATTGGCTTGGCGCAGCAAGAAGCCCATCTTGTCAGTTCGACTCCCCGCAAAAAGTGACGCCTGGCTCGGGGCGGACAGAGCTCTCTTCTAGAAGGCTCGACCGCAGCTTGGGACCAAACAGCTAAAAGAAGTCTGCTCACTACTACTGCACCTCTCCACCACCCAATTCCCTTTCCACCTGCCACGACTTGAGATACCCCCCAATTACCCTAATTACTTTCACGACCCTTTACGACAGTCACCATGGCCGACGCTCTCAAAGCTGAGGGCAACAAGCTGTTCGCCGCCAAGGACTTCGCCGGCGCTGTGTAAGTGGTGTAACCTGGAGGAGAGAGTCACAGATATGCGCTTTTACTAACGATCACTGCAGTCAGAAGTTCACCGAAGCCATCAATGTCGAGCCCACAAACCACGTCCTCTACTCCAACAGATCAGGCGCCTACGCTTCGCTCAAAGACTTCGAACATGCTCTCGAGGACGCCAACAAGACCACTGAGATCAAGGCCGACTGGGCCAAGGGCTGGGGCCGCAAGGGTGCCGCGCTTCACGGTGTAGGCAACCTCGTCGACGCCGTCGACGCTTTCGAGCACGCACTCCAGCTCGAGCCCACCAACGCGCAGGCAAAGTCTGGCCTGGAGAGCGTGCGTCGTGCCATCGACGCCGAAGCAAAGGCGGATGGTCTGCCTGGCGACCCTAGCGGCGGCCTCGGAAACATGTTCAACGACCCTAAGATGTTCGAGAAGTTGGCCGCAAACCCCAAGACTGCCGGTCTGCTCGGTGACTCCGCTTTCATGGCCAAGGTGCAGTCTCTGAAGAACAACCCCAATGCCATGGGCGAGATGATGGGAGACCCTCGCATGCTGCAGGTCATGGGTGTGCTGCTCGGTGTTGACATGCACATGGGCAACCCGGAGGATATTCCCAAAGGCGGAGAGGCCGAGGAGGATGTTGAGATGAAGGACCCGAGACCTGCGCCTGCAGAGACCAAGAAGGCACCTGAACCCGAGCCCGAGCCTGAACCCGAAGATGAGGAGGCCATCGCCGCGAAGAAGGCGAAGGAGGAGGCAGACGCCGAGAAGGCTCTGGGAACCACTGCCTACAAGAAGCGCTCATTCGACGAGGCCATCGCACACTACACCAAGGCTTGGGAGACCCACAAGGATATCACCTACATGACCAACCGCAGCGCTGCGCAGTTCGAGAAGGGCGACTATGACGCTTGCATTGCAGACTGCAAGACCGCTATTGAGCACGGCCGTGAGGTTCTGGCCGACTTCAAGCTGATCGCCAAGGCTTTCGGCCGTATTGGAAGCGCCTACGAGAAGAAGGGCGACCTCGCCAGCGCAATCGACAACTACCAGCGCGCCCTCACCGAGCACCGCACTCCCGATGTTCTCAACAAGCTGCGCGCCGCCGAGAAGGCCAAGCGCAAGGCTGAGACCGACGCCTACCTCTCCCCCGAGAAGGCCGAAGAAGCCCGCGAGCTCGGCAGCCAGAAGTTCAAGGAGGCCGACTGGCCCGCCGCCGTCGAGGCCTACTCCGAGATGATCAAGCGCGCACCCGAGGACCCCCGCGGCTACTCCAACCGCGCCGCCTGTCTGATCAAGCTGCTCACCTTCCCCTCCGCCGTAGCCGACTGCGACGAAGCCATCAAGCGCGACCCCAAATTCATTCGCGCCTACCTGCGCAAAGCGCAAGCCTACTTCGCCATGAAAGAGTACAACAAGTGCATGGACGTGTGCGCTGAGGCAGCACTCCACGACGAGGGCGGCAAGAACGCCCGCGAGCTCGAGCAGCAAAGCCAGAGAGCCCTGCAGGCCCAGTACGAGGCGCGCGAGGGCGAGTCCGAGGAGCAGACCCAGGAGCGCATCCAGAACGATCCCGACATCATGGCCATCCTGCAGGACCCTGTCATGCAGAGCATCCTGCAGCAGGCCAAGGGTGACCCCCGCGCTCTGCAGGACCACATGCGCAACCCTGACATCAAGAACAAGGTGCAGAAGTTGATGGCTGCTGGTGTTATTAGGATGGGCAGGTAAGTGGTTGGAGAGTAAGATGAGTCTTTTACGTCTGTTTGTACGGTTAGGCATTGAAAGTCTTTCAGAGGAGCAACAGATCATGTTATGAGTGCCAGTAGTTGTAGTATCTTCGACTTTAGTATACCAAATTAGCATATTCACGATTGAGATTCTTGAGATTCTTGCCGTCTTCCGAGACCGCCGATTCAAAGATCGCTCTATGCCTGTTTCTTTGGTTTCAGAATGTTTCCTATGCACACGCTAGCAACTATCGAGGTAGAGTCGATCGTACATGATAAACTAGAACGACGTCCAGGGTCCGTCTACCTCGCTTCAAAACAGCCAATCAGCATCCCGCCAGCCAAACAATGAAGCAGCCACTCTGCACCTTCTGACCGACCATAGCAATCCCACGCCATCGTCTGCCGCGAAATTCCACGTAGCGCAGACGAGTCCTCCTCGCATCACAGCGCTACACCTTGTGCCTCCGCCCCGCCAGCCTGCCGCCTTTATTCAATGAGCGCGTAACGTACCCGACCGGCCCCCAAATGCAGCCCGATGCCCACGATCGCATGGCCACGCTTCCAGGCCGTCCGTCTCGCCCCATGGCCGACGACTCTCACGTGCCTGCTGGCTTCGACCGCGCTGTGGGCGACGGGAGGCCATGGCATGACCGATGAAGCTATCGCGAATCTGCGGCAAGACACAAGAGACCTGTTCTACCACGGCTACACCAACTACATGACCCACGCCTTCCCCGAAGACGAACTCAAACCCCTCTCGTGCAAACCCCAGACCCGCAATAAGGAGAATCTCGCGGATATCGGCCTGAACGATGTGCTGGGGAATTACAGCGTGACGCTGGTCGATTCGCTGTCGACGCTGGCGATTTTGGCTTCTGGAGAACAGGAAGGGGCGAAGGATGGAAAGGCGCCTTTGAGGGATTTCCAGGCGGGCGTGCGCGCTTTGGTCGAGCTTTATGGCGATGGGGGGGAGAGGAGGCCTTGCGGGACGAAGGCTTGTGGTTTCGATTTGGACAGTAAGGTGCAAGTTTTTGAGACGAATATTAGAGGCGTTGGGGGCCTATTGAGCGCGCATCTTTTTGCTGTGGGGGATTTGCCTATTCGCGGGTATGAGCCGGAGTTTCTGACGCCGGAGGGGGAGGAGGGGGATGTGGCTATCAATTGGGATGGGTGGGTTTATGATGGACAGCTGTTGCGGTTGGCGAGAGATCTGGCGACCAGGTTGCTTCCTGCTTTTGCTACGACTACGGGCCTTCCGTATCCGAGAGTCAATCTGAAGCATGGCATTCCTTTCTATCGCGACAGTCAAGATGGCGTGTGCAGATTGGACGGGACATCGTCTGATCCAAGGGAAATCACAGAAACGTGCGCGGCTGGAGCTGGAAGTTTGGTCCTGGAATTCACCACCCTCTCGCGGCTGACGGGAGACGAGCGCTTCGAGATTTTGGCGAAGAAAGCTTTCTGGGCTGTGTGGGAGCGGCGTAGTGGGATTGGATTGATTGGGAATGGTATCGATGCAGAAAATGGTCAATGGACCATGCCTCCACTTGCTGGAATTGGTGCGGGCGTCGACAGCTTTTTCGAGTATGCTGTCAAGTCATCTATCCTGCTCTCTGGCCTACCGTACGATCCTGCAACTCACGAAGACAACGCGCCGGAGTCTTTCTTGCAAGCTTGGATTGAAGCGCATTCCGCCGTCAGACATCATGTGCTTCGTACTTCATCGGAAAAGCATCCTTTCTATGGACAGGCGGATCTGGTTACGGGTGCACCTCGATACTCTTGGATCGATAATCTCAGCGCCTATTATCCCGGCCTTCTGACTTTGGTGGGAGAACTTGACGAAGCAATCGAGGGACATCTACTATGGGCCGCTCTCTGGACGCGATACGCGGCACTTCCAGAGCGTTGGAACACTCATAATTCTTTCATTGATCCGAACTTCAGACACTGGGCCGGTCGTCCGGAGTTTATTGAGTCGACTTACTATCTCTATCAAGCAACCAAGGATCCCTTCTATCTCCATGTGGGAGAGATGGCTCTGCGGGATATTCGCAGGAGGTGCTGGACGCCCTGCGGGTGGGCGGATCTTGGAGATGTCATTAGTGGCGAGCAGAGAGATCGAATGGAGAGTTTCTTCCTGGGAGAGACGGCGAAATATCTCTATCTCCTGTTCGAAAAGGGTCATCCCCTGAATCATATGGATGCTCCAGTCGTGTTCACCACGGAAGGACACCCTATGATCGTACCGTCAAGGCTTCGACGTGCTCCTGTGAAGCGATCGCCAACAGCAACCAGGACTCATCACAGAAAACACCAGCCTTTGCCTCCGCCTCCAGCAACTTGTCCGGCGCTTGACACATCATCTCCATTCGTTGGCAGCAGCGTCGTGGATCGCCCAGACTTCTTCCATGCAGCGGCCATGGCTCAACTACACCTTGTGCCTGTTGAAAGTCAAAGGTCGTCTTCATTACACGAAGCAGCCATAGACTCCCCTGGCGTTTCGATGGAAGACATCCGCAGCCCAACAAACTACACTTACTATCCCTGGACTCTACCCCAAAGCCTCGTGCCTAGTCACGGATTCAGTGCAGAAATCAGCAGTCCCATCTTAAGCACCCTGACGTTCCCCAACCTGAACACAGGCAAAGCCGGCGAGGAGAAAGGCCTGCTGCCTCTTGGCGCACTGCACAAAGTGCTAGAAGGCGTTGTCATCAACTCCCTCTCCAACATGCGCCTGAGCATGGTCCAAGAGCCCAAATCCCTCCTCCTACCAGACAACCAAGGCGTCCTGGTAGAAATGGAAGTCGGCCACCAATACCGCGTGCACGGCATAGCAAACTGGCCACTGGGCAAAGACGAAAAAGTTATCCTCGCCAAAGAAGCAATGGAAGGCGTCGCCCCCGGCGATCCAAATTTCAAACGCATCAAAGATCTCGAATTCGTCGATTTGGTCGTCGACTTTCACCCTCCTCCACCAGTCGGTCTGGACACAGAACCCAACCTGGAAGAAACCGGCATCCTAGAAGACTCCGACCTCGCCACGCCCGAAAACAACACCCTCTGGGCCGACCTCGAAACCCTCTTCACCAACCTCCTCTCCAGCAACTCCCCCTCCCACCCACGCACCACGAACCCTCCGACCCCCCTAAGCCGCACCATCATTCCCGCCATCCTCCCCACAGGCCTTGGCGCCGCCCCCCTCCCCGCCTCCCTAGATACCCTCGATCCCCTGACGCTCCCCACCGGCGGCCTTCCCAATTCCAAAATCTACCATCTAGACGACCCCCTCTGCTCGCACCGCCTCCCGCTGTCCGTCGCGAAGCATTTCCAAATCCTCGTCATCCGCCGCGGGGAGTGTTCGTTTAATCAGAAACTGGCGAATATACCCTCTTTCAGCCCGAGCAAAGACGCCCTCCAACTCGTCATTGTCGTCTCCCACTCTCCCTCTCATCTCTCCGGGCAAGACGACGAACCCTTCATCCGCCCCCTCCTCGACGAACGCCAATTGACTCCCGCCGGCAACGAGCGCCGACACGGTCTAGCCATGCTCATGGTCGAGGGGAGTGAGGAGACTGTGGCGGTTTTGAGGAGCGCGGCTGCTGTGCTTGCGCACTTTGATGCTGACGGGAATGTTGTTGAGAGGGTTGTTGGGAGGAGTGGGAGTGGGAGTGATGGGGGCAGAGAGACGGCGGGAGTGGGTGTTAAGAGGAGGTTTTGGTTTGAGAGTATGGGTGTTGTGATTGGGAATTTGATTGTTTTGTAAAGAATATTTGATGTATCTTTTGGCATTGGAATAATGTTTTCTTCATTCGTGGTTCTGGTCTTGAGTGAACTACTTTGAAGTCACCGAGAGGTTGAGGGAGATGGTCTTTCTGGATTTCTCCGGCCTACCTTGTCGTGCTACTGCCGTGATGTTGAGATGTGTGAGTGGGAATACTATCAATCGACAGACTCGAGTCCCGATATCAAGATACAAGCACACAAGTACACCAAATAACCACCTCTGGCAATGACGAGGATCTCATAAGCTCCCTCCCACATCTTGTACGGACTCGAGTCCGAGATCAGTACAAGAGGACGTACATGTATCCTGGAGCCTGTCCTGCCACCATCTAGGCATCGGCCCCTTATCAGCAAACCACATTCCAGAACGCTCACTTGCAATCTCGCTTAGAAGGCTATTTGCAATTCACTTCACTTACAAATAGTATATACCTTACCGTATACGTGCCTCGGGAAATTCACAAGCCGAACAAAGCGGCTTTGATGGAAATTGTGCAGGGCCCAGTTGGGAAAGTGGGCTGACAAAAACACCCTCCACACACAAAAAGCGCGTGACTAAACACAAGCTCTGTGCAAGCACAAGGGCTTATGACGCATGTGAGGAGAGAGCAGTGGGTGGAGGGTGCGCAGCCCGCCGCCGCCTTCCCTTGTTCACATGCCTCGGCGCAAGATAGGTGTTGGTAGTAGACAACGTTACGAAGTCTCTTCTATCTCTCCCAAGTGATTCCACCGCCTTCTTTCTTCTACACACCTCCACGCAAAAAAACATATGTTCGTAGCGTCACGCCTCTGCTCAAGAACAAACACTCTCACATCAACTCTTCGAAGAAACATCTCCCCAGCAACTTCTTTCCACACAACAGCCAAAACCATGTCTTCCGCCACGACCTTCTACGACTTCAAGCCCAAAGACGACAAGGGAGCCCCCTACAACCTCGCCAACCTCAAGGGCAAAGTCGTCCTCGTCGTCAACACCGCCAGCAAATGCGGCTTCACCCCTCAGCTCGATGACCTCGAGGCTTTGTACAAAGGTTCGTGATCCCGTCCAACCCCTCTCACAACACTGAGAAGAGATCAACAAAGACCACAAAGATTCCAGCAAGACTAACAAACTCATCACCAGACCTCAAAGCCAAGCACCCAAACAACTTCGAAATCCTCGCCTTCCCCTGCAACCAGTTCAACGGCCAAGAACCCGGCTCCAACGAGGAGATCCAGAACTTCTGCGTCATCGGCCACAAAGTCAGCTACAAGGTGCTGGGCAAGACGGACGTCAACGGCAGCAACCCGGAGCCTGTGTGGGAGTGGATGAAGAAGGAGAAGCCGGGTCTCATGGGTCTGCAGCGCATCAAGTGGAACTTTGAGAAGTTTTTGATCGGAAAGGACGGCAAGGTCAAGGGCCGCTGGGCCAGCACCACCAAGCCTGAGGCCATCAGGGGCGCTATCGAGGCGGAGTTGAAGTGATGAGACGTGCGTGGGTGCAACGGGTGGACAGATTGGAATTTTGAGCTTGAGCGAGAATGAGGTGGCGGTGGTAAGGGAAAAGGGCCACGTTTGGTGCATATATTTGATACCCAGTTCACAGAAACGCAAATGTCGTCGCATCAAGATCCTTTTATTTTGATTGCACATGCCATGGTCCGGCAAGGTGGTATGCGACAGTAACCGATTTGTTCCCATCCACTATCCACGTGTATGTATGCCTCAGGTTTCCAAACAGACCAAGCACTGATCCGCGGAAAACGACATGCAGAGCTAGAGCTCATGACTTAACGATCAGCTCACCCGTGGGCTGCAGGGCTTATTGGTTGGAGTTAGTCGTGCATTGCTGTTCCGAGAGCAAAAAGTGGTTACGCAAGGCTGTGATGGCCTGATCGACTAGAAGTACATTGATAGGGAAGTGAATGTGCTTGCAGCGTGCCGAGGACTGCAGCTCGCGTGTGGCATGCATGTGCGGTACTTGCAAGAGCTCGTGTGCCAATTAGCACCCGGCTTGTCTGAATCTGAGCGTAAGCCCACCTAATAGATATTCGAGTTACCAAGAAAAGGGAAGACTAACAACTTAGGAGCAGTCGTAACAACACATATTGAGGATCGAAGCATCGTTTTCCGGGTGATGAATAAAACCCCAAAAGCGCCCACCTCTTAGCAATGGGAGAGAGCCCGACTTCATTACAACTCAGCTCGAACCGACAGGTGCAGCTATTGTAACACATGGCCAAGGTTGACCTTGGCTACCATGTTTCATTATTGGTGGCAAGCAGCAGTCCGCAGCCTTTCAATGCGTAAGCCACGCAGTGGTAATTTCCAAACAGAGAACATGGCTGCGAGTGTCTGCATGCGAGCCTGATGGGTTGATTCCATACATCCATCTCGTCGGACTTTATAAGGAGCGCTCGCAGCCTTGTCCAGTTCCAATCGTTACTTTTCTTGCACGAGTCTCGTACGACAGAGCCATCGCACACACATACCCCGGCACTCTATCGTGGACCCCGTAATGGCCGGACCTCGTGAAAGCGCACGGGAAGGGTGCGACCATAAAGTGTCTGCGGACGGGAGCCGCGGAGTATTCGCAAAGGCGAGCTTCAAGACTGCGGATTTCAGGAAGCGCGAGGCCAGCTCAGAGGAGAAATGCGTCATTTGCGGCACAATCTACCACTTCTGGGAAGATCATGTCGTTCGATCAAACGACGCAGTAGCATTTGATGGAGCAAAACCCCTAAAATCGATTCGAGCATTGCAAGCCGATCGCAAAAGGACTTGGACTTGGTGTTGTTTGAAGGAGAGTTGGGCGAAGCATACCACGTCCTTATGTGCAAGCTTCTGCTGAAGTGGGATCGATAGGACACTGTGGTCCACGCCACCATGATCACTAGCAAGGAGAAAGGGCAGTCCGAGATCGAGAAGCTTTACCAATGGTACCAAATTGACCTCCGCGAACCAACGAAAGAGATAGCCAGCTTGCCCGAGGAGACACAAAGAGGGAGATTTGAAAGCAAAAAACGCGCAACCGCCATCATAACATCAGCATTCGAATCGTGTCTCCAAAGGTCCACCAAACAGACCCAGCAAGCGTCCTCGCCATGGCCCGATCAAGCTGCAATCTTCGACTGTTTCAGAGCAATGCTCGACGCGATCTATGGCTCGCTGGATGGAGGCTTGGACATCCACGCCGACTACTTTCGACCATCCTATTCCGGAAAGTACTGATTGAATCGATACCTACGCCTCACGCAGGGACAAAGCCTGCCGAAGAGGAAGGACGTGACCAATCTGGCAGTCATCCACTACCGACGAGATGTCAAATATGAGGCGGGTCAAGTGACTGACAAGAAAACCGTGGCATACATCGCAAAAGCCATCCAGCGAGCGAATTTCCGAGCGAATCGAACGCAGGAGTCTCGGTTCTCGCACGTGCTCTTGTATGGAGATTTCGAAGTTGAAGACGGCCCTCGACTGAAGAAAGAAGTCGAAGACGCCTTCAGGAAAGCAAAGAGTGAGATTGCGCAGGCTTTCAAAGACGCAAAGCCCGGTTGGAGTACCAAGGAAGGATGCGCTGTCCGCGATTGCAAAGCGGCGCGCAGGACCAAACTCGCCGACCACTGTAAAGCCGAGATACATTCTGTTGACCAGGAAATCACCGTCTTGTATGTGTCACGGCCATGGCTGGCACGAGGCGAAGGGGAACAGGAGGAGAAGAAGCGACAGCAGAAAAGGAAGAAAGACAGGACCGCAGACGAGGCTCATGGGCTGTGGCGGAGGTTCCGCTCTGATCCTCCCACACTGCAGGTGAAGGTCCTCTCGATCTGGACGGCGCTGTGCAAGCGGTATGGCCCACACCTTTGCGTAATCGGGAATCGCTCAGGCTTCATCGAAGGAGCTGCGTTCGTCGGTATCCCCGTCTTCTATCTCAACAACGAGCGCCCGTCGTCGCACGAGGCTGCAGGCGATACTCTATGGAAACCAGTGTCGGCGGACCACTCGGAATCCAACGAGACGACGCGATTGCAGAAGCTCGCGAACGTCATGAACACTTTGATTCCCCTGTACGTGCTGGTGAAAGTTGCGGACAGCAAGGCATCAGGCAGTCTGGAAAGCAAGAAGCCGACGGCTCAGGCCTCAAAGCTGAGAGGTCCGCAGCACAAGGACTCGCGACCATCGGATCCATCGAAGGAATCATCTTCGGAGAAGCGCGTGGACACCAAGTACGAGGATGAACTAATGGCCGCGCTTTTCATGTACATGTGCTGCTCTCTAGAGCCATCGCGGTACAAAAGCAGCACAGACGTGCGCAAGCCCGGATGGACCGCGCGGGTCGACATGATGCACGACAAATGCACCCACCCTATCAGCGAATGCGGCGACGTGGACACCTTTGAATTCTTGCTGGACGTTTTCAAGCAGCGCAAATTCCCGCCCTCGTGGCAGCAGATGCCCGGTGAAACTCTGCCCGAATTGAGCTCGGGTGAGGTGCAAGAAGCCATTCGAATGCTCAAGCCTTCGTCTGCGGGCCTGCCTCTGGCGGGACTAGAAGCAAACACCGTGAGCCCGGCCGCGTTTGATGAGGCAGCGGTGAAACTGTACAGAGACGACCCGACAGACGAGGAATGCAGAAATCGCCTCATAGACATGTTCACGCTCGCGTCGAACGACCGGCAGCGGCAGACGGGACAGGAGTGGCTGCGGCGACGGTTTCATCTCGCCGTGAACAACAAGCTCCTCCGAGACGGGGAACTCGAACACGGTTTGATGTTGCAAAGGTGGCCCCCGGTGTATGGTCCCAAAAAGGCCATCGAAAAGCCCAGCGAGCCCTCGACTCTGGAGCAACTGCTCGACGGTACCTTTGAAGACCTCCGATCGCTTGGCGAAGAAGAGGAACCCACGGACAGCGAGGCAATCCAAACACCTCAACTAGGCGTCCCGCGTTTCGACCCAGACCGGAGCACGATCTACTGCATCGAAGAGATGTCGACATTCCTGCGCGAGAACATGTTCCAGCTTCGTCGGTCGGAAGCCACGTCAGCCTTCAACACACGAAAGGCCAGTCGCGTGATCCCCTGGCCGGTCAAGTACGCTTGCCACAACTGGGTCCAGCACTTTGCCAACGAAATAATCACGCCCCCATGGCTCGTCGGGCGGTTCCTCCGCACACACCTTCTGCACTGGCTCGAGGTGATGAGTCTTTTCGGAAAGCTATCGCAAGTCAAGAACATCCTCACCGTACTGGAGACGGCGTTGGAGGAAAGCATTTTCCAAGAAGAGTCGATCTCGGTGCTCCGTTTCGTGCGACGCGCGAGAATCGAACTTCACAGGGATATGACTGTTCCCCGGGCTGCCGGAAACTCTTCTACTCTAGATGGATCGGGGGAATCTCGCGACAAGATACTCCGGAGTCCAGTGAGGTCTCCTTTGTCGCTGTATGAATCGCCAACAATCCTCGAGAGAATCACCTCTACGGACCCGGAAAGAAGTGGCACATGACCAACATGACTGGGGATGGTGAGATTTTGAGTGATATTCCTCTCCACGAAGGGGGATGGATGGGCGATTTCCTCGCTCTTGCTTCTTGAAGAGGTTTGAACGATGGTACTTCTAACTCGACTTGAGATATCGCTATTTTTCTCCGGGAGTTTGGTGGGAATCGTATTTGATACTCATTCGAAGTTTCAAATGATGCCGATTTTCTCATTCGTGCTTCTTGAATAGGCTCAAACGGCAGTGCTTTTTGACCCGACCAGAGATTTCATCATTTTTCTGCAGGAGTTTGGTGGAATTCGTATAACAAGATACTCTTTCAAAATTTCAAATGATGAGATACTATAGACATTATTCAAGAGGCTTCATGCAGAATGCGAGAACGCGAAACGCGGGGTGACGATGATAGTTATGATAGTGATGATCCTGCTGCTGCTGCTGCTGCTGGCTGGCGACCAGATGAGCGCCCAAGCCGATTAGCATCCAAATTGTCGAGAACAGCCTGGGGGATCACAGCATTCATCCGGCACGCTAATTGAGCTGAACGTAATTGCCTATCAACACAATCGTTAGCAATCCACACGAGACTCTTCATGGAAGAAAATGGAGAAACTGAACCTACCAGGAAATTGACCCTGCCTGCCATCAATCTTGCCGGACCACCACTCATTCTCATTCGCCGTGCGCGTAACAACCTCAATAACATCGCCCGCGCTGAAAGACAAATCGCCCTCCGCTTGCGCTTCGTAATCGTAAAGCGCAGTGACGGTTTCGGCCGCGGGCATGGCGGAGAAGCGTCCAGGCTTGGGTTTGGGAGGCGGAGGCGCGGCCTTGGCCTTTGCGGCGGACGCCCACTGGCCTCCGGTGCTGTTTGCGCGGCTGATATCGCTCGTGCCGTCGGGGGAGTAAGGCGGGGCCGGTTCCAGAGTGTCGGTCGTCTGCCTTCTGCTGGGCGAGGATTCGGCGGAGCCGTTGGTGATTGCCAGACGCGATTTGGGGCCTTCGAGTCTGTTGGCGCCGTATTTGGAGAGGGGTTTGCGGGGTCCGCCGGTGGTTTTGAATTTGGTGATGGAGAGGGCTTCGGTCTGGGCTTGGATGTCGCCGCGCTTTTCTTCGAAGCCGGCTTCGATGTCGAGGGTCAGGTTGAAGTAGCCGATGTCGATGCTCTGCATGGTCTCGTGCAGGGTGTAGAAGACGTTGAGCTGCATGTAGTAGAAGCTCTGGAAGAGGGGCTGAATGAAGTCGCGCTCGAGGCGGAAGAGGATGGGCAGGTCTTCCTTGACGAGGTTGTTGAAGTATTCGTACTCTTGCGTGGCCTGCTCCACGTCGTTTTCCGCTTTGTAGAGGGCTTTCTCGTCTTTCAGACTCTTGTCTTTCTTCTCTTGCAGTTTCTTGAGCGTGGCATTGTGTCGGTCGAAATCCAATTGCTTGTTGTCGCGCTTCTTGCAAGTTTTGCGCACTTGCTTGATGATTTCCATGAGCTCGTCGGCGGGCTTGACGATGCGGGACTCGATCATTTCGAGCTCGGGCGACAAGCTGGCTTTCAGCTCGTTGACGATGTTCTCGTACTCCTCACAAGCCCGAATGCCCTCCGGGTTGCCGTCAATGACGTACGAGTCCGGATCGCTGGCGCGGCCGGAGATGGGCTTGTAGATTTCGGCGCAGGCTTTGGCGAACTCGATTTGGTGGTCCAGCATGCCGATGATTGCTTTAAAGTACTTCTCGCTCTCGTCGTGCAGCTTCTTGGTCTCGTTCTCCAGGTCCTGGAAGCGTCGCTCGGCGTCGATGTACACGGCGTCCTTGGTGATTTCGCCCATGTTGAAGCGTTGTTTGAACATTTGGGGCGCCTGTGAGAGGGGTCGTCAGCCTGTGCTCTTTCTCTTGTCGTGCCTCTTTAGGCAGTCATATCGCACCCTAGTGGCGCCCTTTTGGAAGCCTTTCCAACTCATGGCGGCGGCGGCGGTGTTGGTGTTGTTATTGTTGTTGTCAGCAGCACAGTGTGGCGCGTGGGTGTTGTGGTGGGATGAGGGGTTGTTGTTGCTGTTGCTTCTCTGTCTTCGCTATGACTGAGCAGAGAGAGGGGGAGGATAAGCTGGCGTTGTGTTCGGACGATTCACTTTGGCGCCTGAGCAGAAAGTGGGTATGCGGGCACCTGTGCTGTGCTGGAAGTTTGCACCGTCGTCCGGGAATGACGGCAAGGGTGGCTTAGCTGGCTTGGCCGGGGGATTTTGTGTTTGTTGTGAAGTGGAGGATCGGATGTTGGTTATCCGAAGAGGTGAGAAGTAAACAAGAGTGATGGTATATAAAGATAGATGGGAAAAGAAGGGAATGATAGATGCACGTCCACGGTATAGCAAGTAGCAGCATCATCCACCAACATCCGAGATCGACTGACATCAAGAAAGACACTACCGAGACTGGTACATCTCACTGTGCCAGCTCCTCGGTGAGGTTCCTTGGCCACTACGTCATTCAAGTCAGGATGCTTCACAAGGAAATCGCTCATGCAAAGCACAGACATGTTGATGACTGTCATTAGGTGAAAGAAAGCACCATCAAAATCATGAAATACTAGGTAGGTAGGTAAGAATTTCTTCGTGGTCTCGTAGGCTATATGCGTAACCCATCTATGCATGTATGTGACTTGTAGGAATCCGTCTTTCTCTCCCAACTTCTCTCTATGCCTCTAGGTCTTCATCACCTCGGCCTTTCCTCTAGCCTGACAAGTCTCAAAAGTCCCTCTTCTCATCAGCGCCATCACCAGACGCCGCAATCTCCTCACTGTACTCTGCGCTTTCGTTCGTCTTCAGGCGCTGCAATTGCTCTTGCACATACTTGTTGATGGGGTCGTCCTTGTCCGTCTTGGCCTCCGCTGGGTCTTCCTTGTAGATGCTCCACTGGCGGCTCCTCTGTCCGTCCTTTGACGCACCCTCATCGTCACCGTCGTCGTCTTCATCACCAGCATTGGAGGGCGCGCCTGAAGTGGCACCACCGTTGGTCCAGTCGCTGCGGGCACCGATGGAGCGCGTGCGGGTCAAGCTGCGTGCAACGCTATTGCGGCGAGTGCCCGAGAGTGAGGCACGGCGTTGGCGGGTGAAAACGTCGTCGAAGTAGTGGGACGCGGCTGCGGCGGGCGAGCGAGGGGTCTGCGGGAGACGACAGTTCATACTAGTTTGATGTCAGTGTTGCTCAAATAGTTCTTGAGATTTCATCAGGAATACATACCCTGTGTCGTGAATCATCTTTGCGATGAGACCAGTCCAACCACACTGGTGAGAAGCACCGAGACCACGGCCAGTGTCACCGTCGAAGTATTCGTAGAAGAATGGGTTGTCCTTCCAGTGCTCATCGAAGTCAAGCATATCATTGCCGTCGTTGATCGCTCTGCGGCCCTTCTCGTTTCTGGCCATGAGATGGGTCAGACGATGCTGGAGCTCCTCGGCCACATGGCCCAAGTGCATGTAATCGCCAGAACCAACGGGGCATTCGACCTTCAGGGTGTTGCCGTAGAACATGTAGCAGCGGAGAAGGGACTCAATCAACAAGAAGTTGGGCGCCATCCAGCAAGGGCCACGCCAGTTACTGTTGCCGCCAAAGAGGCCGCTGTCAGATTCACCAGGCAGGTACTGGACCTTGTACTGAACACCGTTGACATCCATTTCGACGGGGTTGTCCTTGTGGAACTTGGACAGAGAGCGAATACCGTTGGGAGCAAGGAACTCGTTTTCGTCAAGCATGTAGCCGAGAATGCTCTCCAAGCGCTCCTTGTTGACCAGGGAAAGGAGAAGGCGGTCATCCTTTCCGCGCACCTTCATGTTGGCGATGTTGCGAGCCGCAACATCGTGACGGTTCTCCAGGAACCACTCCAGACGCTTCTTGAAATCCGGCAATTTGTTAATGATCTCCGGCTCAAGCGTCAGCGTGGCGAACAGAGGAATCAGGCCCACCAGAGAGCGGCAGGGCATTTGGTGTGTCCAGGGACCGCCCCAGGAAATGGCGTCGTAGTAGAAGCCGTCTTTATCGTTCCAGAGAGACTTGGCCTCGCTACCCTTGCGGTAGGACATGGCATCAGAGATGAGAATGAAGTGCTCGAAGAACTTGGATGCCATGTCTTCGTAGATGCGGCGGTGCTTGGCCAGCTCCAGACACATGTTCAACATGCTCAAGCAGTAGAAGCCCATCCAGCCGGTGGCATCCGCCTGCTCAAGAGTACCTCCAGTGGGAAGAGGGTCGGAACGGTTGAAGAGACCAATGTTGTCCAAACCCAAGAAGCCACCCTCGAAAACGTTCTTGCCCTCTGAGTCCTTACGGTTGCACCACCAGGTGAAGTTGAGAAGCAGTTTCTGGAAGACGCGCTCGAGGAAGTCCAAATCCTCGGTGCCGTACATCTTGCGTTCAATCTTGAACGTGCGGAAAGTCGCCCAGGCATGGACGGGCGGGTTGACGTCGCCAAAGTTCCACTCGTAAGCGGCGACTTGTCCGTTGGGGTGCATGCACCACTCACGAGTAAAGAGGTCGAGTTGCTTCTTCGCGAAAGCAGGATCAATCATCGCGAGGGGAATGCAGTGGAAGGCCGTATCCCATGCAGCAAAGAAGGGGTACTCAAAGGAGTCGGGCATGGAGAGAATGTCGTCCAAATGCATGTGCTTCCATTGAGAGTTGCGAACCGCCTTCCTGCTCGGCGGCGGTGGAGGCATTCCAGGGTCGCCGTTCGCCCACTGATCCCAAACGAAATTGTAATACTGCTTGCACCACATCATGCCGGCGAAGGCCTGTCGCTGGATGTTGCGCAGGTCATCTGCCATGGGCATGGGGTTGACCTTCCAGAAGAACTCGTCGGCCTCGGCAAGACGCTGGTCCATAACATCATCAAACTCTTCCTCATCAAGGTAGCCCTCAACTTGCTTCTTGGAGATGCGGAAACGCACAACGGCGCAGCCGCCAGGCGGGACACCGTCACCCTGGTTGAAGGCGAACCAGGCGCAGCTCTTGGTACCGGTCTTTTGCGGGTTGCAAGCCTTCTTGTCGCCCTTGACAATGCGCTTGTGGAAAGCATCCTTGGTGTGCGGGGTGTGGTTCTTAGTACCCCAAAGCTCCTCGAAGTTGGTGTCGTTGTCTGTGAAGAGGAATTCAGGCTCAATGTCCTCATCACGGCCACAGCTGTTGGGCGAAGGCGAGCACTGGAAGTACTTCTCGCCAAGTTCCCTGTGCGAAATTTTGGAAGCCAGGTTGTTGACTTGCTTGATGTTCGGCTTGTAAGAGTCGTGGCCCCACGCCCAGGTGTTGCGGAACCAAACTTGAGGAATGACGTGTAGCTTTGCGGGCTCCGGGCCACGGTTGTAGCAAGTCACGCGGAAAAGAAGCTCATCTGGGTCGTCGGACTCCTTTGCGGTCTCGATGTTGCAGTCCCAGTAGCGGCCCTCATCGAAGATTCCGGTATCGATGAGGTTGTACTCGCGCTCTTGACGCGAGCGTCTTGCGTTCTCCTCGATGAGGTCTTTGTACGGGAACTCCTTCTGCGGCAGCTTGTAGAGGTATTTCATGTACGAGTGGGTGGGAGTGTTGTCGAGGTGGAAATGACATTCTTTGATGGCCTCACCGTGGTTTCCCTGCGGATTTGACAGACCAAAGAGACGCTCCTTAATGTGGCCACTGGATTGTTGTCAGCTCAGTATTTCATGCTCGAGATAGCTGGAAAGACTTACTCCTTCTCGTTCCAGAAGGAAAAGGCAATGTTGAGGCGGCCGTGGGTGTCAGAGACACCAGCAATGCCGTCCTCACCCCAGCGGAAAGCCCTTGAGCGGGCCATGTCGTAGGTGAAGTGGCTCCAGGCGTCGCCATCGTCGCTGGAATCGTGTTAGTCACAATTTTTGTAATTTGTCAATGTGAAGAGCAACTCACGAGTAATCCTCACGGACAGTAGCCCACTGCCTCTCGGCAACGTAAGGACCATACTTCTTCCAGTACTTGGTCCGGTTGGTATCCTCCTTCAGCCTGGCCTCCTCGGCGCTCTTAACCTCGTGCTTGTCGATGATGACCATGTTGGCAGCTGGGCCGTTTCCGGTCTGATGTGCTCGGGATTAGATGGTGCAGCGGTGCGCGTTGGCACTTTCGGGTGGTAGGAAGAGGGTCGAGTAGCGATGTGATGTCAACGAGAGAAGTAGGTGGGGAAGTGGGTTAGCAGCGAATGCAGTATGCTATGCTCCCGGCGGAGCGAACAACAGAATGCTGAACAAGTAAGACTGCCGCGAAAGCAATGCGGTGGGGTGATGTATATGGAGAAGCAAAGGGTGAGGTAAGGTAAGGTAGTGTTTGGAGGAGTGTTTACGAGAAGAGGATGGGGGAGGAGCAGAAGAAGGAAGAAGGACGGCGCTGCGAAGAACGGAGAAGGCGTGTCAGAGAAGAGTAGTAGTAGTAGCCGGCCAGCTCACACTTGCTTGTACCTCTGCTCTCTATGTGCCTGAAAATCGGCTCGTGGTGGCCATTGCCCATGCCCATGCGCGCATGCACAGCATCTTTCTCTTCGCTGCGTGGTTTGGCGGCAGTAGCGTAGGCTTATCGCAGCCTCAACCGCCCCTCCAGATCGCCCGGTTGACTTACAATCGGCCGTCAACGCGACCGGCTAGCCCGCCACAAGCGTTGCAATGAGAGTGCTGCCCGTCCCGGAGTGTCTCACAGCTTCTGAGGTACATTCGGCATGGTATTATCATTATTGTATGGACATTTTCTCGCTATGTGCTCACTAACGCATGTCGTCGGGCGTCGCTCCATCCACCTGCCCGCGGAGTGCTTCAAGTGGTGCTCGCTTGAGCCGCATCCGCCCATCCTTGCTTTGTATCATGCACATCTACATACGTGGCGGACAGCGAACATGGGTCTGATGTCGGCTAACAGATTGATTGACATTTTGATTGAAGCGGCCTGTCTAAAAGTCTTGCTCCGTCTCCTCCCAACAATCCGAGAGGGAAAAAAATCCAGGATCATCATTCCTCGCCTCTCTCCAATCCTCCCTCCCACTTCGCGGCTTGTGGAACGGCCCACTCTGCGTTGAGGGACTGCGGAGTCTCCAAACCACTCCATTTTTGCTCCTCCACGTCCGCGCACGAGACGCTAACCGGCCTTGCCCTCTGCGAAACGTGCGTCTTATATTGAATACAACGTCATCAGGCCTCGTCTAGAATGATGTTGCCGCCCGTCTGTTTCTTGGCGTTTTGGTATATCGTCCGATTGCGCCATGGTTTGCTCTGACTCTCGTGCTGGTCATTCTCTACGAAAAGCTGGACAGACTACTTCTGCATATGTATGCAGATCCAGAATAGGACGAGTTCGAGAAAAGCCTAGTAACGCTACAGAATGGTCAAGTAAACCCACTAGCTACATCCAACAACACCTGTTATTCAACTCAAATCAAGCACCACCCTCCCCTTCAACTCCTGACTCTCCATCTCCTCAAACACACTCGTCAACTCCTCCATCTTCGCCGTCCGGAAATGCGTCTTCACAAGTCCCCGCTCCGCAAACTCCAGCGTCTCAATCGCATCCTTGCGATCGCCCACCGCCACGCCCACAATACTCAGCGCCTTCGCCACAATAATCGATGGGAACGCCGTGGCAATAGGCTTCATCTCGCCCTCAGGCAAGCCCACAACCACGAGCGTACCGCCGTACCGCAACAATCCCATGCCAGAAGCATACGCAGCATTAGCCGCCGTGAGAACGAGCGCGGCCTGGGCTCCAAGTCCGCCCGTGGCTTTCTTGACTTCCTCTTCCGCGTTGCCTTGTGTGTGGTCGATGAAGACTTCGGCGCCGCATTCCATGACGAGATCCTTCTTGCTTCCAGAGTCGATGCCAATCACGCGCATGCCCATGCCGCGTGCGGCGATCTGACAGGCGATGTGGCCGAGCTTTGGGTGGTTCAGTGTCAGCTCAAGCATCGCTAGAATCCATACGTGACATGTTAACTCACCCCTCCACCAGCTCCAAGCAAGGCAATCCAATCGCCACTCTTCGCTCCTGACTTTCGCAGCGCACTATAAACCGTCACGCCGGCACACAGCATCGGCGCCGCAGCAGCGCTATCCAGGCTCTCCGGCACAGGAGTGACATAGTTTGCCTAGACCCTATCAGCAATGCGAGAATACGGACATAGAATTCGCTAACACGCAACATACCGGACCCAGAACATACTGCTGGAAAGTGCCGGGAGTGTAATAGCCAGAAACCTTCTGACTGAAACATTGGCCATCGTGCCCGCTCAAACACGGAGCACAGCTCCCGCAAATGCCACTGAGCCACTTGATACCAACGCGGTCACCGATTTTGACCGCACTGCTTTCGGTGCCAGGGCCCATCTTGACAATCTTACCCACGCCTTCGTGTCCGCCTACTTGGCCTGGCTGTGTGGGGTGCGGTAGTGAGACCCAGCGGTTGGTCATGATTCCCAAGTCGGAGTGGCAAACGCCGGAGTGCGTGCTTTGGCATTGTTAGTTGGCATTGAATCTGGTGAGAGTGGACTGGAGAAGTCGAAGGCGATAAGCTACTGACAGGTTGATGAGAACCTCACCGGGTCCTGGCTCGGGCATGTCGAGGTCCACGACCTTTGTCGAGATTTT
Organism: Cladosporium sp. MBC 237; assembly: GCA_030772445.1. Classification (NCBI taxonomy): domain Eukaryota; kingdom Fungi; phylum Ascomycota; class Dothideomycetes; order Cladosporiales; family Cladosporiaceae; genus Cladosporium; species Cladosporium sp. MBC 237. The sequence goes on from JAPHCH010000111.1 coordinate 190,584, forward strand.
GCCGGGCTCATCGTAGACACACGCCTTGTAGGTCTTTGGTAAATCCGTCATTGTGGGATGAATTCTGTTTGTTGATCAAGTTCTCTTGCAGGTTGGTTGTTGATTGATAGGAAGAAAGGTAGAGCAGAGTTGTTGGCTGTAAGCTGATCAACAGAGCTTATAGACGAACCGTACTTATGCCTTCCGTTACCGCGCGCGAATCCCCCGTTTACTCACATACGTCAGCAATGGTACATGGGCGCCGTTTATCAGCCAGCGAAACAAGTGGTGGACCGAGGAGTAGAAGCTGTATGCGAGGGCCATGCACATGTGGGGGGAGCGGGGTTCGTTTGTGCTGTTTGCATGTGTTTGCCGAGCGAGCTGTTTTATGCAGCTGCGCAGTAGTAGCATTCCCTGAAGACTTCCTTCAGCGATATACCATAAGCACCAGAGAGCTTCTGTTGATGGACCGTAAAGATGATCAGAATCGAGGGATTCCACTGCTGTTCGGGATGGAATGACATGATCCACCACCAGAGCCAAAAACAAAGTCGGGAGGCGCGGGCCCCGAAGCGACAACGACAATAAAATCTATCACCTTACCTTACTCAGTAATTTCCATTTCGAAGCTCGCCTCGTCGAAGCATCTGCACATTGTCAGCAAAGAGAAGATCCTCTGCAATCCTACAATCCTCCAACACCTTTCCCCCACCTCACCAAACCCAACCCAAGTCTCGCATCTCCCACCCGCCCACCCACCATGCCACCAGCCCCAGGAGCCACAAACCTCCCCTCCCTCCTCGCAACAATGAGCCCCCTCCTCCAACCCGGCTCCTACGTCTTCGCCACCGTGCCCCCCTCCGACACAACCTTCCAAGACCGCCTGAAACCCCACCCCTTCGAAATGCTCTTCCGCGAGCGCGAAGGCTGGACGCTCATAGCTCCTCCGTCGACGATCGAAGCGCTGGGGTTGGAAGCGATTTTCCCGTGCAGAAAGGTGACGCTGGGCGTGCATTCTAGTTTGGACGCTGTGGGTTTCATGGCGGCTGTGACGACCAAGTTGGCCGAGGCTGGGTTGGGGATTAATCCCGTTAGCGGGTTTTATCACGACCATTTGTGAGATTCTTGATACTTTCCATTGGTTGTAGGGGGTTGCTTGCTAATGTTTTGCTGTGTAGGTTTGTTCCCGAGGGGAAGGAGGATCATGTTGTTTATATGCTGAAGAGCATGGCCGAGACGGCGGCGGCGAAGGTGGAGAGGGGAGAAGTAGCCAGATAAAGAAAAGAAGGGAGATGTAATATTATGCGGTTCTTTGACAGAAGCGTTCCAAATGTCCATCGAGGTGCCTCCACGCCTTTGCCTAGGTATCCACCTACATGTACTTCGGGGCAACAAGCCTCCTTTGAACTATGTATATTGTGAGCAACGCCAGACACACTCGATTTATCCTGGATCTCTCGTTAGAGGTTGTTCCATCATCACAATCAATCAATTAATTAATCAACCAATCAATCAATCAACCACATAATCAATCCGTCCTACATTCTTGAGTTTCCAGATCTGACGGTGTTTGCTTTATCCAACGTGATTTCTCAAGGCAGAGACAGCTGAGTACATGAAAGAATCGGCCAAAGACGGAGAGAAAGAAGAAGGTAAGAAAAGAAAACAAAGTTCGCAGTAATGGTATCTCTTGAAAAAGCCCTCCCTTCCGCCCCAAGAATCTCCTTCGTTTCCTCCAAACCAACAATCGAACAACATCTTCGACACAAAGAAAAGAAGAAGGAAAGAATCAAAGAGGAAAAGGAAAAACACACACAAACACACATCCTCCCCTTCGCCTTCAACAGCATCAAACCCTCTACCGCCCTTCTTCACCAGAGCTTACTTGCCCATTACCACCAACTTCAAACCGCCCACCACTCCCCCTCCGCAGCACCACATTCCCTTTCCCAACCAATGTCAAACTTCCCCTCCTCACAGCTCCCCTCAAACTATCCCTCCGCGGCAGAGGCTCCTAATTCGCCGCTGGGGCGGTCGAAGGAGTCACGCTGCGATCCCTCTTGCTGACGAAACGGCCCAAACCCCCCTTCCCCTTGGGACTATGCGGGGCTTCCAGGGAAGGCGTAGCAGCAGGGCCACCATGAGAAGAACCGGGACCCGTCATGACGCTGCCGGCGTCGGAGGGCTGGAAGGTAGCGCGGAGAGTGACGATGCCCTTTTCGCCGATTTTGATTTCCTTCGGCGCGCCGCCGGTGCCTTGGTCGTCGAGGAAGAAGGACGCTTCGCCCAAGTCGTCGTGGCCGAAAGTTTTGTTTTCTTTCACGAGGACTTTGAACCAGTCGCTGGCGGCGCAGGGGAGGCGTTTGACGTCTTCTTCGCCCCAGTTGGCTTCGCCGGCTTTGGCTTTGAGGGTTTTGGTGCGGATGATTTGCGTCGAGCCTTTGCTGGAGGACTCGTGCATGATGCGCACTTCGAGCTTGGTGTCGTCTTCGAAGCCGCTGGCGGAGATGACGGTGATAGAGGCGGTGCCTGTTTCGCCGGCGGGGGCTTGGGAGGAGGCGCCCATGCTGCGCTGGCGTTGGTGGGATGTCGTAGAGTCTCTGGGTGCTGAGCCGTCTGCGGAGACCTTGCCGTTGGGGCTGGTGGGCGTGTCGGGCACGTCCATGCTGGTGTTGCGGATCTCGGGGAGGCCGCCGTTGCCTTCTTCGCTGACAGTGTGGCTGGCGGTACGTCGCTTGAACCCACGGGTGAGGAAGCTGGCGCCCTTTGCGACGTTGCCGCCGACGAACACGGCACCCTTGCCGACACCCTTTACGGGGGCTCCGACGACCTTGCCGGGTACGCTGAAAGTGCCTGAGAATGTCGAAGAGCCCTGGCGAGATCGAGTGACGTATGAGGGCTTGAACAGCATCTTGAGACGAATTGCGCCGCTCTTGCCGTCAAGAGGAAGAGTGACTTCTTGGCCTTGGAAGGGCTCAAGGATGTTGAGGTCGATGTCGGCGCCACCGAGATAGTCGGCCTTCTCTCCAAAGTCCCAGTCGTACACATCGACCTTGAACTTGGCGGCAGTGCGACTGCGTATGGGGGTCTCGAAGAATTCATTCCATGCCGGATGGAGAGTCTTCTTCTGAATCTTGGTCTTGTAAATTTGCTCTTCGCCGAGTTTGAACTTGCAGTAAGGATCCGAGAAGCCGTTGCGGTCTGCTGCTGGAAGGTCGGCGGCATCGAGAACTTCGACACGAAGGCTTCCGGCGTTGTTGAAGCTCTCGCTTGGGTCGAGCTGCATGCGCAGGGGAATGTAGCGCAGACTGACGGTGATCTTGGCGTCGCCGCCGCCTGGGTGAAGTCCTTTGAGAGTATACTGAGTGGGCGTGTAGAGGCCACGCTTGAGTACCTCGAGCATGTTTCCGGTCAACTTAGCCTCAACGTGCTTCTCGCCATCCTTGCCTGCGCGGTCAACTTCGGAGACGAGACGCAGAGTGATTTGAGACAGGTCAAGTTCGCGGATTGTTGCATCGCTAGTCTCGTTGAAGACGTGATGGCGAGAACGAGTCTTGGCTGATGAGTACTGCGGGAAGAGGTGGTCATCGAGTACGACCTCAAGATGGCAGTTTTGTAAGTTCTCAGAGAATTCACCTTCGATGATCTTGAACACCAAAATGCCAGATTCTGGAGATGGATTAGCAAACGTATCTTGTGACTTGTGCACGGATGTCTTACCATATTGCGTCAGATTCTCCTCGGTGATGCGCATCTTGGGCACAACCTTCTCACGCACTTCGTCCGCCTCGACCTGCTCCTTTTCGCCGGCTGCGAGTGCCTTTTGCATTTCGCGCTCGCCGTTCTTGGTCGCAGATGAATTTATGGTGCTGACAGTGGCAGCGGTGTTGCTACGCTCTCTTCCTACCTGTCCATTGGACTCGATGCTCTGACGTACACCATCCATGCTTGCCTTGCCCTTGACGTCTTCCTCATCCTCGTCCTCCGGGTCGACGGTAGGAATCGTGGGGTAAAACGCAGCCGTGAAATAGATCGTACCCTTGGGCGATGCGTTACCGATGCGCAGTTGGCGAGAGAGCACTTCATCCTTGGTGTCGTGTACAAGGTACTCGCCATCTTCTCCTTGTTCGATGTAGTCGCTAGCGGCGAGATCAACTTTGCCCATGGAGCGGTCACTTCCGACACTCTCTTCGTCCATGACCTCGAGAGTAATCTTTTCTCTGGCTGTGTGCATGGGAACGTAGAAGACCTCATCCCACTCCGGGTTGAGGTTGTTTTTCCAAGTCGGGGTCCTGCGCTTTTGGATGCCGGAAAGATTGACACGCGCGTAGGGATCGGATTTGCCAACCGTATCAAGGTTCTTGAGGTCCTTACCAGACATGAAGTGGATACGCATGACACCGATCGGCGTGATGTAGCCACCAGATCCTCCAATGGCGCCCTTCAGCGCAACAGGCTTCCATTGGAGCTTCATCTTCGCACGACCACTCTTGACACCTGCCAAGTTATACCATTCCTGACCCTTGCTCATCAATTCAAGCATGTCATCAAGTTTGATTTGGTAAGTTCCAATTACAGGATCATGCGCAAGGTCTCTGTCGTCCTTCAGAACCAAACCGAGCTTGGCCTTCTTACGGTCGGTAATCAGGAGCTCTTTGCTAGCATCAGGCCAGATAGGATTGTTTGTGCGCTTGAGCTTCTTCGAGATCTGAACCTCCTTGCCGTTGAGTAGCAGGACAGCGTAGGGGTTCAGTTGTCCAATCAGCGACTTCGTGCCATCAAGATCCTTCGCTTGTTCCACTTCGAACTTGGCGATACCGGTAGATGACTCTGGTGGTGGCTCCATCGTGCCATCTGCCGACCTCTGGCCTTCCAGGACAGGGAAGAAGCGAATGTCGCATTCAACATAACCACGTGGCCTGCCGCCTGCGATGACCTCCAGGCGCAGATTCTCGTGGTCATCATCAGTCTCAAGTTGCTCCAAGTTGAATGTACAGACTCCAAGCTCTTTGTCCTTGCGATAGTCATTGTAGTCGTACACGTGAATTGTCAGAGGCTCCCTCAAGCTAGTAAGAACGACGTTGACGGTTTCGTTCCATCTCGGGCTTGCGTTCTCCTGTACGGTCTTCGTCCTGCCAAGTACGTCGCGGTTATTAATGCTGACAGTTGCGTAGGGGTCGGGAGTGCCGGAGAACTTGTCAGGGTTCTTCAAGCCTTGGGCACCGTGGAACGTGAGCGACAGAACGCCGATAGCCTGGTCAACTGGGTTGCCGGACAACATCTTGGCGACTTCGATGGGGAAGACATTCGGTGCGTACATCATCGGAGCCAGGTTGGCGTGGATTTGCTCTTGAATGAAGCTCTCCAATCCAGGCATGAAGTTGATGTCAAATCCGAAGGTCTCACCTCCGATAGGCTTGCAAGCATAATCGAATACCGGGCGTTCCAGGAAACAGATCTCAACTCTGTCGATATGCGGGAATGGAAGCTGAAGCTTCATTTTCACTCTCATGATACCGCTGCATGCCATGTCTTCGACAATGATGTCCAAACCCTTCGAAATCATAGCTTTACCGACGCGAATTTCCAGGACGACCTTAGGGTTGACTTTGTTCTTAATCTGGCGGGAAGTCAAGTCGGCGACATCGTTAGGCGTGAAGCTGAACTTCCAGTCCATGAGGACAGTGTCATCCTCGGCCTTGGGGTAGGTTTTGACGTGTTCAAGGCGTGGAGGCTTCGTACCGAGAGTGAAGAACTTCATGCGCATACTGTCGAGAAACGGTGGGGTGGATGTGCTGAGCACTTGATCGACAGAGGAAACGATTGTGTTGCAGAGTACCGGGGCGTAGATTGGCCAGAACTTGACGAGAAAGCTGTTCATCCATTCGAGGGATTCGTGGTCGGTTTCCAGGCGAGTCTTTGCCATTTCACGTTGAACATCGTCTCTGAAGTTGCGTCGCACGCGGCGAAGCGAAGTGCGGTAGTACGTGCCACACACAGCCATAACGATAAACACCCAGCCGAGACCTCCGCCCAGAACCGCAATGGTCCAGGACATGAGACAGGCAAAAATGATGACACCAGTGTTGTGGTACCAGTCGCCGAAGAACTTGTCACTCAGCTTGCCCTCAATGAAGTCTTGGTGATCCAACAGTGTGCCCTCCTCGTCATGGTCGGCGGGGTTACCAAAGCGTGGTGCCCAACCGACTCTTGAGAATTCCTCCTCCTTGGCTTGCTTCTCGTCGATGACATCGGCGTCTCCAGAGCCGGCGACAGGAAGAGCTCCTTGCTTGGATGGTTCAGGCAAGTCGTAGCCAGCTGTCTGTCCGTCGTCCTGGTCGCTGACAAGTGCGGCGGTGGCATGTTTACGGTGTGGACGTCCAACTGCCTCATTCCTCTCTTTCACTTGTTGGGCTTTTTCCTCGGCAGTAGCATCGGGGTCAAAGGTGAACGCAGCGGCGCCGGCGGCCCTCGATTGGTTCAGCAAGGCCTGCTCGGCCTGCTCTGCGTCGATATTGTTGTCAGGATCGCGAGCAGCCTCAATGACACCCTGCTGCTTCACCTCGGCCTCCCGTCCAGCAGTGCCTTCGAGCATGCTGGCGGATGCAACGCGGTAGGACAGTTTGGCAGGAGTTGTACACGAAGCTGACGTTGGCGGCGCTCAATGCCGCGCGGTGGGATATATCAGATAAGCCTAGGCAGCGGAGAGCAACGCGGCTAGCGATGCTGCATGTGGTTGCGAGACAGGCAAGCCGTCGATGTGCGGTAGAGTGGTGTGGTGAGGTGAGGTGAGGTGAGGTGAAAAAGAAGGCGGAGGTGGATAAGGTGGGAGAGGCGGGCGGAGGGCAGATGGTGGTTGACGAATGGGTGGTCTGTGAGGTAGTATACTTGCTGTGCTTGCCCAGAGCTCCGCAGTTCAAGTTCAAGGCACAGGGCTGGGCTGCGCGCTAGAGACGCAAGCAAGCTCCTCGACGTCTCACAGCACACGTATGCGCCTATGTAATGTGTATGTATGCAAGTGGATGCGCGCGGCAGGATTATTCTATTACCATTGACCAGCTGTCATCACGTGCATGTTGGAAGTGAATCTCTAACAGATCGTTGTATATACCTACCTTCAGTCACCTCATATAAACAAGCGATGCTTTGTTGACGGCAAGCTCAAGCAAGCTGCTCTAAACGAGATCATCGTCATCGCCACGCAAAAGGCTAGCGTATATCTTGCCCCTGCCGCCATCCTCCACAGATCGCAGGCAAGGTAATCTCCACTGATCAAGCGCACGGCGCGCCTTATGTGTTTGCCATTGTATCCTTGACATGACATCTTTTACCAATGCCATCTGACGTATGTAGGGTGAAAAGCAGTTCCAACAGTGCGGTCCCTTCGACCGGTCTCAATGGCATGTGTAGAGAATGACACATTCACATACAGTTTGTGCCTGCCAATAATACGACCGAAGATAAGGTACCGCCACGAGGTAGGTGCACGAGAGGGGGAACGCCCGTTGCACACGCGCACAGCTGTGTCCAATTCCTGAATTGAGAGGCCGCGAAGATGCCGTCTTTGCGCCGAAGTGATCCTTCTATTCCCGCTTCCATAGCTTCGAATGGGGTTCATAGCACGGCAAGATGATCCAATTCAGGGTCGTGCACATGAGCGCGGTCCGAAAGTCGTTGACCTTAGACCGGCGGTCGACGCAATAGGGCTGATATTATACATTCGCGCCAATGGAGCTCCAAGGCCGTCACCGCTTGCCGTTGCTTTTCGTGCCAATGGTCGATATGCCGGTTAGGAGGATGATACCTCCTAGCAACTCCTTATGAGAAGTTGAGTGCAACCTTGGTGGACGCTGTGGAACCCAAGCAAAAGCAGTCCAGGCGTCGGCATTCGTTTTAGCTCTCCACTCGCAATGCCGTTATATGTACATGTACTTATCCCAATCACCGTATCGCGCAGGTGTCTCGAAATGCTCTGAATACATGGCGTGCTCCTAATCGCGTACAATTTTCTCCAATCACTGGACAATGTTCCTCCGAGCTGAGTGATCGCCAGTCGACCACAAACGTCAGCACGGCTGAGACGAATTCCGTATGCTGTGTACACACGCCTACGACAGGACGGAGTTCGGCGTTGCAGGCATCAGTTTTCTCTTACATCCCAGACCATAGATAAGGCATACATTATACGTCAAGGTCCAATGCCATTGCCATTGCCCAGGCATCATTTCTTCAGCTTTTATTATACGTCTTCGCTTATACAGGCCGTCACGCTGCTATAATCACTTTGATGCGTCAGGAGTCTACAGCCACATGCCCTTTCTCACGACACCTTTTGAGAGCCATGGGGAACCATCCGAGATCGTCACCGTCTGCAATAGATAATGAACGCACGCCACTCATCACCGAATCATCTCATTTTCAAGAGAGTAATCCAAGCTCAACGCCGACACCAAAACCCAAAAGCATCAACGTCGTCCTTCTCCTCTGCATCGTCCTGGTCCTTATCCAATGCGGAGACGAAATAGCCCAATCACCTCAAGCTCGCATAGCTGAAGCAATCATCTGCTATCGACACTACGAAGCCGCAGATCCAGGGAAACTGCTAGTCGACAGAGCCCATGTCGGACCCGGAGCCATAGGAGGCGTACCGGAAGCCCTATGCAAAATCGAAGCAGTCCAAAGCCAACTATCTTCTCTACGCGGCTATCAAACCTTCCTCGATGGCGGTCCAAGTCTTCTCCTAGCTCTCCCATTCGGCTGGGCAGCAGACAAGTACGGGCGGAAACCACTGCTATTCCTTGGAGCATTGTCCTTCGTCTTGAAAACGATATGGATCCAAATCGTCTACTGGTTCTGGCAGAGCTTCGACATCCGATGGGTCTGGGCATCTTCACTCCATGGCCTGATGGCGGGTTCTTCACCAGTCGTATCCGCGCTGTTCTTCGTCATCATCGCCGACGTTACACCAGTAGAAGAACGCTCCAAAATCTTCCTCCGCGTGGGAGGAGTGAATTTGCTTTCTACAGTTTTCATGCCTCTGCTTTCCGCATGGCTCATGCTCTACACGCCGTGGATCCCTAGCTTGACAGGCACATTCCTCCAAGCCTCTTCCATCATCGCCATCCTAATCATGCCAGAGACCCTAAACTACCACCACTCTCCATCCACATCCACAACCCCACCAACCCCCATCCCAGAACCCTCCCAACCCGCCGCAGAGATCTCACCACCCCTGCCCCTCAGACACCTCTGGCTCCACAACCTCAAAACCGCCACATCCTTCCTCTGGTCCGACTGGCGCATCCCAGCTCTGGTATCAACCTTCTTCATCCACCTCATGCTCGCCGACTCCGGCCCCCTCCAACTCCAATACGTCAGCACGCGCTACCACCTAAGCTTCTCCGAAGCGACAACCCGCCTCACAATCCGCGCCATAGCAAACATAGCCCTCTTCTTCCTCGTCCTGCCCGCCATCTCCAAGTTCCTCAGAGAGCGATGGGATCTCTCCGGCCTCCGCGCCGATCTCTGGATGTCTCGCGCTTCCATGGCTTTCTGGGCGTTAGGTCTCTTGCTCTTCGGTCTGGCTCCTACTATCGCCACGTCAGCGCTCGGCATGGGGATTATGGCTCTGGGGTATGGCTCGATGTTTCTCATCCGCAGCTTTCTCACACCCTTGGTGCCGGCGCATCATGTCGCGCGGTTGTATAGCGTTATCAGCGTGGTTGATACGCTGGGAGGGATGCTGGGGGCACCGTTTCTTGCGGCGCTGTTTAATCGGGGACTTGGAGTGGGGGGTTTGGCGGTGGGGTTGCCGTTTTATTTCTTGGGAGTGGCGTGTTTGTGTATTGCGGTGCTGCTTTGTGTGATTGGAATAAGGAAGGGTGAGGAGGAGGGTGATGGGGATGGAGAATAAGCTTGGATGGCAGGGGAGTGTTGTTATATATCAGCATGGTTAGATACCTTATACATGACCATTCACGGTTTGCGGAAATTGTTTTTATTGCGATCCTACTCGCGGTTCCATGCTTCTCGCCGGCTTGTGTATCAACGCTGCATGATTATTCTGGAAAAGACTCGTCCATCTTGTCGTTACCTGGTCTCATGTCATCTTGCCCCAGCATTGCCGGACGTATTTGTTGTTTCAACATGTACATGCTGATCAAAGAAAGATGAAATAGCCAAAGAAAAGGATACCACTTCATAGCCAATGGAATATCCCAATTAGATAATACATCAACTCAGGCACCGCCTGACCCATTCAAATTACACAAAACAAACCTAAGGTGTATATACATCTCACAACTCCAACCCACTACCACCACTCACACTCCAAACCCCCTCCAAGCCCGAAGAGCAATTACAAGCGCCCCCAATCAGCGCCCCATCCTTATCCCCCTTCCCACCGCTCGCGGCCAAAATTCCAAAACGTAGAATGACCTCCGTAGAAGTCACCAGAATACTGAGGATGATCAATACAATAATGATCCAGGTGATGCGGGTCATTTTGACGTCGGCGATCTGGTCGGAGAGAATTTCTGCCAGGTCAAGGAAGACGCGGCAGCGCTCGTTGAGCACTTGGATGCGCGGTTTGATTTCGAGGTATTCCCGCACGCCTTGGTAGAGGGGGTGCAGGGTGGGTTCGGAGTCCCAGAAGAATTTGGGGGTGTCGAGCATGTTGCTTGCTGTGTGGGTTGTTGTGTAAGCATTTGACGAGAGTGGACTACAAACCGGGAAGCTTTCACGACAGATTAGACTTACAGAGATTCACGTCCACGCGCCCTTCAAACAGGCTTCCGACCAGTGCAACGACTTCCGCTCGGCTCATACCCAGTCTTCCCTCTAGAGCCAGCTGTTTGGGCACATATTGCGCTTCTGCCATGGTACGCTGCATTCTTTCCTCGAAGAAGCTGAGCTTCGTGCTTTGGCCGATAGCATGGCTCATGGCCAATTTGATCATGTGGTCGCTCGTACGTAACGTGATCATATCATTGTAGATTCGAGCCTTCTCGATGCCTTCGTCATATTCGAAGTGGAATTCTTCAGTCTCGAAATCGCTTTCGTCCAGAGGTCGGGTAAGTAAAGGAACAGCATTAGCAGCAGGTAGTTGGAGAGAAGCCTTTTGCGAGAGACCCTTGTGGTTATGGCTGGAGGGACTAGGCGTAGGGACGGCGGAAGAAAATGTGAGGTCGGCGAGAAGATCCTTTTCTTGGTTGGATGTGAAGTTCCAGAAAACAGCAACGCCATAGCTGAAGATGAACAATTCGGCCACGGTATGTGCATCTGGAGATATTGCGTGGCCAGGCGATGGGATAGACATTCCTGATGATCCAGTGCTGTGTGTGCTTTCCCGTCGAAGTTCACCATTGGATGGGTTGTGTTCGTGCGATTGGTGGTTTGTTTCGCCGAAGTGGCTTTCTCGCTGCTCCCGTTCTTCCTCTTCTTGTTCTTTTTGATGCGCGGCCTGTTGTTCCTGCATCATGGTGTTGTAGCTCTCGTTTCCAACCACAGAGTACTCGTCACTCTCGTCTCTCCAGCCTTCACGGTATTCTCGCCTCTCATTTGCTTCAATTTGCTCATCCAGAACACTTCTGCCACCAGGGTTCTTTACAACCGGCGAACTTCGCACACGATAACCATCGCTGCCACCGAGTAAAGGAAGCTGGTACACACAGTACAAGCAGTCGTCGTACAGCTTCGTCTTCGCGCCATGCTGGTCCTTCACAAACGTCGCCATAGATCTCAACTTGTAGCTCTGCGCTGTGCAATACGCCGTAACTCTCGCCAACTGGGCCTCTGCTGTTCTTTGACTTTTCGGCAATCTCTCTGCCCTACTCTTTCCAGACTTCCTCGCTTTTCTCCTCAGTACTTCCTCATCGTCTGGCGGCCTCTCATCTCCCTCTTCTTCTTCATCGTCATCAGAGTCGCCGTCTTCCTCCGTCGTCTCGGGTAGCAGAACCAACTTCTCGCTAACCTTACTACTCCTCGTAGGAATATGCGGTGCGCTCACAGGCGTACCTCTCGGCGTCAAAGTCGCAGCATCCGGCATCCGCCCACCCAACTTAGGATTCAGCGGGTGTCGTCCCGAAGGCGTGCGAGTGTGGTTTGTAGGCCGCGTTCCCGGCGGGGCGCGGCGCTGCGCAGACGGGATCTCAGAAGCGTACTGCAAGACATTGTCAACGGAGATGATGCGGGTGTTTTGGCGTTGCGGCGAGGGCCGATTCTGCGGGCGGAGCTCGTCGCGCGAGTCGGTGACCTGTAAAGCGGTCGTTTGTCAACCGTGTGAACAGCGCAGAGACTGCCTTGTAGCACGAGAGACGGGGTTCGTTGGAGAGAGGGCGGTGCTGTGGTGACGTTACTTACGAGGACGGTGGGACCGCGCTTGGGGCCGCCGCGAGGCGGTGCTATTGACATAATAGTGGTGGTGTGTCGAGGTTGGTGAGAGTGTTCGGATTGACGATGTCCTCCCGGTATGGAGGGTGTGGGTATCGTCGTTGTGGACGATATAAAGACTCGGATCTACTGTAATGGTCTCCAGACTTGCAGAAGCTCTAGCGTGAGATCAAGGATGCACGTGGAGCTAGCTTCTCCGGAGACGTCACCGCGCATTCGAGATGCAACGCCCAATACAACTAGCAGTAGCGACGAATGTTGACATACCGTACAATAATCGTGTTTTATTCGTTAGATGCAATTCAATACCCTTGCCGGCGCGCACAAATTTGTTACTTCGAAGAAAAAGCACAATCAACTATTACGAAATGAATTTTGTCTCTATGGTATCTAAAAATACACATTCTAAAGAAAATACAGTAATGCCCAGACAAAACTCCCATGAACCGTCCTGTCGTCCATGAATCGATGCGGGCCTTTATCCAACTTGCAAAAAGCGCGTCGTACTGTTGACATGTACTCATGATCCTTTACCAAATTCTACCCTCTTACAAAGCGGCAACAAGAGCAGCAAGTCCCAAAACCAAACCAGCCCAAGCCTGCACCGTTCCAGCAGCACCGCCTTCGCTTACAGGAGCACTTGGAGTCGCGCTTCCGGTGGTGTTGGAAACGGTGCCATTGTTGCCAGGACGGCTGCCGGTGCTGGTGCCGTTAGATGCAGCGCCGGCCGCGGTGGTCTGAGCGACGAGCGTGCTGCTCTCGGGGACGGCTGCGGAGGGGGCAGAGGATGCAGACTCGGTGATCTCAGCGGCGGACGACGACGCCTCGCTCTCGGCTGGGGTGGAAGAGGCGGGAATGGGGCCAGTCACTGACGCCAAAGTGGTGTATAGGTCCCAGGTTGACTCTGCGGTGTCTGTCTCAAGCGCACTCCAGTCGAAGCTGCTGGAGCTAGAGGTGGCGTCGTCTTCAACAGAGCTGGTATCATCAGACTCTGCGTCAGCTGAGGCAGTGGTCGAAGGTGCAGCAGTGGCAGAGGCCTGGTATCCGGCGAGGTAGCTGGGCGAGTAGGTTTCTGTGCCGGAGTACGCCGGGCAGCCAGGAACGGTGGTCTTGGGCGGCGCCCTTCCGCCACCGCAGTCGAGAGGGTCGCAGAGCTCGCCGGTGCCTGGGACGTACCAGGCGACTGAGGCGCCAGCAGGCGAAGAGACGTCGGTGGTGGTGCAGCCGACAAGGTCTGTACGGGCGAGCGCAGCCGTGGCAAGCGCAGCCGTGGCCAGGATGGTGTTGGTTGAGGTACGCATGTTGACTCTTTCGAGATGCTTGTATTGAGAGATTGATGACAGTTCACGCCTGGTATCTGAGGCAAATCGGAGAACGAGCGAGATGTTTGTTTGAGTGGTATGAGTGAGCGAGTGATGAACGGGCAAGAAAGAGAGCGTGCTGCCAAAGCGATTGTTATATGGCAGCCTGGAGGGAAGTTGTCTAAGACGGCAAACCAGTATACCGACCAAAATAGGAGGCTTCTCGCCGATTCGGTAGCACAACCACGGCCAGAACGCCACAGCCGTGTCACCGTTCTAAGTTTATACCGTTTGGTGTTGTAGCGTGAAGTTAGACAGAGCCGCAGTGCCGAGCTAGCGCAGCGGAGGACTAGAAAAGCCGCTCCAGAACGAAGTCCAACTTCAACAATTTTACCTGAGGCTCAGAGATGGTTGTTGCTCAACGCCATGCTCAACATGTACGCGCAGTTTCGTGAGCAAATAGTGGTAGCAAAATGACAGAGCAAACAAACAGGCCCTATAGACGTCCCTTGCATCGAGATGTCACCTGCTCCATCACCTCTCACCGTGTCTCGCTCGCCACGTTTCGTAGTCGACCAGGTCAATCACAACCAGAAACATCACGAGGTCTTGCGTTTGACTTTGTCACATTATGATGCTTGTGTCGGCGTATTCCACCATGCAAAGTCGGACGATCGGTGCAGTCATTGGTAGTGTGGTATGCGAGTAATCTTCACTTTCAAGTATGTAGGCATCGTTAATGAACATACAAGCCGTGTGTTAATTGAAACCGTTATTTTGGGATACCCAAACTGATTTTTGTTTCAGCGCTCGTTAAAGTCAACATTTGGTTTGCTAGTTATTTAGTACACTGCATCGGGTTTTCAACAAAGCACAAGATCAAATGCAAAATTGAGAGCATGAAGTGCGTGACCATTATCACCACAGTGCTGCCAATGTTCAGAAGAGTGGGCCGCTACTGCGGCGGTGGGGGAGGCGGAGGAATGTTGTCGGCAGGCGGAGGAGGGGGAGGAGGAATGCCACCGGGCGGCGGTGGAGGAGGCGGCGGGGCGTTGTAGTCCATTCCAGGAGCACCATAGCCTGCGTGCTGCTGAGGTGGCTGCATCCAAGGAGCAGGACCACCACCACCGCCACCGCGCTGCTCACGGTCACCGCCGCCTCCACGAGCCCATGGAGGTGGTCCACCAGATTGGTAGCCATCACCTCCACCACCATACCCGCCGTGACCGCCGTGGCCGCCGTAGCCACCATGCCCTCCATGTCCGCCATAACCACCGTGTCCACCGCCTTGACCTCCATAGTTGTCGTGACCACCGCGGTCGCGCTGGAGCCAAGGAGCCGGGCCTCCAGAGGGACCACCGGGCGGGGGCCTTTGCGGCCTCTCCCAAGGCGCTGGGCCACCGGTTGGCGCTCTTTGCCAGGGTTTGAGGTCTGCTCCACCAGGCGGCGGGGCTCCAGCACCGGCTCCAGCTCCACCCTCTTGCCAGCCGATCTGCCTTGAAGGGTTGCCTGCGGTACCACCACCAATCTCGTTCATGAGCTTCTCGTACTCGTTGTCTCCATCTCCGCCAGGGCCGCGCGGCGGCAAGTTGCGCCAGTCGCTTCCGCGCGCACGATCCGGACAATCGCGAGCAAAATGTCCAGCGTTGCCGCAAACGCGACAGATGACGTTGGCGGTGAAATTCTTCGCATTGGGACAGTCGTACTTGCGGTGGCCGATCTCACCGCAGTTCTGGCAGGCCTGGTTTTCGTCGTCACGGAGGGTACCGTTGAGCGCAGCAAGCTCACGCAGTTGGTTGCGCTTGAGCTCGTTCTGACCTTCAGGGATGGAAGCAGCCTGCGTGAAAGTTAGCACGGCAGAATGAAGCAAGAGAGTAGATGTACTTACAGTCTCAATGACTTGGTGGATAAGCTCTTTGGCTTTGATGATTTTCTCCTCGGTGTCTGCCATGATCAAACAATGCAGGTCTTCATCCTGATTGCTGGCGTGAGCAGCATCGGATTTGCCTTTGCCCTCCTTAACTGAGCCCTTTCCGCGAATCGCGATTTTAGCTTGAGACTTGGTTTCCATGGTCTTCAAAGTGTTACCACGGGGACCGATGAGTAGACCGACTGTTAGTGGGAGAAAAGCTATTGTTAGTAAATGTTCAAGTGACGCGAAGTGAAGTGTTAGTTGGGACAGGGTTAGAATGGCTTTTGCTCGCCATAAGCAACAAGCTGCTGCTCAGGCAGTAGCAAAGCAAAGTGCAGGTAGGGAGAATTAGCAGCATACTGAAGTTGATTTCTGGATAATCGTTAACCGGCACGTAGACTTTCTCCTGGGTCTTAGTAGGACGACGGTAGTCAGACGGCGGGTGGTAGCTCGGGATGATTTTCATCGCCTTTTCAATGAGCTTATGACGCTCTTCTTCGAGCCTCTTACGGTAACGGTACTCGCGCGTGTTGACACGGCGGCCGAAGTTATCGTACTGGGGCGGCGGAGAAGGAGATCTTGCGTGTGTTAGCGCGTGTTCTTCTGTATGATGCTGGCTTTCTTGCAGGAAAGACTCACCTGTCGCCATCGGCTGGAACGACATCGTTGATTCGCAGCTTCTGACTGATCTCCTCGATACGCAAATGGGTCACATAGGCATCCAACTGCTCAGCAGTCATGGGCGCAGTGATGGCCGTAGGCAAGTTCATCAAGCCAGCGGCCTTGTTGTCCGATGCATCACCCCAGCGGTTGCGCTTGCGACGCTTCTTCGTGCCATCCGGGTTCAACTCAGGCTCTTTAGGGACGGGTTCAGGGCTGCGACCGCGCTTGCCTTCATTCTGCGGCGGAGGAGCAAAGTCGGGGGTTCCGTTGGATTCACCTCCACGGCGGCGCGGGTTGCCCAGCGGGATGTTGTTGGCGCCGGTGCTGCCGGCATTGTTGCGCCACGACATGGCGATGGGTTGCGATGTTTGGCGAAGGTGATGGACCGACGATGGACTCGAAGTTGCAGAGGTTCATCAAAAGGCTGGCGAGCAACAAGTCTAGGAAGCTCGGGGGCGGAAGCTAGGCAAGTTCGGGGCGGAGAGCAGCCCGCAGGCGCTTTGACAGCTCGATCGCGCACCTCCCCATGTGCTACATGAGCTTTCCTCCTCCGCAAACATCTGACAGCCTTGATTAGCATTCACCTGCGTCTTCCAGTATTTCTACCTGTCAATTACTTTTGTGATAAAGTCGTGTCTTCGCGTGGTTCAACTATCAGCAGGATCGGCATCACCTTACGATTGTAGCCTTTCGATCATGTCTCAGCGATTGTCACTCGTTTGAAAGACCGGAAGCCAATTGAGAGCAGGCACCAAATATGATAAGTAGTAATATACATAGCACTTTCTTCTGTATCACGAATGCTCCCGGCCATCCACTTCACAAGCCCAAATATTCGCCTGAAAGTCCAGAAGCACAGTCTGGGAGGGAGATCTGATGAGTTCACATACATAAACCGCAGCTTCTGAACCGACTTGCTTGCTCTTGCCACATGCCTCACTTCTGCCCGCTTCTACTCTTCCAACATCCGTCACACAACACACACTTCGAAACGGCGATACAGTCAAGATGACGACTAATCGCTTCGAGCTCTTCACCCGCTTGATGGGAGGAGAGGACAACCTACCTCCGAAACTCCCAACACCAGCACGAGCATCTTTAGACACCGACAATGGCGTCGCGACTATGACTGGCCTTGAAAGCGAGCCGAGCGTCCCAAAGAATCTGACCGATGCCTTTGGTAATCTGCATGTGCGAGACCTTGACGATTATCTCACCAGCACCTCATTTCCAGCACCTCCAGCTCCTGCATATGACCATCGGCACAACAAGCACTCGCATGAGCCGGTGAAGGAAGCCGACATCGATGAAGACTTCACTTTGGATCCACGTAAAGGCGAGCCTTCCAGTCGTGGAATGAGCTTCTGCTCTTTCCTGGCCTTCTCCAAATTCCCCTACAAATACGTTGAGGAGCAATTCCTCCAGCAGATTGCAACTGCCTTCTTCGATCAGAACAAATTCTTCAGCAGAGATTGGGACGTGTAAGTATTCATCCTTTCAACATGGAATTTTCACCATCACCTGAACGTCAATACTGACTTCCATCAGTTACTACGGCCTCAGCGACAACTTAGCCAAGCCCGTTACATTCATTCCACTGAGTCAGGCACAGCTCTTAGTCGACGAAGTTAACGCAGCATTCCCGAGTCTCGACTGGCAGTTCGAGCCTCGTCACGAAGAAGAAGGCCTCCTGCTCACTTTTGATTATTCAAATCCTGCACACCGTCCGCGCTTCCTTGGGCACACCACCAGCCGCAGTCAATACGACTTTTTTGTCGGCAGCATTGATCCAAACGAACAAGATCAAAGCATGGCTCCGTCTGAGGATACCAGTGCGGTAGAGTTTAAGCAGCAGATGGCGCTTGCGGCCGAGGCTGCCAAAAATAAGTCCAAGAAGCTGAAGAAGGAAAGGCAAGAGAAGAACGTCTTCCGTCGCCAGACTATGGGAACGCAGCTCGTACTGGCGCAGAGATACTTAGGTTTGCGTGGCCAAGAGCAAGACGACGCTATGCCTGACCTCGCCAACCTCACCATCTCGCCTTTCGACGTCGATCAGCCAGGAATTCACACTCGCGAATCTGATGTGATCATCATTTCAATCGATGTCGAGTCTTTCGAGAAGGCCCACAACATCATCACTGAGGTCGGCGTCAGCACTCTTGACACGAGAGATCTAAATGGCACAGCGCCAGGTCAATGCGGAGAGAACTGGCACCAGTTCATCCGTGGCCGTCATTTCCGAGTAGAAGAGAACAAAGGCTACATCAACAAACAGTACGTCAAAGGTTGTCCCGAAGACTTCAACTTTGGTCAAAGTGAGTTCGTCCCTCTCAAGGAGATGCCCAGCGCTCTCACCAAATGCTTCCACGAGCCATTCAGCAAACAAACGACCGCCGCGAACGCCCAAGTGTCTACCAAAGAAGATGCGCAGCAGCGACGCAACATCGTCCTGCTCGGCCATGACATCGAGCAAGACATCCAGTACTGCCACAAACTCGGCTTCTCCGTTCTTGGGCGTGGCAATATGCTCGCGACGTTGGATACCAAAGCCATGTACCAGGCGTACACGCGTGACCACTCTCCACGCGGCCTAGGCGGCATCATGGCTGATTTTGGATTCACTGCTTGGGGTCTGCACAACGCTGGCAACGATGCTGCTTACACCATCTGGGCTCTGCTTGCAACTTGCGTGCAAGACCGTGCAGAGCGTGGCACTGAGGAGGCGAAGAGAAAGCACAAAGAGCGTACTGCGAGTAAGCTCGAAGCCGCTCTTGACGCGACGAGGGAGAGGGTCCGAGACGAGTCTGAAGGCTGGGATCTGGTGGGAGACGAGGATGGTGGCGTTGCGCTGCCAGACACCGGTGCTACGCAGAACCTCTCCGGACACTACACAATGGGCGGGCAGCTTCTGGACATTTGAGGCACCCAGGGCTGCACATCATGGAGTCGGTGGAGCTTTCATCAAGGGGCGTGGAGTAATCGGAGACGACTGCTGTATACTAATGAAAGTGGAATAACGGGGCGGAAACGGCATTGATGCTCCTACTTACAGAGCGAAGGCATCCCTACCTATTAACAGAAGATTAGCGAGCCACGACAATGAGTCTGTAGTGGCAATGGAAAATTCGATAGCATTAAAGTTACCAGATTTCGATGTGAATTTGAAGGCCTTTGTGCATGCGAACAGGCTATGCACGCTGATGTCGAACTTCCACCAACAGACCTACTGAGATTGCTTGTCGATTTACTCAGTTTGAAAAAACGGTGGAAGAGTCGCATCAGTTCGCGTTATTGTATAGACTGCCTGGCTATTCATCAATTGATGAATGCGCAGGAAACTGGTTTTTATAAATGCTTTGGATGATCCTGCTTTGATTCAAAGATCTCTATGGCTTCTCATGCCAATCCCATCGACTACCTCACCATACATACCTAAAACGAGCTGCCAAAAGCGAATGCACCGCACAAATGCGCCTCAAACCCTCCCTCCCTCCCCAACTCACAGCCTTCCAACAACTCTAAAAAAAAAAAAACAAGACCGCATCAAGACTTCCCCACCCCAAACCTCTTCCAAACATCCGCCTCCAACTCCACAGCCTTAGTCCCCGCCGCGCCCGCCCACCCCTTAACAGCATTCCACACATTCCCCGCCGTCTGGCCCGCATCGTCTCCCAGCACGCCTCCGCCCGCAGAAGAGTTCCCGCCAGAACTGCCGCCGCTCGCGTTCGTCCCGCCCGGCAACCCGGCGAACAGGCTGCCCCGCTTGTCGACTTCTTCTTGCTGGTCGAGGCTTGCGCGCTGGGCGGGAGAGAGTTCTTGCGCGAAGAGGTTTTGTTGGTAGCCGGTTGGGTGGGAGGTGGAGAGGTTGCGGGGGGGTTGGGTGGGGTTCGTGGGGGTGGATGTGAAGGGTATGCTTGTGGTTGTGGCTGCGGCTGCGGCGGGGGTTGTTGTTTGGGCGCTGGGGAGGGGCTTGCTGGGAGTTGAGGGTGCTTGGTGCTGGGTTGGAGGGACGGGGACGGCGCCTGGCTGGGGAGGTGGTGGATTGCCGTTATGGGGTGGTTCGGCGGTGCGTGTGGGAGGCGCTTGAGGGGCGGATGCGAAGGGTGTTGGACCTGGGAGGCCGGGTTGCGCGACCGGTGCTGGTGCTGGTGCTGGTGCTGGTGCTGCTGGAAAGGCTGGTGGTGGGCCACCTGCTACGGCGGCTGAGGTTATGCCGGCGGCATTGGGATTGGCTGTTTTGGTGGGGGGTTCTTGTGTTTTGCTGGGTGTGATGGGTTCGTCGATGTGTACTGGGATGGGCGGCATGGTTGCTTTTTTCGATTGGGCGGTATCGTTGTTGCGTACTTTGTTGTTCTGTTGGTTGCGATGCTGTATGCGACCCACAGCGAGAGCTCGAGGTAAGCTTATATGATGGTACCTAGTTTGCGCGCGTGAATGCTGTCTGGAGAATTGGGATGCTTGACGAAGTTAAGAGAGGGCAGTGTATGAGAGATATCTGCGATGAAGACAAGGAGATGTGTACAAGGGATGAGGTTCTGCTCTCTCCTTGTTAACTTAGCTTGAACATGACGACGATTGCATGCCGATCCAATTCCAGGCTGATGAATCTGCCCTTGCAGCACGCTCATCCCGCCGCTGCTCCTGATGATGCGCTGGCGTGTCAAGGTTGCTACTGAAGAAATGCAGTATTGTACCTTGTACAGACACCGTAAAAGCTGCGTCTAGACGGCGAAGAAAAGAGGCAGAAGAGGAAGAGGGTGATATTCTTGGTTAGGAAATACCTCGCATGTAGAAAGCTCGGTCTTCCAAAGAAAACCTCACCCTCTCCCAATCCGGCTCCACTTCAATTTACTTACATCCTTAGAGGATAGGGCCGCGGTCGAGATAGGGAGGTATCCGGGTCTCTCTGACACCACGCACTTGGGCCACCATCATTGGCAGAAGGTATTATTGATTACATGTATAGCAGTAGCAGATGCCAATACGATCAGCTTCTTCTCACGGCAAGCATTTGCCGCCCGTTGAGCCATTGGGCTTCGAGAACAGGGTCTGAACACAACAAAAGCTAGCCCGGAAAAAGATCTTTTCGTGGGTAGCGCAGTAGTGTTTGTTTTACAGGAGCCGTTTGTACCCATCCTGGAGACCGGTTTTTCTTTTGCACGGCCTCTCTCCTGTTACAGAGAGAGATAATCGCCATCTCGTTGGCATGGCAAAATTCGATGGGACCAGGTAGAGTTGGTTGTTTCTTTTTCGGGAATAACTCCATAGTACACCCGGGCGTACGGGTGGCCATTATTGTAGGGACTCAGGTTAGATCGCTCTTCGAGATGCTCGATATCATATATACTCTTTCGGATAAAAGTGACGTTCCAGTGCTCACGACAGCCTCAAGGCACGAGGGCAAATTCCCAATGGGTGCTGAGGCCTATTTGGAGAAGGGATGCATTGAACCTCTTTCCCACCCCATTTATTTTGCGGGTACTTGGGGCAGGCCGGGCAAAACAGTTCTGCAGCTAGGGGTGACCTATCACCAAGTTGAGATTGCCTAGATTGCCTTTGACCCGCGACTTGGCAAGGTGAATAGGGTGGGTGGCTGACGGCAGTTTTGTGAAATTGTGTGTCCGCAAGGTTCCGAGGATGTATGTTTTTTACGAGTGTATGTATATAGTTGGGGGTATCACAGGTAGATTGGCAGTACACATGGTAGACGGATATGGAATTGGCACTCTCATGAGCATGGTCCATTTCACATGCCTGGGTCTAACAAGAGCAGAGACTTGTGCTAGCTCTCTGTGGTCCTGTTGCTACAGCGGCGCCGTTGCCGAGGATGGGACTAGCCAATTCGCCACTCCCAATGCTTGCCAGCTGTGGGAGAATTATTAGAGGCGGGTAAGGCTACAAGGCATTCAATGGAAGAGGGAGCTCCATGGCAGACAAGCAGGCGCATGCAAGGGGGAAAATACAGAGAACAAGAACTCTAAGATGCATCAATCGATGAGATCTTTGCAAAATACTTTACCGTGCACATTGAAACAGAGATCCCCAAGGAGACTTTCACTCGCAATCCCAATCGCTCACCCGCGCGGCCAAAGCCACGAATCCGAATCGCTCCGTTCTCCCCCGTCGGCTCCTACGCACGAGCCAACGCCCGTGTTGGGAGCAGGAAAATCTCCTGTCTTCTGTCCTCATAAGTCCTGCCTCTCTCTCCTCCATCCACTCCATCTCCATCCATCCCATCAACCTCTCCACTCACCTTATACCCCCCAACACAACCGACGCAATGTCTGCCCCCGTTGGTACCGCGACCAAGGATGTCGAGTAAGTTGCCGCCAGCTCTCCAGCGCTCATGGCGCTTCCACGAGCAAATCGCGCCAGGAGACATGCCGCTGACAATTCATCAACAGCCAGAGCAAGAAGTCCTTCATGGGCATGCCTGGCTTCGTCGTCGACTTCATGAGTACGTTCTCCCATCTCAGCCATCAAACGCGCCGCCGCTGCCACTCGTTATCGCGCGGGTGAAGGCGCCGGCGCAGCGATAAGAGCATGGCATCAATCACGAGCAGTCCGCTGACATTGGATAAACAGTGGGTGGTGTCTCCGCTGCCGTCTCCAAGACCGCCGCTGCCCCCATCGAGCGTGTCAAGCTCCTCATCCAGAACCAGGATGAGATGCTCCGCGCCGGTCGTCTCGACCGCCCCTACGCCGGCATCGGTGACTGCTTCAAGCGTGTCGTCGCCGACGAGGGTACCGCCTCCCTGTGGCGCGGCAACACTGCCAACGTTGTCCGTTACTTCCCCACCCAGGCCCTCAACTTCGCTTTCCGCGACACCTACAAGTCCATGTTCGCCTTCAAGAAGGAGCGTGACGGCTACTGGTGGTGGATGGCCGGCAACCTTGCCTCTGGTGGTGCCGCTGGTGCCACTTCCCTCCTCTTCGTCTACTCCCTCGACTACGCCCGTACTCGTCTTGCCAACGACGCCAAGAACGCCAAGTCTGGCGGTGACCGTCAGTTCAACGGTCTCTTCGACGTCTACAAGAAGACCATGGCCTCCGACGGTATTGCCGGTCTCTACCGTGGTTTCATGCCCTCCGTCACTGGTATCGTTGTCTACCGCGGTCTCTACTTCGGCATGTACGACTCCATCAAGCCCGTCCTCCTCACTGGCTCCCTCGAGGGCAACTTCCTTGCCTCTTTCCTCCTCGGCTGGACTGTCACCACTGGTGCCGGTATCGCCTCTTACCCCCTTGACACCATCCGTCGCCGCATGATGATGACCTCCGGTGAGGTAAGTTATACAATCACTCCAAACCCATTCCCTGCAAAACATCCCCTAACATGCAAATTTCCAGGCCGTCAAGTACAAGTCTTCCATCGACGCCGCTACCCAGATCATCGCCAAGGAGGGTGTCAAGTCTCTCTTCAAGGGTGCTGGTGCCAACATCCTCCGTGGTGTTGCCGGTGCTGGTGTCCTGTCCATCTACGACCAGGTCCAGCTCCTCATGTTCGGCAAGGCCTTCAAGTAAGCGCATCTTTACCCAGCGCATTGACAATTCATACGCGGCGGAAGTTGTGCTCTGGAGGTCTGCAGGCCGGTGAGATTGCAGACATCAAAGAAAAAGGAGTAGTAGATGAGTGGAAGTGGTTCCGAGTAGCTACGGCTTACTCAGGTGGTTTTCATTTGGGGGAACGCAGTGCGCGGTCCTCCTTGAGCGATGTGTACCTTTACCCTGGGCCTGGCTTTACTCTCCCCCTGTATTACAATTTGTTGCACTGTTTCATTGAGTATAGATGCTGTCTTACGACTACTTTCTTTCATTCTTTCACACTTTCCTGATTCACAAGTTGTCGTGTCTTTAGCGCAAAGAGCATCCCTGTGTCTTGTCAGGATTTTTTGTGCTTGTATGGTATCTTGAAACTCATACTTGTAATCGCAAGGTGATTCTTATTCTTTCTTTGTCACGATGATCGGGCTTCTTCCCGTCGACCTCCTTCGGCATGACCTGGCAAATTTGCGGATAAGCGTGTATATGCCCAAACATCTTGTTCACCTTACCATGGCAGTAACATAGCAATTACGGGGATGATTTTAGCGAATGCACATTCAGCAGCGGTATCAAATACTCACACCCACACAATATAGATGAACAGATGGCTTCTCGTAGTGGCCGCGAGTCAATGTTCATAGAAGTGAGGTCCATCCCAATTTGGCCCGTGCCAAGCTCTGACTTCATCTATTCGAGAGGACGTCAGCAGTCGACGATGGAATACTCCCAATTAACACTCGTCATTCATCTTCCTTCTGTACCTCTGCAAACATGTCTGTCTCATATCGGCCTGCAATGAGGCTACTTTCTAGTCGTCTTGTTCAGCTTGGACGCGCTCCCACCGCTCCCAGACTATGCGCCTCTCAAATCCGCCATGCATCCCGCTATAGCTCTCCAACCAAGCGCTCCTACACCGCGGCACCAACGCAGGATTCCTACTTCGTCAACCCATCAGATGATGCAGCGGCGCTCAGACATCCGACCGACCCGCCTCGTAACCCTCTCGACGCGAGAGCGGTCTATGAAGCATCCGAAGAGAAACGCCAATACCACTTGCGCCGTATGCGCTTTGCCGGCATGGGCCTGCTGCTGAGTCTTGTCGGCATGGGTATCGTGGTGTATAACCTCGACCTCGATGATATGGATCAGATGAAAGGAGAAGAGAAGGAAAAGAAACCTAGCGGAAAGCTTCAGCTTGATGCCTCAAGCGAGGACAATGCGCGGTTCCACGGCAAGGAAGTGCATATTATTGGTAGGGGTGAGGGCAAAAGGATTATCGCACAGGGCCAGGGCGAGGAGATTGAACTTGTCGAGACCGGTACCAGCAGTGTACCTCACTTCCCTCGAACCATCTACCTTCCTGCTTCCACCGACGACGATCCTAATGCTGCCACGCCTGTTCCTGGTCTAGTCACTGCTGCTCAGGCAAATTCGCCCGTGAACCCCGGCAACATCACTGGCCAGGAGGAGTACACTCTCGTTGGCCTGGGTATTCGTACGGTCTCCTTCTTGAGCATTCAGGTTTATGTTGTCGGCATGTATGTCCGCACGCAGGACATCAGCGGGCTCCAGTCTAAGCTGATCCACCTCGTTAACCCTGAGGCGTCGACTCTGGTACCTTCGGAAAAGGACGATCTGAAGAACAAACTTCTGGATCCCGAGGTCAGCAAAGCGGTTTGGAGCGAATTGCTCAACGTCCCCGGCATGAAGAGCGCCTGGAGAATCGCCCCCACGCGCAACACTGACTTTGCCCACTTGCGCGATGGTTGGAAGACAGGCATTGACAAACGCACCGCCGAGGCCAGGCAGGAGGCCAGGAAGATCAACCCGGCAGCTGAGACTGAATACGATGCTGAGGAGTTCGGGCAGTCCATGCGTAGCTTCATGTCGGCTTTCTCTGGTGGCAAGGCACCCAAGGGCTCTGTCATGATTCTCACGCGCGACCAGCAGGGTGCTCTGGATATCTACTTTGAGGCTCACCCCGAGCAGAAGTCCAAGGATATCCAGCATTTGGGCACCGTCCACGACGAGAGGATCGGAAGACTCATCTGGATGAACTACCTCGCTGGCGGTAAGGTCAGCTCCGAAGCTGCCAGGAAGGGTGTTGTCGATGGTTTTGTCTCGTTCGCCTCGAGGCCCGTCGGTAGCGTGGAAACAATGGTCACGTAAGGTATCATTGCCTGTTTTCGTTTGTATGATAAGCGGATACTTGGTTGTATAGATGGGAGAGAAGATTTCTGCTCAAATGTATTTGTGTATTCTAGACTCTAACGTCACCTCGAGGGGCAACCTCTTCACGTGACAACCAAAACAACTTACAAGGAATTCAACTTCACACTCGCACTCCTACCCACCAGACACCACGCTTCGCAGCTGTTTTGGACCGAATTCCTTACCATCGCAGTTTTGCTTGCAATTGTCTCGTATACCACGCGCCTGCCACGCTGCCACACATCTCATCACACAAGAGAACAATACACTGCCACCCAGAGCACATTTTATTAACCCAATCTCCACAGAACGCACCGCCTACGAGCCTACCATGGACTTCCTCTTCCGTCCTCGCGATTCGACAAGCGCTGCTGCCCAAGAGCTACAGACGATGACAACCCTCTACCTCATCACCGTCTTCGAGCTGCGTGCCGATACGCAGAAGTACATGTTCAGCATCGAGTAAGTGACAAAGACCGGTCTCGCACGCAAATCTAAAACTAACTTGGATTTCCTACAAACAGCACACGCGCTCACAAGTCCCTCGACAAGGCCAACGAGCGCCTCGCCCTCCTCTCGCGCTGCAACACCATCGTTTCCGCGCAAGAGACCCTCCGCGGCGGCCAGG
This sequence comes from Cladosporium sp. MBC 237, assembly GCA_030772445.1. Lineage (NCBI taxonomy): Eukaryota > Fungi > Ascomycota > Dothideomycetes > Cladosporiales > Cladosporiaceae > Cladosporium > Cladosporium sp. MBC 237. The sequence continues at coordinate 217,213 of JAPHCH010000111.1, forward strand.
ACCCCGACACAGGATGTCAGTGGTGCTCCTGGGCTGCCCGGAGCGCAGCAGCAGGGAAACCGCGGTTCTTTGCTGAAGTCAGGAAGGTCGTTTTGCAAGGCGCCGTGCAGCCGCGCAACGACGGTGCTGGAGAGGGGGTTTTGGAGGGCGTCGGAGAGGGTTTGGCAGGGAAGGAGGAGGCGAGGGAGGCCCTGGAGTTTAAGAAGGATAGAGCGGATTCTGTGTGGGTTGTGGCGGTTTGTCGTTCTCTGGGAGCGAAGGAGGAGGTGGGAGTTGCGGTTGGGGATGAGAATCCGAGGGGGCTGGCTTGGGCGGTGGACGGCGTTGTCGCCTCCCAAGGCCAGGCGGTGGCGAGGGGTGAGGATTTTCCTTCCTGACTTCCCTGAATCGGCTCTTTTTGCTAATACCCATTCCCAGCGGCTCGGATCTGGAGCAACACCATTCTCCGGGACTCAGGTCCCTTCGAAATGCTCAATTTCCACTACGGCCAGGTCAGGTGGGTGCTCCTCCCCCTGACCATGTCGGAGGACAACCTCCCCCGCGCAGGCACCGGCAGCAGCGAGCTGCACCGCGACTTGGCCAGCAATGGCCCGCAGATTCGGCTGGAGAGGGTGGAGGTGATGGGGGAGGAGGGGTTGTTGGACGTTGGCTTGCCGCCGCAGGCGGTTTTGTACGAGAAGCCGTTTCGTGCGTTGAGGAGCGAGACGCAGAAGACGGAGGCGGAGATGAGGAGGTTGGGGGAGGCGGCGGGGGAGGTTTTGTGAGGTGGAGGATGATGAGAGGGTGGGGGGTGGTGGTTTTTGTGTGGGTTTTTGGCTCTGGCTTTTGGCCTTTTTTAACGATATTTTGAATGAATGAACGATTTGTACGATTGGACGTAATTCTGGCCTCTTCCCTTGAACGCATCAACCTAAGTTGTGTACGGAGTTGATGGTACTAGCATATGTGAAACGCTTTGATACGGAGATACTCCGTTCTCGTATCATGCCTCTCAGCGGTGGCTCTACGCTTTTGGTGTACGGGCGACGTTGATACATGCACATGTGACACACTCCGAGGCTGGTATGATCTGGACATTTGAATAATCTCTCAGAGGTAGCCACGCGATTTTGACTCACGGGAGTTGATGGCATCTGCACATGCGATACACTTCGCCAGTGAGATGCGCGATCACATGTTTAGATGTCTCAGAGGTAAGTATGCGTTCTTGGTTCATGGGAGGTAATGGTACATGCATACGTGAATTGGTCTGATGCTGAGATGCTCTTCCATGTCGGGAGGGATCTCAATGGTGGACTTGCGCCTTTGTCTCGCGGGAGGCGATGGTACTTGCATATGTGAGACCGTTGGTCTCTGAGATACTGCTCCCATTGGCATATATCTCTCCAAAACATCGACGTGTTCTCGTTTCACGGGAGACTAAGATACCTGCATACGGGAAGTGTTACGAGGTAGAGATGCTCTGGCTACTAGAGAAGCTATCTCGGGGACGATATGTGCTACTAATGAACGTAGGGGAATATATGCGCACATGCTGAACATCCAGATCTTGAAATATTCTGCTGTTGATTCGTCGCTCTCTTGGGACGTTATTGCGTCTTTGACTTGCGGGAGTTGATGATATCTGCATATGCAGCGGGTGGGACCTTAAGGGCCCGCTCTTGACACTTGCGGGGATGTACAGAGGAACGAGGATCGATGAGGTGTAAATCCGTGTACTTCCAAGCATTGTTGCAGGACACTGTAATCGCATGTACTGGAGGAACCCATACATGCGATGAGACCACATCACATATTGACTGGCCCACATGCAATCAGGTGGCACCCATTTGCGGCACGATTGACTGAGGGTCTCCAACCTCTAGTCTCCAAGCGACTTCTTCTCAACCTGTTCCTGATCGCCATCATCTACAGTCTTGCTCTTCTCAGCCGTGAAAGTCACACCATCTCTGGGTTCCTCCTCGCCCAGTAGGGCCAACAAACCAATCTCTCTCTCAATGCTGTGTTTGAGTTCCGCATCTCTCCTCGCAAAAGTCGCCTCTCCACTGCCAAACAACTCATCCATTTCTTCCAGGGTTTTTCCCTTTGTTTCGGGAACCAGGAAAAACACCCAGATTGCGGCGATCGTCGTGATGCATCCGAAGAAAATGAAAGCACCGAAATCTGAGGTTTCGAGGAAGGGTGATGTCGACAATCCGACAGCTATTGGACATTCGTTAGTATTTTTCGTTAAAGACCAATTCACCGATGAGATACTTACCAAAGTTGTTTAGCCAATTGAAACTTCCTCCCTGTGGTAGTGGATCAGTATTGTGCGACTTTCACAATATCGGGAGTGGAACTTACCAAGCTGACACCCTTTGCGCGCATACTCAAAGGGTAGACCTCACTCACAATGATCCAAGCGACAGGCCCCCAAGAGAAAGCGAAGAAACTGATGAAGACCCAAACGAAAACAACAGCAGCCCACCCACCAGCGACATGGGCCTGCCAATCATCTCCGAAAGCACCAATGATGCCCGCCACAATAAAGTGACAAGAAGCCATTCCGACCGCTCCAGCCAGTAGTATTGACTTGCGGCCGAAGTGATCGACGTACAAGACAGCTGGGATGGTGAATAGGAATTCGAGTATGCCCACGACACCGGTGGCAAGCAGAGCTGTGGTATTTCCAGCGAGCTTAAAATTCTGGAAGATTAGCGGCGCGTAGTAATTGATCGCGTTAACGCCGTTCCATTGTTGGAAGGTCATCGTCAAGCAAGCCACCATCGTCCTCTTGAGCAGCGAGCGATTGGTGACCAAGGACTTGTACTCGTTGAGACCAATCATGAAATTCGACTTGAAGCTTCCATCTTGATATTGTGGGTACTTCGCAGCCGCGGTCCTAGATTCGAACTCTTTGAGCGCTTTGATCTCCAGATATTCGATGCGAACACCGATGTCGTCTTTGCTCTTGTTGCGAAGTCTTGCCAGAGTTTCTAGGCATTCTTCATCGCGGCCAACGTTCATCAAGTGGCGTGGTGATTGTGGCATGAAGAAGATCATACCGGCAGCGAGGACGATTGCCGGAAGAAGCTGAATGCACATGGGGATCAGGAAGGCAGCTCTGCTTTGCCCTTCGCCTGTGCCTCCGATGAAGTTGGTCTGCAGGTACAGTCAGCATTGGTAGGAACCACGATGGATTTGGTTGGTCACGTACACCATAGCCGATCCAGAAGCTGATCATGATACCGAAAGTAATGGCAAGTTGCTGCACCGCAACCAGTGCACCACGTACTTCCGGTGGCGCAAGCTCAGCATTATACAAGGGTACGATCATGCTAAGACTGCCGACACCGAGGCCGGTGACGAAACGACCCGCGAAGACATAGTCGGCATTGACAGTACATGCTTGGACAATGACGCCGACAACGAAGACGCCTGCAGCGATCACAGCGCAGATGCGGCGCCCCACAGCGTCAGCGAGGTAGCCGTTGATGAGTGTGCCAACCCAGGCTCCGAGCTCGAGGATGGCAGTCAGCATGCCTTGTTGGAGGCCAGTATGCTCTGCATAGCCATTTGTCTATCATATGTCAGAATGTGAGCGCTGAGGTATGTGAAGGTCAGTAGACTGACAGCATCGATGAAAGACCTCATGGTCAAGATCTGGGCAAACATTCCCTGGTTGTCTACAATGAAGTCGTTAGTTACAAGTCCATAAATGTAAACGAGGCCTTCCATTCGTTGGAATGCGCATACAGCCATAGACCAGTCCTCCCAATGAGGCGAACAGTGCAATAGCACTTGTCTTGCCGTTGTACACAATTCCTTTCAGGCCAGTTGGACCGGCAAATTGCTGCCGTTTGGCCGAAAGGCCAACTCCAGTACCAGCAGGTGCCATAGTTGTGATGAAAAGTCAAATCCACTCTAAGAGCTTGGTAAGAGTAGACAGGAAACCCTCGATCAATTTGAAGACGCGGCTGCCATATATAAGTCACCACACCTCAAGCATATCCGTACAGCGGGTCGCATACAACCATAATACAGTAGCATTATTCCTTTCCGCAGCTTTCCTTGTACATGCCTGAAAGAGCCCAGCAAGCTATTCAGCCTGAAGATTATCCCTCACAGAAGCGTAACAAGTGGGTCAGTACGGAGAGCCCACATGGAGCCCCATGGTGTAGGAGATCGAAGGCGCCAGTGTCCGCTCTCTGTGGTTTCGCCAGCTATGCAAAGGGCATAGGAGGTAGGGTAAAAGGCATCTTTGTTCCGAAGAGTGGATCTCGCTTGAAGTAAGGCTACCACGTAAGGTTAAGACGGATAGGCGAAGGCGAGGCTAAGCAATGCCACGGAAGTCTTGATGACGCGTTGGCGTACATGCAATCCGGTCAACTTCTCTTTCTCTCGTTCCAGCATTTACCCACCGTTGACAAGGTCACCACCTCCATTCATTTCCAAGCCGACGGTGTAGAAGACAAATGACATGCTCAAGGGGGTTCTCACTGGCGAGAAGCCTATGTGAATGCGATGTGACCGCTCACACCTCGCAACTGCTCTCAGGCCTTGAGATACTTTTAGGGGTCTTATTTGGCATGTCGCGACGGTTCACGGTTGTAATCGATGCCCTAAGATGAATGGATCAAGGGTAACTGAGGAGCAGGAGCTCAGTGCAAGGTTCGGAATTAGGCAGATCTTCGGCAAACGGCACGTGTAGAGTCATTCAACTTCGACCTCACATGTTTCCTCCTTCCGGCGGCTTTGAAACATCTCGACACATTGCCGTCCAACCTGAAATGTTGCACTGGCTGACTATCAAAGGCGATATGCAGACTGCTAGAGAGCACGACTCTCGAAAACTACCACCGACGTACTAAGCTCAACGACAAACGGTTACTGTGGGCTTGTTTTGTGGACCGCCCGCGATCCTTCCCCGAGAGTTCTTCATTGTTGAAGAATCAAGTGCATCGTAGAACACATTTTTGGCCTCTTGTCTATGATCAACCGACGCCTTTTTCAAATTGCCTTTGCAATTCCATCTTCTCCTCATCACATGTATTGTTGAGATGGACTTCTCACTTCCCTTGACAGACTCTCTGAGTTCCACGAATGCGAAAGCTGGCGGAGCTGCCTTTCACGCAAACGATATCATCACGCTGCGTACTCTAATCCAAGGTTCGTCGCGCTTTTTGTGCTTCTTCGCGGCTCAGGTTCCTGCTTGTCGCCTCTTCTCTATCCTTCTTGGTTTGCGCTTCTTGTCCCGATCCTGACCTCACCACTGCACAGCAAATGCTGCGCTACTGTTCTCAGCAGCCCAAGCTCCACACGCGTCACACTATATTTCTGAAGTTGGCGTGACGGCGACAAGTGCCGGCGATGAGAAGCACGCCCAAGAAGGGCAGCAGCAACTCTATACGGCCATCTTGACCGTCTATACGGGCATGGATCGCGGAGGAACAATTGCAGCAGAAGGCCAACAGAGCCAAAGCGTCGTGGTCGCCCTCCAAAGCCTCTTTCAGGTCACTGCGGTCGCGCTTGGGAAACATCGTGGAAACGCGCTCAAGGGGCTCAAGGCTCCAACTGAGCTCGCTGGAGGGCTCATCGAAGAAGGCCTTCTTAAGCAGAGTAAACCCGGGTCATGGACATCGATGTTCTAAGCGTTACTGTGCCTGGTAATTAGATATCCAAACTCATCATCTGTGCTCTTTCCATCACGAGAGGTATTGAGGCATATGCTTTCCACAAAGCGAGAGAGACTTCGAGGAAGTCCGTTCTTATCATCGCATACGTGACATGATCTATGCGAGCCAAGTGAGCGGGAGTCTGCTCTGTCGCCTCAGATAGATGAAAAGACAATTACCTATAGCCCTTAACGACTGTCCGATCTCGCAACCGGTATTTTCCAAAGTGAAAGATCGAACGGCACAACGCTTGCAGCGCCGTAACGAGGCATGGCCAGATGGAGCGTGGATACAATCGATGGCTTCAATCGTTGCGATATAGAGTCCATCGAGTTGTATCCATCAGGAGACCATTGCATAATTCCAGCAAAATGAACGCTGTTCCGGACAACGATTGTGACAAGATTGCTTATCCGTTGGATCATCGATTAGCTTTACCAAGGGGTAGCTAAGTGAGAAGTTAGAAGAACACAAGAGCGGACAGTCGAGGGTGAAGTGCTTCAGTAAACTGAGCGTCTCGGAGATGAGTGAGTGCAGTTCAGCAGGCCTTGGATGGACATAAGTGAATCTCGCCGGTTGTGGCCGACGAGGCAGGGACCCAGAGAGCTTCAAGGACAACTGGTCGCTCCTTCCTCAGATAGTCAATGTCCTGATCAGGCGACTCCCGCGCCAAGCAGCGTCCCGCTCCCGCCATCGGTGGGTGTTTTTCTATTTTGCAAATTCTCGACGCGCGCTCCTACTTCTCTCTTTTTTCTTCGTCGATTCGCGAAACAACTTTGCGCTCTGCTTGCATCGCATTGCTGTTTCAGGGGCTTTAGGGCGGCTCACGAGCCTCCACGCCTTGCGAATCGATCGACCTACGGGTCTAAAAACAAAGACCTTAGGGTCTTCAGAAAGGGCCTTCGGGTCTTATTCTCCACCTTCTTTGGGGGTGGAGAGCTTTCAACAAACCTTGTGGCAATGCCACATTCCGGGCCTTCCCTGGGGGTCCGGAGCTTTCAACTATCCGTGATAATATCACACAGAGAAGACGCTCGTCTTCTTTCCGGGCCTTCCCTGGGGTTCCGGAGCCGACAACTCCAAACCAGCCTTCTCCGGCTAATAAGAGCGCCCCAGCTGAGCTCAGCCTGGCCGATTCGCGAGTCGGACCGGTGCCTGCAGCGATGCAAGAATGGTGGCGCTCTCTTGATGCAGCAGAGCGAGCCGTGGCGCGGCATGCCGCAGCAGAAGCCCGTGTCGCAGCGGAGGGAAAAGACGCTCCGTTGATGCAGCAGAAGAACGCCGTATCAGAAGAGACAGGCGCTCACTCGCTCTCCTGATGTGGCAGAGCGAGCGGCGGTGCGGCATGCCGCAGCAGAAGCCCGTGTCGCAGCGGATGGAAAAGACGCTCCGTTGACGCAGCGGAAGGACGCGTCGCGTGTCGTGTCAGAAGAGACAGGCGCTCTCTTGATGTGGCAGTGCGGGTAGCGGTACGGCATACCGCAGCAGAGGGAAGAGGTGCTCCTTTGGTGCAGCAGAAGGACGCGCCGCGTGCCATATCAGAGGAGACAGGCCCTTTATCGATGCGACAGAGCGAGCCGCGGCACGGCATGCCGCAGCAGAAACCCGTGTCGCAGCAGAGGGAAGAGGCGCTCACTTGACGCAGCAGAAGGACGATGCGTTCCCTTGACGCAGTAGAGCGAGCCGCAGCAGAAGGGCGTGTCGCCTCAGAGAGAAGAAGATGTCGCCATGGATCACAACGACTGGAATTTCCCGATGGATTCGGGTTTGTCAGGCCGCCCCAAAAGATCGAGACGCTCGCATGCGCTGGACGCTATCCAGCAGTGGTTAAGTTTTGGGACATTGGTTATTGGAAAAAGGTTGGGGTGACGACGTTAGAGCTTTCGAGTAGATCCAGAACTGAATGCACGCCGCCATGTTTCAGCGACATTGCAATTCTCCCAATTCTCCGCACACCGAGCATTACCCACAAGACTACTGACCAGCGTTGATCCACAGGTCGCTCGCTTAGCCAAAGTGGGCCACGTGGGTGATGTTAATGTGGGTCACAGTCGGGGCTCCGCATGAGATGGGCGGTATCCGACTTTTCGGTGGTTTGACCTCACAACCACATCCTCTCCCCATCTTCTCTCCACATGGCAACCCCATCATACATCGGTACTCTCCGTTATTCGGTCAACCTCCATCTTGGCAACAATGGGGCTAACAACATTCCACCGCTGTTCGGTGACCGTGTCAAAGCAAGGGATGAGCATCGCTGCGCATTAGCAATTCACGCGCACCTACCGTTGCCTGCAGTTGACTAAGACCAATATATGACTTCGGAGAGAGCTTCTCATACGTTAGAGTTTCCCGACGCGACAACCCTTCACTTGAGCTGGTACCATCATATTCATTCTCGAATCTCTTATGACATGACATGCTTGACGAGACGCGGTGGGCGTAGACTTTGCAGATGGTTTTCATGTCGGAAAAGCGGTGCGGGTTCGCCGACGATAATCGTCAAAATCTGGGATTTAAGAAGCCGATCAAGCAATATCAGACTGCTAGCCCTAAGTAACCAGAGATCGGATATTTGCTTCGAGAATATTTCCCTTCCGACTTTCCATCGATGGTGTAATATCACTTCTCGCCACGGCAACTTCACCTTTGGTTTCCATACATCTATTGAATCATGGCCTTTAACCACCATCTCGATCGGTCGTTCGGACACAGCCATAAAAGTACTGCTCCCCGAAACTGCGATTCAAACGCCGCTGAGCGCATGGGCTTGAAAATATAGTTTACCTCGGCGATTGAGGCCGTGAGCATCTGCCGCGAAATTAACTTCTCCCTGCCTCCAGGCTTGGACCCCGCGCAACTCCACACCATTGTGGAGGCCAAGAATATCGCATCAAGTGGTCTCGTATCGTCAAAAGTTTCCAGAGCAAGACCGCGAGGCTTTGAAGAGATTCATGAGACTGCTTATCCCAGCGAGCGAAGTGACCGGTCGATCTTCAAGTGAGCTCAGCGGGCTCTGAATTAAAATTTGATGTCTACATCATGTGCTCGACTCGCAGCCATGCTTTGATCAAACGGCTCGAACAAGCGGCATCCGGTTGTCGAGTGTCGACCGAACCGCATTATGTGGGGTGGGGTCGATGTCGTCGGTCCAAGATGCGATCAATAATAGTCCGCACCGGGAACCATCTTACTTGGCAGTCAACATGGTCCAGGAAAGGCTTGCCGCCACCGCTGTATTTGGGCTTGTGAATCTGCTCGATTGAACTGCCGGCCAGTAGGGCTTGCGGAATGTGCCATTTGAGGTTTTGTATAAGAGAAAAAGAATCGGCCATGTCGTTCGAGCGCAATTCACATTCACCCTCCCGTTGGCTATCTTCTTTTCTTCGCTCCGCTTTGAGTACTGAAGATGTTGACTCCATCTCTGGCTGATGCCACCAAGCTGGGTCTCGTCTTTTTGGCAGGCTCGGCTGCAGCACAATCTGCTCCAGTGACTACTATTGTGCCCACTGAAGATGAGATTGCTCTTGCTGCTAGCGAAGAACTTCAGTTCGCGTACGGCCGTTCTCCCCCAGTCTTCCCTTCCCCTCAAACATCAGGTGATGGCGAATGGGAGGATGCATACCGTCAGGCACGCGAGCTTGTCGATCAGATGACGAATGACGAGAAGAACAACCTCACTTATGGGTAAGTTAAGCTTCCTGTACATTCGCATCATTGGCGTTACTGACAACCTTAAAGACAGCCGTCGACTACTGGATGCTCTGGTGTCAGTGGCAGCGTCCCACGACTTGGATTTCCTGGACTCTGCCTCGTCGATAACGGCAACGGTGTTCGCAACACAGACGGTGTCAACGGCTACCCTTCCGCTCTTCACCTTGGTGCATCTTGGAACAGAGCCCTGGTGCACGAGACCAAAGGTCACCTTGGAGCTGAGTTCAAGCGCAAGGGCGCCAATGTCGCTCTTGGTCCTGTTGCCGGTGCGATCGGTCGCATTGCTAGAGGTGGCCGCAACTGGGAAGGCTTCAGCACTGATCCCTACCTGATCGGAGAGTTGGTGTACGAATCTGTCGTTGCCATGCAAGAGCATGTCATCACTTCCGTCAAGCATTTCGTCGGCAACGAGCAAGAATTAAACAGGATCCCTCCAAGAACCTTCTCTGAGGGTGCATTGAACCAGTCTTCTTCATCGAACATCGACGACAAGACGATGCACGAGCTTTACATGTGGCCCTGGTACGACGCCATTCGCGCTGGAGCTGGCTCAGTCATGTGCAGCTACAACCAATTGAATGGATCGGTAAGCCAACCAAAATTTGTATTTATGAGAATTATACTAATTTTCAATTAGTACGGATGCCAAAACAGCAAGGCTATGGGGCTAATCAAGGGCGAGATCGGGTTCAAAGTGAGAGCGCTCCGAAATTTGAGATGGTTTGCACGCACGCTGACAGCTTTCAGGGCTTCATTGTCTCCGATTGGGGCGCTCAACACTCAGGCATTGCCAGTGCTGAAGCCGGTTTAGACATGGCTATGCCCGGATCTGCGTACTGGATGAACGGTAATCTGAGCTTGATGGTCACCAACGGCTCCCTCGAGCAATCTCGCCTTGACGATATGGCCATGCGTATCGTGGCGCCGTACTTCCGATTCGCTCAGTTCGAGCCTGGCACCGGTATGCCCGCTGACCTGCTTGCGCCTCATGAGCTCGTTGACGCCCGTGATCCTGAAAGCGATAGTGTCATCTTGCAGGGTGCCATTGAAGGCCACGTCTTGGTAAAGAACACTGACAATGCTCTGCCTTTGAAAAAGCCAAAGTTGATGTCGATCTTCGGATATGATGCCATTGTTCCTTCGCACAACACTCCTACTGGTGGAAGGTTTAACAAATGGGGCTTCGGTCTCGAGTCGGTTCAGGAAATTCACTTCAACGACACTCTGGGGGTATTCAATGACACCTACCTTGGCCGACTCTTCCTTTCAAACGAGCCCTGGGATGCAGATGTGCCTTCCGCAGCGTACAATGGCACTTTAATAACTGGCGGTGGTTCAGGTGCTGTCACACCGGCTTTCATCGATGCTCCCTTCGATGCCCTCCAGAGACAAGCTCGCGCAGACCGCACCATCCTCGCCTGGGACTTTGTCAACCAGAAGCCAACCGTAAACCAGGCTTCTGACACCTGCCTGGTCTTCGTCAACGAGCTGGCCGCCGAGGGCTGGGACCGTCCCAACCTTGCCGATCCTTGGTCTGACAAGCTGATTGAGAATGTCGCCAGCCAGTGCAACAACACCCAAGTCGTGATCCACAACGCCGGAATCCGCGTTGTCGACCGCTGGATCGACAACCCCAACATCACGGCCGTCATCTTCGCCCATCTTCCCGGCCAGGACTCGGGTGAGGCACTGATAAACGTCTTATACGGCAAGCAGTCACCCTCCGGCCGCCTCCCATACACCGTAGCAAAGAAAGAGTCCGACTACGACAGCCTCCTCGCTCCCACCAGACAGGAGAACACCACTTTCCACCTGCAAGACGACTTCACCGAGGGCGTCTACATTGACTACAAGGACTTCATCGCCCGCAACATCACGCCTCGCTATGAGTTCGGCTTCGGTCTAACCTACAGCTCCTTCTCCTACTCCTCCCTGGAGTCCAGCGTCACAAACACCACCAAACCCAGCACCTTCGGGGCAACGTATAGCGGCAACGGCACCAAAATCCAACCCCAAGGCGGCGACCCCGAACTCTGGCAAACAGCCGCCCGCGTAAGCTGCACGATCAAGAACACGGGCTCCGTCGCCGCGGCCGAAGTCGCACAGCTCTACGTCCACATTCCCGGCGGGCCTGAGCGCGTCCTGCGCGGATTCGAGAAGAAGCTCCTGCAGCCTGGCGAGGAGGCTGAGGTCGAGTTCAAACTGACCAAGAGGGATTTGAGCACTTGGGACGTCAAGGAGCAGGCTTGGAGGCTGCAGAAGGGGAAGTATGAGCTTTTGGTTGGTAAGAGTGTTTTGGACGTGCAGTTGAGGGGAAGCTTGAAGATCGAGTAGATGGGATGAGGTGGGATTTTTTTGATGGCCTGCACGCGACTTCACGATCAATGCGATAGAATAGACGCTTTTCAAAGTACATTTATACGTTCTCACGTCAAAAGGATTGATGTTTGATATGCAAGTTTCATAGTGGAGTATCTCTTTCTATCTACAAGTAATGAACACACACACGCAACGCTGTGCGCCATATGCCTTTTTTACTACAGTCTAGAACCAGCCATGTTGTGAGCTGGAAAAAACCTCCGCCCAAATTCGTACACACAAGGAAATTAGAAAGAAAATATATAATCAGAAAATCTGTACAATTGAGTTCCACCCGTATCGCCAAAAAACGCCTTGCGATGCCAATGCTTCCTTCCCATCAGGCTTCCTTCCTTCCAATCAATCCCGTTAACTCTTACAAGTTTTCCAACCGCGGGTTTAAGCGTCTTTCTTGAACATGGCGCCGGCAGGGCTACCCTGGGGTCCGCCGAGAGGGGGGATGGGGCCATCGTTCGAGCCGCCATCCTTGGGCGGCAGGGAGTCGCCGATGCCGCCGGGCTGGGGGTTGTCGGTTTGACCGCCGGCGACGGGCGCGCCGCCACCGCCGAAGTACTTGTGGAACTCGCCCTGGTCGTCGAAGGGTCTGGGACCGAGCAGGCGGACCATGTCGTCGCGGGTAAGCATCTCCTTCTTTAAGAGCTCTTCGGCGACGAGCTCGACGTCTTTGTGCTTCTCCTCAAGAAGGTCTCTGCACTGCTTGTAGGCCTCGTCAACGATACGGCGAACCTCGGTGTCGATGTTGCGGGCAGTCTCCTCAGAGAAGGGCTTCTGGAACTGTGCGTCCGAAGACTCGGAGGCGTCAGGGTAGTACATGTAGCCGATCTTTGGGCTCATGCCCCAGTGGGTGACCATAGCAGTGGCAAGGCGAGTGACTTTGTTGAAGTCGTCCGATGCACCAGACGTGACAGTAGGGAAGTTGAGCTCCTCGCTCACACGACCACCAAGAGTCATTGCCATACGGTCCATCAGCTGCTTCATGTTCATGAGGTAGGCATCCGCACCACCAGCTGGCAGGTACTGAGCATAACCCAGAGCGCCTTGTCCACGGGGGATGATAGAGACCTTGAGAAGGGGGTCGGCGTGCTCGAAGTACCAACCGCAGATGGCGTGGCCGGCCTCGTGGTAAGCGACAGTCCTCTTCTCCTTTGGCGAAAGCACCATGGACTTCTTCTCAAGACCACCAATGACACGCTCAATGGCCTGTTCGAAGTGGTTCATGTCAACAGACTCGGCCTTCATACGAGCGGCGATGAGGGCAGCCTCATTGACGCAGTTGGCGATATCGGCACCGCTGAAACCAGGAGTAAGCGCAGACAAGCGACCCTTGACGTGCTCGATATCTTCGCTTGTGGTGATGTTCTTCAGGTGAACGTTGAAGATTTGCTTCCTGCCTTCCATCGTGGGCTTATCGATAGAGATGTGTCTGTCGAAGCGACCGGGTCTCATGAGAGCCTGGTCAAGAACATCGGGCCTGTTGGTACCAGCAAGAACGACGACCTGTTCGGAAGTGTTGAAACCGTCCATCTCCGTAAGGATCTGGTTCAATGTGCTCTCACGCTCATCGTTGCCACCGCCCATGGAGTTCTTGCCTCTGGCCTTGCCAATGGCGTCGATTTCATCGATGAAGATAATGCAAGGCGTGCTCTTTCTTGCGTTTGCGAAGAGGTCACGAACTCTTGAAGGACCAACACCGACGAACATCTCCACGAACTCAGATCCAGAAACACTGAAGAAAGGCACACCAGACTCGCCAGCAGTCGCCTTAGCCAGCAGAGTCTTACCAGTACCAGGAGGACCACTCAGAATAGCACCGCGAGGGATCTTTGCGCCGAGCTTCTGGTATACTGCAGGTTCCTTGAGGAAAGAGACGAATTCCATGATTTCTTGCTTGGCCTCGTCCATGCCAGCAACATCATTGAACTTGACCTTGATGCCTTCCTCCATGTTGAATTTCTTCGCCCTGGAGCGGCCCATGCCGAAAAGGCCACCAGGACCACCTCCGCCACCGGCAGCGCCACCAGCTCTCTTGCTCATGTACATGATGGCGGCGATGAAAAGAACTGTAGGTCCGAATGCATAAAGGGTGTTCGCCCAGCTGGTCTCATCCTGGTAGCTGACGGGCAGTCTCTCGCTGCTAGGAATGTCAAGCTCGTTCTGTGCCGTCTCAACACGACGCTCAAAAGCCTCAACTGAGCCGATGGAGAAGTAGTAGTAGAAACCAGGCTGAGCAGCCGGTGAATCAGGGAACATACTTGCAACACTCTCGCGGTGCAAGTGTACCCTGACCTTGTTGCCGTTAACCACCACAAGTTTCTCGACCAGGCCCTTGTCGAGGAAAGTATTCCTGAATTCTTGCCAAGTGATTTCCCTGCTGTTCTCAGTCGGCACAAAAAGTCTGTACATCAAGTATGCGACGAAACCGCTGATGAGGAACTGCGACAAGTCAAAGTTCAATCCGGACATGCCGGGGAAAAGCTCGTCATTCTTCTTCTTCTTGTCCTCCTTCTCCTTCTGTTTGTTGCTAGATGCAGACTCTTCAGATGACTGTTGCTTAGGCTCCTCTTCCTTGGAAGACTGCGCCTTGGCCTCCTCTGCGGACCGTAACGTCATTTTGGCAGTGAGTCTCCAGATAGTGGCTGCTCTGACCGCTGTCATGCCCTCATTAGCACACTCGTCCATCGTCTTGCGCAGCTCCTCCGGTATGCCATTGCTCTTGACATTCGCCAGAAACTTGTCAACGTCCTTTGCCATGGAAGCTGGCATGCCCTTTTTCGCCAGGTCAAACATCTCGTCCAGCTGCTTGGCCTCCTCCTTGGTGAGCTTCGACTTGCCCTCATCTTCGGGCTTCTTAGGTCCGCCGGGTGGCTGAGAGGGAGACATGGGCGAACTTTTCTGGTAGAGGTGTTCCGTGCCGGGAGCGGAAGAGCTGGGCTTCTCGCCATCCTTCTCCGGCTGTGTCGCATACTGTCGTGTACGGGCGTGGGCGAAGAGCGGTCGAGGAATAGAGGCCGGGCGGCGAGAAAGTGTTCGTGATAATGATGCGGCCTCGATGAGTTGGCGCGAGGAGCGCGCCAACTGCTGCGGACGGCGCAAGGCGAACGCCATTATGTGCGTGTGGTGTAGGTGTCGAGTAGTGAGGTGGGAGTAAGAAGAGGAAGCGTGTACGGGGCCGCCACCATGCAGCGTAGAGGATGTCGGGTTATGAAAGTCCTATGGCGCGATGGAGCACACAGGTACAGACAGGCACGGCGCAGATCTGAGTCGAAGTCGATGATGTCCAGACGTCGAATGACGGAGCGTTCGCGGTAGAGAAGCACGGACGCCCTCGGTGGCGAGATTCTGTTAGGAGAAATCCTCCGCAATACCGTACGTACGTATGTCCGAGCATTATCAAACTAAAAAGTTGAAAGTATTGTACGCTTCATAATATATCATGCTCAATTGAATCAGTATAGTGGGTATCTATCGTATCCAAAGGCTACAATTTACACATCAACAACGCTATCATATCGCATATCAAATCAACTCCGTTCCATTCCCGATGGCCGACAACTCAGATCGACAACTCGAACAGTAATCCTCGAATCCCTTTCCGAGGATCTCTTCCGCCTGTTTCTTCATCGCAGCATCGATCTTCTTGCCACGAATCATAGCTTCGACTCTCGCACACTTCTTTTCCTCCGCCCTCACCCAGTCTTCCCACTCAGCGAGGACGACATCTCGTTCCACGCGGTTGACAACGCGGAGCGCAACCAGGAGGTCGTGTCGATACTGTGCGATGGCGTCGCGAGTTCGTGTCAAGCGCCTGCCGACCTGGTCCATCGGGCCGTACTGCACGGCTGACGCGAGTTGCTCGCCGAATGTAGTGCGGCAACTCTTTACATCTGCAGTTGCGGGGAATGCTGACATTGTGTCGTTGTCCAGCGACGGGGTGACCAAGGTCTCAACATCCGTAAGATAGATTGCCCTGCTCATCGACAGGTTCGGGGTCACTCCCAGCCTTGCCATGAATTTGCCAGCATTGCGCTCATTGTACCAGACCAAGCCATCGCGATACCCGTGCCAGCTGTTGTAGACGATGCTCGTCGCCAACAGAGCAACGAGCACCGTGTGAGCAGTGAAAACATTGAGAACACCCTTGCCCAATCCTAGAAGTATGTCGACTACCATGGTGAACAAGCTGATCAGGTGGCGGAAGGCATCGTCCATGATCAGTCCGAGCAACGTCTGCCTCTTCGCTCGTTTCGTTCCAAGCGCAGGAGAAACAGTGGTAACATTGCTTGCAATCTTGGCGTCAATTTGCGGGACCTGCGCATGCTGACCGATATTTCCAAAGATATCGACTGCCTTGTTCGTTTTACTGTGCTTGCCCAATTTGGCGACCTGATCCATGGCAACGTTCGTCAAATCCAGAGCGTCGGCCTCAAGGCTATTGAGCGCCTGAGCTTCGATCAGTTTGCGGAAGTATGTAAGACTTGGTGGCTTCGCCCATCGGACTTGTTGGTAGACCGCCAGCTTACACCTCGATTTTGCTGTGTGAGTGATGACCAGCTTTGATGCCAAACTGAAGCTATCAGCATATGGCAGGCGCCAAGGATGCTTGTTATTCGTAATAACGTAGCACAGATGGTCATTGAAAATATCAACCACCTGCACATCCGTGACTGGCGCCTTGTCTCCATCGTTGGAAAACTTTCGCGTCCATTGTCCAGAGCTTTCATCCTTGGACCAAGGTGTTTGAACGATAGTGTCGCCCCATCTGTTGCAATATAGAAGCTGGAAGACGGCGCTCTTGTCGCCAAACATGACATGAAAGAGTGCTTTCGCAGAGACGTTGAACTCTCGCGAAATACTCGCTTGCATGCCTTGAGGAGCATAAACCACAGCCTGGTTGGGCAGCTTGAACTTTTGTATTTCCTTGCCGGTCTTTGCTGGCTCACCGTAAAGGTTGCCATCAATCCGCAACGAAGTTGTCAAGTTTCTGTGGCGAACTTTTTCTGGACTGCTCATACCCGGCTCGTCCGAGGGATATCTGACATCCTCCCAGCTCTCGACGCTTGAGCTGCGTTTAGGGGTCTCGGCCTCCATCTTGATAAGAGTCTTCAGTACTTCTTCAAGCCCAGCAGGTACATCTGCATCCACATTGTGGACTAGGAAGCTCAATCTGCGCTGAAGCAGCCTTAGCGGCTCAAGGAAAGTCTTGATGGTGATCCGTCGCGACTCGTCAGAGCGAGAGGTTTCATTGAGGTGCAGATAGAGAAAGTCGCAATCTCTACCAGGTGCAGCAGTGACTTCTTCAATGCTGCGCAAGCTTACGCCGGTGATCAAGACCAAGCCAAGATGGTTGCTATAGAAGTATATCTCCTTTGTTGTGACATATACTCTACCAGGGAACTCCTGTTGCTCGTTTGGATTCCAAGCAGCCCTGAAGACGAGGACAACCTTTTCCGCTGACGGTACGGTCGGGAATAGCATTTTAAATTGCGCATGTTGAGCCTTTAGTGGTAGCGGATAATAGTTGGGATACTCTTCCGCGTCGTCCAGAGATGGCTTCATGGCGTTCGAAGTAGCTGCAATATCATTCGTCACGCTCAGTGTCTTGCGGTGGGGAAGATTACGGCCAGCTGAGATATTGCTGTCGTCGACAAGAGTTTGCGATGAGGTATCACTCATGCCATCTCGGATCTCCGAGTCGTCTTTGGAAGGTGTCCTTCCAAGCAGTTGCGCCGCTTGATCGGGTTTTGAGTCATCACCTATGCGGTTGATATAGCCCCAGTTGGTGCTTCCCCACAGGTTAGCAAGTATGCCCGAAGGCATGCTTGAACCGTCAGCTCGGCTGATATTGATCCTGCGCTCACCACTGACAGTCACGGCTGTGTGGCTGAGATTTGTAGGCGCCGGTGGGTTTGCCAATGTTGACGGAGCAAGACTGCTGATGGGCATGGTAGCTGCACGTCTGGGCTCACCAGCAGTAGGAGGTGGTGCACCCGGTCCTACAGGCAGAATGTTGTGGCTTGCGCTAATCAAACTGGCGATGCCTCCAGCTGCCGACCCTGAGCTAAGCTGACCAGAGCCGGCAGATCGTTTGTGGAGATCCAACTTTTGGATCAAGCGTTCTCTGGTGCCTTCGGCGGGCTCTCTCTCTAGGCTAGTAACCCTCCGAGCGGGATTCACATCGACGCTGGCACGATGGCTCAGTGGTCCCATGGTCTCCGCGCGCTCGGGCACCAGACCTCCCAGATCTTCGCTACCCTCCCGTGCATGCCTCTCATCAACCTTGGCTGCAAACTCAGGCGATACTGGCGGGTTGATGGCAAAAGCAGGGTCGACACCTGGCGTGTTCTGACTTGCCTCTGTCGATGCGGGATCTTCGAAAGCCTTGCGTTTGGCGAAGTCGAAAGCACCAAGCCACTCGGTCAGTTCAGCCTGTGTTTCTGCTTGGAGGATGATGGTGGTATCCCTCGTCTTAACTTCGAAACAGAAACGACGTTCTTCTTGGAACGCAGGGCGAACATTGCAGAGTAGTACTCCAATCTTCTCGCTCTCTTCAACGCCGCCAGAGCGAGCTCCCTGAATCAACCAGCCGAATATACCATTCTTGACAAAGTACCATCGACGCGACCAGATCGTGCGGGTAGGTTTGCCCGTCAGCGTCTTGATGAAAAGCCAACCCTGTTTTTCAGCTTTGCTCTGTTGTGGCTTTGTCGATGAGGCAACGCCTGTCGCAGACGCAGCACCCGTACCAAGATAGGGTACAGTAGATGCGCTATAATCTTCTAGCTCCCTTGAGGGACGCCACAGCTGGTCAGCGTTGTCTTCGATCTGTCGTCGAGCTGTAATGAGCTCTCGTTTAAAGGCTCGCTCGGAGTTTTCCATCTCTCGGCTCCAGCCTCGCACTCTCTCCATCTCTGCATTGTGCTTCGCGAAGGTATTCGAGTTGGTTTCCCTCGATGTGCGCATTTCTTTCCATTGCTCTGAGAAGACTTTGACCACCAGCTTGTCCAACGTGGTGCGTAATTGAGGTGCTAGCATGCAAAAGTCCATTGCAGACTTCAAGTATGCCCTGCGAGCCTCATGCACCTGGAAAGCATCCTCTCGTAGCGATGACGCCTCCTTGCTCTTGTTCTGACCCAGGTATCGCGCAATGACACCGTCGAAGGCTTTCTGGTTACCCTCCATTGTTCTTCTAGCATCCTTAAATGCTTTCAGCTCGGTGTTCAAGAACCCTTTGATCGGATCCACCACAGCTGTGTCGTATTTCTTGATCCCATGCAGTGTCTGCTGCCAAAAGTCCCGTGCTCCTTCTCCATATCTCGTCAAAGCCAGCATAGTGTAGTCGTGGTCCAGAACGGCCTCGCTGACTGTCGAAGGAGGTGCACTCTGCGTCAGGAGAGAGTTGACAAGGACCTCCAAAGAGGCAACCTCTGCCACCACTTTTGAGGCTGCTCTGACATAGCCGTCCAGCCATTTCTCTATGATCTCGACCTGGTCGCCAAAGTGCAAAGCGGTCGCGCGGAATGTCGGTGAGTCGAGAGCTGCTTCTTTGAGACCCACGGGAACTAGGTTGAGTGGCCGTTCGACAGGCTGAACAGGCACCTGTGCTGCTTCCTCGGCCATGGTGAGGCTAGCTGGTAGAACGTACGCGCGCGGCCGATGGTGCTCACACGCTCATGCTATGGTTGCTTCTTCCTGCTCCAGTGGCGGAGTAGTCGAGTCGGACGCTTGTCTTGCGGACCGGCCTATAACAGTGAAAGGTTCTCGGGTGTTGAAGATGTATATTGAGCAGGCGAGTTGTTCTCCGTGTGCAGCGAAGTGAGCTCTGTTTGTCTCGTACCTAGCCGCCCGCGCATGTGGTCAACGGCGCGTAACGTCACAGCTCACAGCCCCAGCCCCAGGCAAGAGGGAGGGAGGGCAAGCACAGGCAGCTCGGCAACAGAGACCGAACGCCGATCAACACAACATAAGAGCTCCAGACCATTGTGAGGTATTGTTCAAATGTACGCATATTTACAAGATTGGATTGAGTTTAGCCTATCGTGTTATCGTGGAGCAAGCATTCGTTGCAAGGATCCGAGAACGTCAACTACTCCTAGATCCCTACGTCAAATGAACTTGAACAAATAATAATTCTAATTATGAGCTAAGCGCGATAACAATTTCCCAAACATTGACCTCTCCCGTAAAGCCACTGGCTCAGCTCTGTCAAAGTATCAAGGCAAAAAGCAAAGCAAAGCAAGGCAAAGAATAGGGAATAGGTCCTGTCCCCAATCAATCATAGCCAATCTGATCATCTACCATTTCCACCAAAAAAAGTCAGGCATAGATGTCACCATCGATTATACCCTTCTGGTGCCATCAGCTCAATCAACCTTGCCATGCTTGCACTGCACGCCCTTCCAGAACTCGTTCCTCTCGTTTCTGATAAAAGGGTTGATGCCGAGTTCTTGATTGCAGTACACGCTTAGACGCGAAGCAGAAGCGAGAGGCAGGCGGAACTATAGAGAATATTAGTCCCAACACTCCAAAAACTTTCACCTCGAAGTCTCCAATCTCGCAGCCTAGACTTACGGTCGTATTGAAGCCCTCATGGCCGTCTTTCTCCCACTTGGAGTACTTGAACTTTGTAACGATGCCGGCCTTGTTGGCAGCGCGTTCTAGCATGGTTTCATTGATGCCCCAGTCGCGGCCGACGAGCCTGTAGTTATCCCAGAGGCCTTGGTACTTGTAGTTGCACTCCCATGTTGCGTTGAAGTTGGTGGGCTTTTTCTTGGCCGTTGTGGTGTGCTCAACGCCACCGGGACGAGCGAAGGCCTGAACGGCCGCGAGAGCAAGGACAAAAATGCTGGAGATGAGGCGAACCATTTTGCATTCTCTGTGCTATTTTGGACGAGAAGAGGAAGGGAAGGGGGAAAGCAGGTTTGGGGGACCTTAACTTATTATATACTACTGTTCTGCAGCGTCTGCGAGAAGTGTGTGTGGTTTATGCTGACATAATGGCAGCAGGCCATTCACACCAAATCATTTGGTCGAGGTCGCTGACAGTACTTGAGTAAAATTGCAGGTAATCTGGTGTCCAAGTGTGGAGTCATGATAAGAGCATATCTGACCTGTTGACGGTTGCGAGTTGTTGGATGCTGACCTAAGGTTCGACAGGGAGTCCTGGTGGTGGAAATGGTGCACTGTAAGACATGGCAGACTGTGCAGTCCAAACGGATCCAGAGCGATCTTGCCCGAGAAGAAAGATACTGATGACTTTCTTGAAATCCGAAGACAATCGCAGCACTGTCTGCTCACAAGAAGAGACGAGATGGTGTTGTTGAACTATGCTGCCAACTCTCGAGGCTGTGTAGGCTTCGGTGTAATCAGATCCCGAAGGATCCCCGAAAGTAATCGATGAAGTCAGCGATTGCAGGATAGCTTCGACAGACCAAAGACGCTGATTGTCTTGAGCAATTGTAAACACATACCACCTCATACACCACAATAAAAATGATCACACCTCTACGAACAGTCGCAAGAGCGACCCGCCTACGCAAGACGCCCTTCCTCAACACCCAACCGCACAGATCCTACGCCGTACAATCTCCCGGAACACCAGCAATCGAGGTCTTCGACTCGCGCGCCAAATGGCAACACAAAGAACGAGCCGCCTCAAACCCCGAACAGAGCCGCAAAGTCGACTACCTCCGCGATGAAGTAGCCGCAAGACTCTGCGACCGCCTCCTAGACATCAACCGCACATTCCCCAAAGCGCTCGACTTCGGCGCAAACGCCTGCAACATCGCCCGCATCCTCACCCGCCCCAATCCTGACCCCGACGCGAAAGGTGCCGAAGCAGAGCCCATATCCAAGAGAGTAGGAAGACTCCACTGCACTGATACTAGTGAGGCCCTGCTCTACCGAGACCAGGCAGATGCCTTCAACAAGGAAATCGACATCACCCGCGAAGTGCTCAAGAATCCCGAATACCTGCCTTACGAGCCCGAATCCTTCGATCTGGCCATGTCCTCGCTCTCGCTGCACTGGATCAACGACCTTCCTTCCGTCCTGACGCAGATCAACACGGCTCTCAAGCCCGACGCACCTTTCATCGCCGCCATGAGCGGCGGCGACACCCTCTACGAGCTGCGCGGCTCTCTGCAACTCGCAGAGCAAGAGCGCCTTGGAGGAATAGGAACACACATCTCCCCTCTCGCGGATGTGCGCGACGTCGGCAACTTGCTGACACGCGCGGGTTTCAAGCTTCTGACGGTTGACGTAGACGACATTGTTGTCGACTACCCGAGCACATTCGCCCTCATGGCGGATTTGCAGGCCATGGGTGAGGCAAACTCCGCTTTGCGGCGCGAGGTGAGCGGTATTCGCAAGGACGTGCTTCTTGCGACAGAGGCGATCTACCGCGAGTTGTACGGTGAGACGCAAGAGGATGGGTCGATTACAATTCCTGCAACGTTCAGGACGATCTATATGATTGGATGGAAAGAAAGTCCGGATCAGGCGAAGCCGCTTGAGAGAGGCACTGGCGAGACGAATATGGCGGACATACTTGGTGGTGGCAAGTTCTAAGGAGAAACGAAAGGCGCAAACGATAAAAATACATTCTCGCGACAGCGCGGGTTGGATCTTATCCTGCCGAGCCGTCATTCAACAGCCATTGAGGGACGAACAGCTTTGAAGAGATTACAAGCACACACGAAGACTTGATGCTACAACATACATTCATGTTTACATGTACCTGAGGGAGAAATGGCCTGAAGAGGAGCTGCAGTGATGCAAACCATCAAGACGGCGCAAGGGGAAGAGCGCGTGGGGCATACCGCACACATATATCTGCTTCGAAAGAAAGCCATGTATAAGCTATTGTATAACAAAACACTACCAACAACCAATTCATAGACGATCTCACAATCCAAGTTCATCATCACTCATCCCATCTCCATGAACAGACTGCCGGGGCATCGACGCCCTGGAAAAAGACTTCGACCTCGCAAAAGACACAGAGCCTCTACACCGTTTCTTCGCAGGAGTGAAAATTCCCAATTCGTCCGTATCTTCCAGAGCAGGGCGTAGTTGGGAAACAACACCCTCCCTACCGTTACCCGCAAGACTGGGCGCCCGCTTGCGTTCGTTCGTCAATGCTTGCGATGCCAGGAGGGCTGCCTTTTTCGCTCTTTCATCTTTGAGGTGGACTTGTTTTCCTTCCACTGGCGCCAGGGGTGGTGCTGGTTTCTTTTCCCTTTCTGCTTTGAGGTGCACTTGCTTTGATGCTGGTGGGGAATGAATTGAGATTGCGGTTGAGTTTCTTTTCGTTGACTGGGAAGAGACTCGCTTTGTCGGATGTGCATTGGTGGAGCGTTCCTTCAGCACATTCTGGCTGCTTTGAGATGGCTGGGTTGCTGTAGTCTCGCGCTTAGGAGATTCGAAATCGAATCCCGCAATGATGTCTGGCGATGACGGGATCACAAGTGTGTTGTTTCCTGGAACACGGCTGGGTCTGTCGATTTTGGGCGTGAGCAGCTGCTTTGGGGTATTCAGATTTGCCTCCGGCAACGAAGGCGGTTCGATGGTTTTAAGTGACAAAGGCGTTGCAGCGACCCATTCGCAGAGACCTTCTTCCCATTTGAAGCCAGAGACTTGGATGCGTCGGCGTGGTGTCTGCATCGTAGCACTCGTTGGGCGTCTGCCAGTGGCGTTCAGATTGTCTGCAAAGTGCTGGTCAATGTTGACACCAGTCTGCTCCGAGTAGGCAAAAGCGATTTCGAAAGCCATTCTGCCCAAGCAATCTCGTTGCTCCACGGCGAGGTCGACTGGCGGGCTCAGGAAGCCCCTTGTGGTGAGTAACAAGGAACGCAGTTCGTCCTCGCTGCTGAAGCGAAAGACGTGATGTACTACGTTGCAAGTGAACTTAACAAAAGTACTTTGATGCTGGAGAATATTCGTGATTAAGTGAGGAATGTGCGCCGTTACGGTATTAGATGTCGCAGGTAGGCCGGCCACGTGAAGGAGTGTGCTGGCCATTACGAATGGATGAACGACTGTGCTCCGTCTATTGTCCTGGCTCTGCAAGACATGAATGGCAATCATGTGAACGATCGTGGCGACGTCAAGGCCCGATGAAGATGTTGTACCGTGAGCTTGTGTGAGCGCAATTGAAACCAGTAATCCAGCAAGACGCGAGAAGATTGGCAGACTCGTCGAGTCAGCTGCTTTGCAGTCCTCAAGAACTGCAATCTCCAAGTATGAGAGGGCTTCGTCCTGACCGGGCCCTCGCACCAACGCCTTTATCATTTCCTTGAGAGGTGCACTACCTGGTCGTAGAGCATCACTGATCCAGACGCAACGATTCTTGATCAGTCCAGCGTGGCCTCGAAGATACATGTTCAGAGTATGGTGCGTCGACCGGAGTTCGTCCAGTTTTGTGATCGCTGGGTGTGTGTCGTCCAACTTCCGTGAAAGCTCTACTGAATCCCGGGCGATCCAGCTTCCAAGAAGACTATCAGCTTCTCGTAGCGCGCCATTCCTACTGCAAGCGCTGATCATCTCTGTGACTCGTGAATCGTGGACCAATTTCTCTTTGACAGCTGCCCGAACATGTTGGACGCACTGCGCTCTTACAACCTCGCGAAGCCCTATCCATCCTGTGTTGCTGTTCGTTCCAAGACTCTCGAGCTCGGCGTAGATGCTGGAGGAAACATCCTCGCTCTCGTCGTCGTTCAATTCAGTCTCTTCCGCCTCGAGAGAGATGTAGTCCGGCACTCGACGTAGACATGAGTTTAGCAGCGATGGTGCTCCTGTGCGTTCAGGAGTGTATTCGCTTGTAGCTGCAAGGAGGCTGCTAAATGCAGTGACAAGATTTCGTTGCGCTTCTTCATTGCTGGATCCGAGTTGAACAGGAAGCTGTCGTGTTCCTTTACTCCTTCCAATTTGCTGATTCCAATTAATATTACTGTTTGGCCGTTCGATGCTCGAGCACTCTTCGGTGGTAAGAAGTCGCTTAACGAATGGTGTCGAGAATCCTGAATCCGCTTTCTTCGTCGCAGGTCTTGAAGGCAATCTTTGCTTGCCAGCGTAGGTTCTTGCAAGTGGTTTCGCTCTCGCTCCCGGTACCCAATCTGGATCGTTTGGTGAAAAGTTTCCAGATCTCCTTGAGGCTGGTGGTGGTGTTTGTTCTTCCAAGTTTTCCAGATTTGCTTGCTGAGAACGCGAGATGTTTTTTGCATTCAAAGGTGCCGCACAGAGTTTTGCTTGTCTCCGTAGAATATTAATCCGCGAAGTAATAGTCCTCAATAGACGATTGCACCTTGCTGCAGTCCAGGGAATGTCCTCACGAATGTTTTCATGAGAGACCCGCTTTCGCTTGGTGGCAAGGCGCTTTGCAGCTTCATCAGCTGTGCAGTCCCAGGCAGCAGCGAGCCCGGCAGTAAGATGCTCGTTGTAATTCATGACTGTTAATGATGTGCATCCCCAAACTCGTCACCAGCGGCGAGTGTATGTTGTCGTCGGTAAACAAATAAAGTCGTTAGCGGGGAGACTTGCCTTTCCGCCAAGGCTGTGCCGCTGCTGTCGGGATGTATAGATTCAAACAAGTACTACTGTATAAGGCATGCTCTTAAAGGTGATGTCTTGTGCAAAAGTATTTATTGATTGATATTAAAGAGGGTATACGCTTGAAACCTGGTGCAAGTGGCAAGTCTCAGTCGGTAACGAAAACGCGTAGGTGTTTGGAGAGAATTGTTCAGCAATGCGGTCTTCCGACCACTGATGTGATTCTAGCCATATCTTCATTGTATTCTACCTGCATTTTGCATTCGTTTCTTACTCCTCCTCCACTTGACGATCTTTAACAGCTCACTTCCGTCTGAAAGCGACCGTGACGATACTCTGGCCCGTCTGCCCACCAAATGTATAGCTGGGATACTTCGCCTCAGCAAAGTATTCAAGCCTGTTCTCTCCTCCCTCAGGCGTAAACCACGAGAACAACTCTTCCTTCGTCCAATTGCAACTTGTCAGGACCAGAAGCCCGCCCTCCTTTATAAGCGGTTCCACTTTTCGCCGGTACGTCTCGCACGAATGCTCTTGTCCTTCTGTCTGCGGCATGAGCGAAATTGCATCAAATGTGCCCTTATCCAGTACCGCGTCAAAACCAGAGCCCAGCCAGCTGCCCGGCTCAGCTCCAAGAAGATCCCATTCCTCAAACCGCACAGCGGGCTCGAGTCCTCTCTGCTCTCCGATCTTCCTCGCAAGCTCGACACTCGCAGGGCTATAATCCACACCCACCATGGGTCCCTCCCACTTTCCCTCTCCATCTTCGTCCTCGCCCTCCCTCAAAGTGAACAGCATGTGTCCATTTCCAGTACCGAGATCCAAGAAACTGCTCGCTTGCTCGTAGGCTTTGTGCAGAAGTCCTTCCTCTTCCAGAGAGTCGAGCAATTTGACTACGGCTTCTTCGGCGCCATTCTCGTCGAACCAGATGGTGCCTTCGTCCTCGGCCGAGGCTGTGTTGTTGTCCAATTCTCTCACGTATGCGGTCTCCCAGCTGGTTTCTGGTGTATGAGCGAGAGTCCATTCATAGCAGGATTTCGTGGCACCTTACATACTACTCTTTCGTTCCCAGCTCGCTAGGGTCGAGCAGTTTACGCTCGGCGGGGTTGGCCATGGTGAGAGGAAAACGATGTACTATTTCGCAATCGTCTTGTTTGGTTCTTGACGAGACTCACTCGGCTGCAAGGCAAGACTAGGATTATTACTCGTTGCGAATTATTGAGCTGGCGCATTCGGCTCAAAAAAGTTAAGATCGGCTTCCGAGGTGTGACGAAAGCCTAATCCGCTTCCTTGGAACTGCGCCTGGCACAGACCCAAGAGTGCGACTCTCACAAACATACACCGACCCATTGACCACTACCTGCTGTACATATTCTCTTGTTCTGCCCAGCAGTGCCGTACATACTTCTACCAACATTCGTTCCAACATCCATTCGTTTCAACCATGTCCCACTCCGAGCGCCTTGGAGGCCATGGTACGCATAGCAACCCACCAAATAAACACCCTCCACCCAGCACCAACTAACCCTCGCGCAACACAGCCTTCAACCACCGCACATCCATAGATGCCGAGCAAGAATATGACCGTCTCCGCGACCTCGCGCGCAAAGAGCAAGGCCAGCACCAGTCCTTCGCCGCCCGCTCGCAACAAGCCTACCAGGCCGGCGACGGCGCCGCAGCAAAGGACCTCTCCAACCAAGGCAAGCGCCACGCCGCCAAAGCGGACGAATACAACAAGCAAGCCTCCGAGTTCATCTTCCGCGAGAACAACGCAATGGGCAAAGTCGACGCCGACACCATCGACCTGCACGGCCAATTCGTTGAAGAAGCCGAGGAAATCCTCGAGCAGCGCATCCGCTACGCCCAACAGAACGGCCAGCCGCACTTGCACGTTATCGTCGGCAAGGGAAACCACAGCGCCGGGCACGTGCAGAAGCTTAAGCCTCGCGTCGAGAGGATCTGCCGCGAGCTGGGCCTCGAGTACAACACGGAGCAGAACGAGGGCAGAATCTATGTCGACCTGAAGCAAGGCGGCGGAGGACATGGCCCGCCGCAAATGCCGGCTTTCGATTATGGCAAACAGCACCAGCCGCAGCATGCGCAGTACGGCCAGCCGCACCACACGACGGCATACCCGATGTCGGGCGGGTACCCGGGCCAACAGCAGCAGCCGATGCAGTACGGAGGCTACCCTGGAGCACAGCAACAGCACCACCAACCCCAGCAGCAGATGGACTACCAGGATCCGCAGCAGGGCAAGGACGAGGGGATCAAGTGCTGCGGCATCAAGATTTGTGTGGTCATGTAGGGAGTTCGTTGGCTATTTTGGTGCAATGTGTACATACGAGATTGGGAGTGCGCTGCTGGGCAAGGCACTATGCGATTTGATTTTGATACCCTGAATTTGTTTTTGGAAAGGGAAAAGATGCTGGGTGGGTGTAGTTACAGATAAAAATATGATTTGTTGATTGTGATAGTTGCTTGATATATTGGAAGCGCTTATGTTTTTGAACAATCATGGACCCAGTATACGCTACCCAAAGACCCTACTCCAAAAACCACTTGGGAACTTCTGGCCCCCAAACAGCCAGACTCTCATCGCCAGCCATGCCCCAGCCCACAGGCGTGTCCTTGTTGACCAAATCTCCGTCTGCGTAGTGCTCGATCATGTTGCCTGTCGTGTCCCACCCTGTAGATGATGAGTTAGCACGCTGTCATAACACATCATAAGAAACCAAACAAACGCAGAACTCACAATAATCAAACAGCTGCGATCCAAGGATATGCCTCCCAATCCCCCAAACGCTCTTATACTCCTTCCCAGCCAACCACTGATGGCCCAAATGCTGCGTGTCGTAATCATGCACCTCAAAACTACAATGATGCACATGCGCGGTAGGATTCGAGCTCATGAAGAAAGTATGATGATCGACAGGCTCATCACCACGATCGATGTGTGCAAAAACCGCCACGTCTTTGGTCTTCTTCTTGCCGCCCTCGCCCTCGCCGGTAGGAACGTAGAGGAAATCCGTCGGAGCGAAATTGAAATTCCTCGTGTACCATTCCAACTGCGCCGGGAAATCTTTCACGCACAACCCGTAGTGACCCAGTTTGTGCACGGCGGCAGGACCGGGTGTGAAGCGGTTGAATTTGCGCACGCGAGGTTTGTCGTCGCCCTCGTAGTTGTAGATGACTTTCTTGGGATAATCGTGCTTGGGCGCGGGAGCAGCGCCGTGAATGAACGAGACCGGGAAGCCTTCAGGATCGTGCAATGTGACTATGCGTCCGCCGCCTGGCGAGTCGGATAACTCTTCTATGGGACCCGCGCCGGGGATCTTCGCAGCCTTCTCCAGCTCAGCAGCGGATTCGACCTCGAAGACGCCGCCGAGGAATTTCTTCTCGCCTTTCTGCGCGTAGTAGACGTATTGGTCGGGCCCGTAGCCGCGGTACCAGACCTTGTCCTCGGTGCGTTTGACGACGTGCATGCCAAAGTCCTGGAGGAAGGTGGTGATTTCGTCGAGGTCCGGATGCTGGTAGCGCATGTGCGAGAGCTTGACCATTTGCACGCGCTGGGCATTGTCGATTCCCACGCGGTTGTAGTAGTTGAGGAGAGGTTCTGATTCGTCGCCTATGGCTTGTTTGTCTGGGATGGAGGCGCCGGCGTTGGGTTTGAGGCCGATTTCTTGAGAGGTGCCGTCGGCGGCTGTGATGGTTACGGGTCTGCTTTGGTCGTATTGGGTGGTTTGGTTGGTTGGGTTTTGAGTCTCAGCCATGGTCGGTTGGTGTTTGGGTGTGGAGCTGTGTTGAACAGAGGGTGGTGGGAGTGGATCTGACAGGAGATGCCATTGTCGTGGTTATGTATTTGGTCTGAGGTTCCAAGGAGCTGCATCACACTGCCGTCCCTCCGTCGTCCCACTGTCCCCCGCAGTCGGTGCATGGACGAGTGGGTTGTTTCAACTCCCGAGATGCCCTTAGCTGGGGCTGAGTGGCGGTGGGTGGTGACGTGCCTTTCGGCAATTGTGCCCGGCGTCTGACCTGATCACTCTTCACAGCGCTCTCAAGCATTCATAGTCAAGATGTGTCCATACACCCAGTATACTTCTGGGGCGAGAGAGAGAGCTCATTCTCAAGATACATCAATAGAACATGGTAGATTTACCGAATGCCAATTGTTGATACTGTTGTTCATTCTTTTAACCTAGCTGATACAACCCGCTATCCCTACCCAAGAAGGAGCATTGTGCTCTACCTCTGCCCAGCTTCCGAAGACATTATACGTAAACAATTCCTAGCATACTCCGTAATAACCCTTCATCGAATTCCACTTACACCCTATCAGGGCTGACGCTGCGGCTCCCATATCCACTATCTCCTTCCTCCCAGCCACCGGCTCTCTTCGCCACGGACAGACAACAGTCGACAATCTTCGTCCTCTCGTCCTTGCTCAGTCCAGCATTGCGTCCAGCGGATGTGCCGACCCAGACGCGTAGGCTGCATGCAATCTCTTCCAGACCCTGCAAAGAGGCTGTGACCTGGCGATCTGCGCTCAAAGCCCGCAGGAGGCGGAAAGTGCTGACTGCCGTAAGCAGCGTAAAGTGCTCGGGCGCAAGGTGCAGGGACGCAAGCGCTTTGGCTGCTTTTGAGCGAGCTGTGACTGATGCTGCGCTTGAGGAGAGGGAGATCACCTTCGCAAGAGTAAGCGCCGCACGAACCTCAGGTGAGGCCGGAGCGTGGTTCACGAGATTCACTGGGCTGTTGGGCGATATGACTGGCAGAGCGTCCAATGCCGTGACGATATTGGCTTCGCGGTTGTTGTTTGACAAGACAGCCTTGGCAGCGAGCGCACGAGCTTGAGTTGCAGACGCAGGAGGTGCAATGCTTATGGCGAGTCCGAGGTAGTACTCAATGTCAAAACGAGAGCGGCCGCTGCTGAGTGCATCGGCAAGAGTCTCGTCGATAAGGATGTTCGCGTACCAGGCGGCGACAGCATCGAGAGGCGAGCGAATAGCATGGTCTTCGACGACGCTGTCTCTTGCAGCGTTGGGAGTCAAACCATGAGCGGATGGTTTGTTCCAGGCCAAGTTCCACGCGCGCTGAATCATCTCGTCGCTAAGCACTTCATCGCAATCGAGTTCGACAAGTCTAGCAAGGTGGTCAGGCAGAGTGTCCACTTCATCGTCAGGTCCCGGACGGCCCTGTGCTTTTGCGTGGAGCAGCTCCTTCTGTTGTTTGCGAGCGGAGTCCCAGTAGATCTTTCCGACCTTTTCGGTAAATTGCTTGAACATGACCAGATTGCCGTACCCAGCATTGGCCACCTCCCAGAAAAAGACACGGAAATGAACAGCCTTTTGCGCAAGCCTAGTTGGAGAATCCGGCAATGTACCGCTTGCCATGAGGGTCAAAAGCAAGCGGTAGTAGCTAACTTCGGCATCGCCACCCGCAAGCTGAGCGTCGATGGCGATGTCCCAGGCTTTAATACGAGCAGCTTCCTCCTCCTTGTTCGCTCCGGTGACAGCAGTGAAAGTCTCGGATCCAATTACGCGACGCACAGAGAGCTTCAGCATCTTCGCCGCCACTGCAACGACTTCAAGCAAGAAGTGCCTTGGAATCCATACAGACTGCACAGCTGTGAGCCAAGCTTTGCGGCGAACTTCCACAGGTGAGGCCAATGATGGAGCTTGGGGCAAGCGGACGACGGGTCTTGCCTTTTGTTTCTTGCCAGGAGTAAATGTGAGAAGCGGTGCCAGAAGATACATGACAGCGCCGAAGATTAGTAACACTTTGAGTAGAGGAAGGGCGCCCTGTCCTGATAGTGCAGTAGGCGACGTGAAAGATGATTCCGCGCCACGTCTGAACAGGTGGTGCATTCCTGGGACAGCAGCGAGGCCGTGAGATGAGTCCGATCCAGACTGCGACTCGCTGTAGCCTTCCATCATCATAAGTCCAGCCATGGAGCCAAGCATGACCTTGTTCATCAGCCCACCTTGAGCATTCTGGCCTGGACGGTTCTGTGCCTCAGCAGGAGGGTTCGGAGGGCGATTGTAGCTAGGCTGTCCCTGCTGTTGCATGTACTGCTGCTGCATCGTGTTGGGGACGTTAAGGTATGCTTGGAGGCCGTTTTGAGAGGCTGTGGACATCTCCCTTGGTCTGACAGTTCCGTTAGGTGGATCAGCATTGGCTTGCGATTGGCGATTAAGAGCCTTGCCAAATGCTGCCTCGACTGAAGCTACGCGAGCTTTGAGCTCAGCCATCTCCTTTTCCATTTTCTGATTCCTCTTCTCTAGGTGCTTGATGTACTCAGTGGCCTTCGCCATGATAGTAGCCTTGTTGAGCTTGTGCGCAGGTGCGAGACCTTCAAGGTCCTCGCCGTCCTCTCCATCACGGCCCATAGCACGCAATGCGGGAACACTCTGCCTCAGCTCCACAATCTTGTCATTGAGATTATTGCGATACCGCTTCTCAATCACATTGTGCGATGTCTTCTTCACTGGCGGTTCGTCTCCGTCCTGGGAGTCGCCGTCGTTCTTGACCTCCTGATCCACTTCGGCCTTCCTCTTGCGGCCACCTTTCTTCTTCGGTGGGTCTGGTGATGGCTGTGATGAGAGACTCGTTCGCTTGTTGGTTGTTGATTCTGGGCTGTGGTGGAGACTGGGGGTGTTGACTGAGCCCGGGCCGCACGAAGACATCTGGTATGGTTGGTCATTCGACATGGCTGAGAGAGCTGCCAGATCAAGGTCGTCCTCGAGAGGCGCATTCGAAGGGAGAGGCCAGAGAGAGCCATTGGTGTCAATCTTCTGCGACTGTGGCAGCCCAGGCTGGCTAGTAGCAGTCATCCCGAAGTCGAAAGTACTAGTCGTATCCTGAGGGTTGCCAAAATTGAAGGCATCGTTTCCAGGGAAGGTGTTGCCGAAGTCAAGGCCATCTTCGCCCATGATTAAGGGTGGCGCGTTAGATCCGTCTATGCCGAGTTTATCAAAATCACCAGCAGGGAAGACAGAGGTTTGAATGGGCGAGTCATTCTTGCTGGAGCCGGCGACTGAGAAGTCATTCTCGGGCGAAGTTGAGTCGGCGGCGGGATCCCAGCGCAGCCAGTCTTCCCAGTCCTCGTTATTCTGGCCGAGCTGCGCATCGAAAGTAGAAGTGAAGTCGGGTTGCCAAGTGGAGGAGTCCATCATTGTGGCCAGCCAGGTAGCTGAAATGTCGTGTGCGACCAGGTAGGGTTATAGACACGAAGAGTGACAGTCGTGGTGGCGTATCAGTGTTGGGGCGTTGGGTGCGGAGGGCTTAAGCGATTGCTGGAGGGTGCTGTGCGCATACCAGCATGGCCTTTGTATCACGCGTGCAGAAGGCAGAGAGACAGGCACAGGCAGCGAATATTATTGTCAGTGAGAGTGGGCGCGCGAGGTGTGAAAATCAGGGTGCAGGCAGTAATGATTGCAAAGGGTCGCGAAACAGCAGAGCCAGCGGTCAAACAACGGCAGCCGAGCGTTCCGTGTGAGAAATGGCACGATGTTCTCGAGTCGAACCATTCTCACTTTCGCTCAGCCCCTTCTTCCCTTCCCTTCCCGCCGCCGTTTGTGTGGGGTGCAGCTCACTACACTCCTTGGCTTCCGCAGGGCTGGCTGTGAACCTGCTCATCATTTGCCTGGATGATAAGGTAATTACTGCGAGGAGCATACAGATGCTGACCTGAAGTAAGTGGCTGAGTTCTCAAGAGTCAATCAGATCTCAAGCTATTTCAAGCACGGAATGCTCGTCTTCCGCAAAATCATATATCATAGGTATCATCTTCTTCTCAACACAGCCTCCACCCAGCACTTCCACGTTCGCACCCTCGTCACCCCATCAATGACCCGAACCACTATTTCGTAATCCCATACCCCAAGACGTTTCCCAGCTCAGCCACTTCGGCATGATCCCTTGTGTTCTGCATCCGATGACACCATTCCAAATGGCCATCCACGAACACCCACTCGCCGCCATTTTGGCTGTAGTCGCCACCTTTGAACATCCCAGTACCGGCAGAGATCATGTTCGACATGCTCTTCAGTGTGCCACCGAGTATGCTTGAATGGACATAGCTAGGTCTTTGGCCACCCATGGAGAGACTAGTCGTCATGCCAAGTTTCATGTACAAAGCGCGAGACGGGTCGCAGTAAATGTCAAAAGGCGTACCGGTGCGACTTTTGTAGCCTGCGATGGCTGATGGTTCGCCACAGCCGACTATAATCAAAGTGCTCGGCGGATTGATGCGCTGGAGGTCTCGAGGCGGGAAATGTTTGGTGAGGTCGCGCACATAGTCTTCGCAGTGCTATTTATTGCCCGGTCAGCTTCAGCGATAGGCCTCCGCTCTAGTACAGCAATCGCAACTCACGCCGCAGAAGAAGTGTCGAATGAACACAATTACATGTCTACCCTCGTTGTTGTAGAGTTCTCTGAAAGGCGTTTCTTTGCCACTCTCGTCCAACACTGAAAGCTCTCCGGCTTCGTCCAGGGTCTTCTGATCTGGTTTTGTGTGGCCTTCGCCGTGTGTTTGTGCCATGGCGTGGGTAGGGATGGAGCGATTAGGGGCGAGGGTTCAGTCTTGGATTCGGTCACTGATATGTATTGTATGTACGGTAGATAAAGAAAGTAAGGGTTTTGGAGAAGGGCAAGAATATGAAGACGCGGCTTGTGATCGCCCTTGCCTGCCTGCCTGCAAAAAGCAGCTCGTATTCGCCTTGTAATAATAATACATTCACCTTTCTACCTCGTCGACATCCATATTGTTGCAACAATACAGCAACACGCCTCTGAATATCCCGCACGCAATCAGGCGGTGACGAATGTTGCAGAAAGTGGACACCTTAATGCATGCCAGGTCGCGATAACCGCCGAAGCGTCCACATGAGCTGTCTCTCGCGCATCGCCGAGTTAGGCCGCCAAGTCCAAGTCCTCATCCTCCTCCGCAAGTCCGCCGCCGCTATCAAAGCCGCTGCGTGCCTGTCCGTCACACCACAGCCTCGCAACTCACCTTACCCTGCACCACCCACATACTCTTGAGAACATCTCAGTCGCATGCGATGTTCTCCTCCAAATTGACGCGGGCTGCCAACCGCGCCACCGCCATCACCAGCGCCTCGCCATCCCCCGCCCAGCGGACCGCATCGCAATGCTTTGCTACAGCCACCCAGCAGCGTAGGCCTCATCAGCGACGACAGTCCAGCAGCAAGGCCAGCTGCCCTCCCGACAGCAGCAACAAGCCTGCGCCTGCCGCGAAGGCTGCCGAGTCTGCGGACAACACTGCCCATGCCTCTCCCGCGGAGAAGACCCCCAAGAGGGCGAGCAGGATGAAGAGGACGCAGGTTGAGAAGAGCGCCAAGGGCAAGGAGGAGGCGAACCAGTTCGCCGGCCTGCCTGCTGTGCCTGATACCAGACATGTTGGAGAGAAGGGTATGGCATATCTTGACAATTCACAGGGTGAACATGAACTAACGTCTCTTTCAGACTTCTGGCTTTCAACTTTCTTCAGCTTACACCATCCGTTGTCTCTGAACAACCCCATCCCTCCACCCGCATCGGAGGAAACCTTCAACAGCATATTCGAGTCGAAGCCTCAAATGGACGTCTGGGAAAACGGCAACTCAGCAGAGAAGAGACCCGAAGATGTGATCATTGCCTTGCAAGAGACTATTGAGAGCCTCGAGGGCACTGGTGTGGCAGGAGAGGAGGCAGGTGTCAGATGGGAGGTTCTCCAAGAGAGTTCAAGCAACAACGGCACCAAACACCTGGACGGCCCGCCCAAACCGAGGACCATCGATGACCTGGTCAACCAATTCAGACCTTTCCAGCCGCCTCCTCCACCCCAGGCTTTCCCTCTCGAGACGAAGGCATCCGAGAAGAAGCGCGCGCGCTCCGCAAAGCCCAAGTCCAAGCGCTTCCAGACAACCATCGAGATCACCGAGTCGACCGCCGCCGACGGCCACAAGACCTACACAGCGTCCCAGGGCCCTATGGTCCAGATCGCCAACACCAAGGAGAGCAACACAGTGGACGTGACCGCTAGCACCTCCACTCGCCAACCGCACCAGCCTTTCCTCCAGCGCGCATGGCGCAAACACCAGGCCCACTTGCAATCGCAGCGCAAGAACAACCTCTCCGTCTCCGCAGCCGTCGCCAACCCTCTGCGCCACATCCGCCGCGCGCCCACGCCCGGCCACCGCAACACCCAGATGCGTCTGATCTCCGTGAAGCGCCAGAGGAAGCTGAAGATGAAGAAGCACAAGTACAAGAAGCTGATGAAGCGCACCAGAAACTTGAGGCGCAGACTAGACAGGAACTAGAAGAGCAGCTGACGAGGCGGTATCTTATCGGTCTTTTTTTGTGTTTCTTTCTCTCCTCCTCGCACACACATGCGCATCCTGTCCAATTCCCTTCCAGCATTGCTTTGTTTTTTCTTGGTGGCGTTGTTCTTTTCTAATACTTGTCGTCGGTCCCTTGTGGAAGATCTAAGGACTTCCTGGGAACGTGGTTTCTGACAAACGGAATGGAGCGCGGCGTAGAGTAGGTAGCATATCTCTTTCGGCTGCTCGGTGGCTGATTGGAATACAACTCACATATCCTAGGTCTCGTTCTTCAGGCGATCACTGTACCATCTGTGTGAAAAAAAAAATCCATAGTGTGACTTAATGCTGATGCTCTTCACAGCCTCTGCTAGTGCACTTGTTGCACATGAATTGTTCGATCTCTAGGCAGTGACATGGCCAGGAGCGAGCGAGCAATGCATGTGGGAGTCAATCCCTAGCACAGGTTCGAGGGCATGTGACATCGCAAGTGATGTTCACTGGCAAACGGTCTGGGACTGAAGCTGGCCTTCTCTCCTTCCCTTCAGCGCAGATGTCAGTTGTGCTTCGCCGTACCATGAACAACACCTACACACCAGCATCCCAGGATGTCTTCTCTTACGGGGTCGAGGGACAAGCGTGCGCGGAGAACCTCGTCCTCCATGATAGCTGCGCCAGGCTCCAGCAGCGCACCACAATTCGAAGACGTGAGGATATGGAAGTCGGTGATACCGAAGTAAGTGGCAGGCTTACACATAGCCCCACAGCACTTGTGACATTGTTGACAGGCCATACAGATTAGGCACGGCAAAGACGACTATTCTCGTCGGTTATGAAGGGAACACCAGAGAATTCATCGTCCACACGGATCTCCTCAAGCGCCACTCGAAGCTCTTTGACGGGCCCTCATTCCCCGAGATTTTTGAGGAGAACCAAGTGCGTCTGGCTCTGCACTCGCCCGGGGAGTTTGAATTTTTCTGCTCTTTCATCTACACCGGCAAAGTGTACTCGATTCTCGAAGACTGCCATTACGAGCGCGAATGGAGAGCTCTGGCAAAGCTCTGGGTGCTGGCCATATCGCTACAGTCGGACACTTTCAAGGATGCCGTCGTAGATGCATTCATGCACCTGCGAGTCACGCAGAACCGGCACCCGGCAAGGATGCACGAGAAGCTCTCGAGACACTTCCACGAACCCTCCGGGCTGCGGACGCTTTTGGTCGACTTCGCTTTGGCGGATTGGCAGGGTGAGGACCAGGGAAAGCGCCCTCTCAACGGTGATTGTCTGCCTTTCTACCAGCATCTCATGACGGGACTTAGGGAACTTGCGGAGGGAGAAAACAGCTTCGCCGTTCTGCACTGCCGGCTGGAACGCAAGAGCAACTGCCGATACCACGAGCATGACCCGGCGGAGCCGTGCTATAAGCAACTTTGTCCAACATCGTGCGTAGACGTGCGTTGCAAGAGAAATGAGATGCCCGAGTAAGACCAGAATCGACCGCAGGAGGCTTGACATGTATGCTAACTATGATGACTAGCATTGGCACCATGATGCTAGAAGTCCACGTTGGCGCCCAAAACGACATCGACCACTTCCTCGTGCACGCGGAACTCGCCACCCGACACTCAAAGGTCATCGCCACGGCGCTCAAGAAGTGCTGGAACGAAGGCAAAGAACGCGCCCTGCAATTTCCAGAAGTGTCACCAGAGACCTTCCAGGGCTTCTACGACTTCGTCAACACCGGCCGCATCAGCTTCTCCATCAGCGACGACGCCGAAGATCAAGACTGGAGCCGCATCGCCGACGCCTGGCTTCTGGGCGAGTTCCTCGACAGCACTTCGTTCAAGGACGCCGTGGTCGACGCCATGATTGCTTGCATGTGCGCCACGGGCAAGACGCCCACGTCCATGCACCACCGAGTCTACGCGGGCAGCGTGTCGCCTTCGGGCATGCGCACGCTGCTCGTCGATGTGGCTGTCTTCGACTGGTCTCCGACGACTCTGGCAGAGCAGCCCGACGAGTCGAAGTGTGCCGCGTTCTTCAGAGACGTCGCAGTGGCTGAAAGGCAGCGGAGTCGGTCACGAGGAGTCTGGCGCACTGCGCCTTACAAACGGGCCTATATAGCTTGCCACTATCACGACCATGGAGCGGACGAATTGTGTTACGAGCAACTGGTTGCCGAGCTGGGACAATAGCTCGGGCGCCTAATACGTTGGAAGACTCTCGGTTCTTTACGTGTCCACGCCCAACACAGTCCGTACAAATCGCTGCTCATCTCGGGTGGCGAATATCAGCAACACCATTTATACCGAAACATGAGACTCGACTAGTAGTCAAACCTGGACCAAACTTTGAATATAGAGCTGGTTCACACGCAAGGAGTATACATTGGAGATCTTTACTGCAATGGAGAAAATTTCCCTTTCAGTTCAAATACATATCAATCAACAGGTTCAATCAAAGTCCGTCAATCAATCATTCGTAAATAACCGTCCGCCCATCTCGATGATTCGTATGCCATGTGCCACCAAATGACCTTAGACCCTTCCTACCAAGATAAGGTGATAACAAATAAATAAAAAACAGACCTCCAACCCAAATCAAAGATCCCACAGAACCATTCCCGCTCTTCTCAAAGAAAACCCCCTCATAGGTAGAAAAAGAGAAAATCATGATTCCTACATTCCTTCCCCCTCTCGCTGAAAAATCAGAATTCTCCGTATGTACAAAAACCAAACAAGAAAAACAGACCTCATCATCACACATTCGCCCGAGCCGTCAACTGCGACTCCCTAAACTGCTCCCAACCCTCCGGGTCCTGCTCCTGCAGCGCTCTCAAATCCTCCAGATTCGCGCCCACCTTCTCCAGCACGGCCTTCCAGCCGATCTTCTCGACGAGCGGGCCCAATTCATCACCCGGCGTGCTCTCCAGCCGCTCCTTGAGAACGTCCAAGCGCTGCTGGTGGCTTTCTGCCGCGGCGGGGGAGGCGAGTGGGGTTTCGCCGTCGGCGGGACCGTGGCCGTTGACGGGCGTTGTGCCTGCGGGTGAGGAGGGTGTGAGGTCGACGACTTCGCGGCGGAGGTGTTGGCCGAGACGGTGGAGGCGGCCTTCTTCGAGGGTGAGGGCGCGGGAGGCGAGCGAGGCGTCGCTGTTGTGGCGCGACATGGCGGGTTTGAGGCCTTCGTCGTCGGCTTCGTCGGGGTCGAGGGGGAGGTTGAGCAGCTCGGCGCGCTCGGAGGGGTTGTGTGGGGAGGAGAAGGAGGAGGCGAGGGAGGTGCTGGCTTCGGGAGGTGTGGTGTTGTTGTTGTCGGGTGCGAGGCGGGTGTCGGGGAATTCTTCCTCAAAGCGCTGGATCATGCTTAGAAGGGTTTGGTCGAGGAACATCAGGCGTCGGTAGGCCATTTCGTCGCCCGCGGTGGCTTCTTTGATGAGAGCTGGTTGGAGACGGGTGCGGATTTTGCGGGCGCTATTCAAGAGGTCTTTGCTCATTTGTTTGGCCTTTGCGTTGCCCTCTTGGTCCAGGCCTGCGGTTGAGCTTGTCCGCTCGCCGCCACCAGGTGTGCGTGGGCCAGAAACTGGTGTTGATGGTCGGCTGGTCTTGCGCATGTCGTTTGCTTTCTCGCCGAGCACGTACTGCAAGGCTTTGACCACACCGGTGCCACCAACGATATAATCGTCGTCTGGTGCTGGGTCGTCGTCGTCCGCGCTCTGAGCACTGCCATCAACATGACCGACAAGATGCATGAGGACATCAGGCACGACGACACCCTTGATGTGCTCTTCGCCGCCATGAGGAGCGGTCAGTGAGGCTGCAGCGTTTGCAGTAGCATCCGTGTCTCCCGTAGCTTCCGCAATGGCGAAATGCTCCATGTTGCGCAGCGAATAAGCGACAACTTGCTTAGCAAGCGCTTTGACGATTTCGTTGCTTTCTGGGCTCGGGACCTGTGCTATGTCAGTGATGTGCATCAATCGTGCTGTGGGACAAGAACAACTTACATCAATATCAATGCAAATAAGCGTTTTGCTCACTCTCACCGCCGTCATCAAACTAGCATAGAGCGCACACGCCTCCTCTTGAGCAGCCTCGTCAGTCGCGTGTGAGAGAGCCTTCAACTGCGGGTTCTCGAGAATGCTCAAATGCGCGAGTCTAGGACCTTCGGGCAAAACCTCCGCCAAAGCAATCGCCTGCTTCGTGGACATTCCCACATCGCTGAGATGTATGCGCTTGAGTTCTTGCATTTGAGGAATGTACCGTCTAAGCAAGGATATTGTTCCATTATCCTCTCCGCAGAGATCTTTATTGTGGCTGAGATCGATGAAGCGGAAATTGGGCAGTTTGACCAGCGCCGGGAACAGAGGTTTGACGCTCGTGGTATCCAGGTTACAGTCCGCAAGACTCAAGCCCCAGCAGGGAGTGTCAGGTTTCTCGATGAATGTGTCGGCGATCTTACTCAATTTGCCACGGAGGTCGTTGCCGCCCAGGTCAAGGCCGTGGCATACACCAGACCGGATGTAGTGGATCACGTACTCGAGGCCTTCGTCCGTCAGTTGATTACCAGCAAGACCAAGCCTTGAGATGCCACACATCATGGCTCCGTCGACAATCTTGCGCAGATGTTCAACGGTAAGACCACATTCCGACACGCTCAGCTCTTCCAAATGCGATCCACCCAGCCGTTCGCTGAGGCATTTGTACAGAGTTTCCGCAGCATTCAACTCCTGGCCGGTTGGTGGGGGGGACTTTTCGGGATTCTTCTTCGCAGCCAAATGCGCACTCAAAGGCATGGTTTCAGGGAATTGGTTCATCGAAAGATCGACCGCCTTGATAGACCTGCACATGTAGAGGAACAAACTGATGTGCTTCCAACCAAGACGCGTTACGCGCGGGTTGTTTTTCAGAGAGATCTTCTCGACAACACCCGAGCGTTCTTGTCGTGAAGGTGGCGGGACCAGGCGCTCACGATGCTTGGGACCATGATTCTTACGTCTTGTCGGCTCCGGTTTCTTCGCGGCTAACAGTCCAGCAAGGACGACTCGTACGCCTTCGTCGTTAAGATCTGCGTCCTCCATAATCAGTCGTTTCACAGGAACAACAGCCAGCCAATCTCCGAGTGTGACCACGTCAGCAAGCTGCAGTCGCGAGCCGGTCAGATCCAGACATCCGACAACTCCAGGTTCGTTGACCACAGCACACTTCGGTGACATAAGCTGCTCCGTAATCCGCTTCAAAATCGGCGTCTCGCGAAGCTGGCAGCATCGTCGGTAAATTCGCACAGGATCGGTAGTAGGTCTGTCTTGTTTTGTAGGAGTGGGTACAAGTGGATTCGGCGATGCATTCGCAGCGCCATTGGGCAAAGATCCAGCCAGCGATCCCTTCTCGCTATCGTCGTCGTCATCCTGCGCAGTCATCTCGACAGGTATTGACCCGTTCTCTTGCGCTCTTCGAAGTTTCTTCTCTTTCCGTTCCTTGCGCTCGATCTCTGACCTCTTCTTCTTCTCTTTCTTCCTCGTCATGCCTTGCGCGCCATCGTCCAAACTTCCAACAGTCGGACTTCCAGCCGCATCCTCTTGTTGTGCGGGAGCGCCAGCAGGTTCGCCGTTCTCTTTGTTCTCGTGTCCAGGTACAGGCACAGCCTTGGATTTGGCCTCCAGGGTCGGCTCGCCTTGCTCATCCTTCTCTTCGGTAATAGCATCCGGATGCTTGAGTGCCTCACCTTCGGCACGCTCCTTAAGTTTGACGTCCTTTTTCTTGCGCTTCTTCTGCGCGTCGTCTTCCCCCGCGTCGTCAGTATATTTTGGACCTCCAGCAATTTCCACATCAACGCAAAACGACACGCGCCGCAGTTTGCTCTGATCCAGCTCCGGCACAAGACATCTCTCGCGATTAGGATCAACATTCAAGACCTTCCGAGGACACACGCCGCCGTTACCTTGTACTTTAGGTATGCCCGAACTCTGAGAAGCCGACGAAAGTTTTCGCGTGAGCGAAGAGAAGAACGATCCAGAATCCTTAGGCTTCGAGGGAATGTACGGTTCAACACTTTCCGCCTCTTCGGGAGCTTTCTGCGCGCCAGCCGTAGCGTTGCCGTTAGGAGCTGGTGGCGATTTAGGCGGTGTCTGCTGGGGAGCCGGAGCCGGTCGTTGCGGCGTTGATTGTGACGAGAAGCGAGAGCTGATGTTGTTTATCCATGAAGGTCTCCTGGACGCTCGAGGTTCTTCATTACTGCTCTTATCGGCGCTGCTCCCGCGACTCAGAATGTTCGGTCGCTTGCTGGGCTGGTTCTTGCTCGGTGTCGTCGAAGAGGGAGGCGTTGGCGTGCTCGGGACGGCAGGTTCGGAGTTCTGCTTGGGTTGCGATAATGAAGGCGGCGTGACGTGCGAAGGCGCCGGTTTCTTGCTCGGATCGGAAGAAGTGTGATTGTGGTTGGTCTGAGCGGGCAGGTCGCCGTTGGTGGGCGCCGGAGGCTTGACTTCTTTGGTGACGGACGAAGTAGACGAAGCGTGTTTGCGCTGCTGGTTCTCTTGGAGAAAGTCAGTTTGCTTGTTGATATGGTCCGACGGCGCGGCGCATAATGGGTGTGGCTGCTCATGCGACAGCCCGCTGGCTTGCTTACCCTTGTTCGGAGTGTGTAGCCAGGAAACGTCGACGCCGTGAACCTGATCCATGGTGGTGGGAAGGGCAGTCGCAGACTAGCTGCCCGCGAGTGGAAGTGAGGGCAAAATGGTGGAAAGTGAAGGATCAGTGACAATTGGGCATGTTGGAGTAGGAAGTAGGAGAAGAGCCGATGGGCGCGGCGGCAGAAGAGGTTAGGATGAGGTCAGCGCGTGGGCTGGCCTGGCCACTGCTCGAGACTTTGCCGCTTGCCCCAGACCCAGCGAGGCTCGAAGGAATATAAGGGAAAGCTCTAATAAGTTATCACGGCGGGCAAGCTTCTATATGCAAGGCCAAGAGATATGCAAGAATATAATTAAGCAATACAGAAATCACATCTCTTCTCGAAGATCAAAAATCACCAAGACTCCCTAACAACCTCCCACCTGCCTCACTTCATACACACTACGTGCCGTCAGCAGCCGTCCCTGCCATTCGGCACTGACACCATCATACCCGCTATGAGGTACGGAGACCGTAGTGCGAGTGCAGAAATTGGCCCATGCATAACTCCAGTCCGGAAGAGCTAGCAACGAAACAGACTTCGCGACTGGGTCGACTACTACTATGATAATGATAATAATCCCACACACCCACGGACCAAGCAATACACCGAGAGCCGGAGAGCGAGAGACGAAGCACAAGCACAAAGCACACCATAATTCTCCACCATCGCATATCACCAAGCCCATGCAGCAGAACAGACAGAAATCCCAACAATTGCCTTATTAAACACACCCTAAAGATACCAATATACAAGGCTACCTACCTATCAAAACCCTTGATTTCAAATCTCGCCATAACATTCCCCCGTCCACCCTTCCTCACCTCCTACCACTACTCTCTCCAACCTCTCACTCGAAAAGCAGCAAAACCCCCCATCCGTTTGATCTACCCATCCACATCCACCCCTCGGCCCTTCGACGGCCCTCCGGACAGAGAGTGGGGGATATTCGTCTCTCGGTGCTCGGAGACTCGT
Organism: Cladosporium sp. MBC 237; assembly: GCA_030772445.1. Classification (NCBI taxonomy): domain Eukaryota; kingdom Fungi; phylum Ascomycota; class Dothideomycetes; order Cladosporiales; family Cladosporiaceae; genus Cladosporium; species Cladosporium sp. MBC 237. The sequence continues at coordinate 260,459 of JAPHCH010000111.1, forward strand.
AATTGGAGAAGCCGTGAAACCAAAGTCTGCGCGTGCGTGCCGATCAATTTCATCATCATTATCAATGTTACCTCCTAGCAATTCCTGTAAACCACCTGACGTCTTCCTACCCACGCTGCCTTGACTAGAAAAAAAAAAATAGAAAAAGGACGGTAAGAAACTGGAAAGGTCGCTAGGTACTGTCGCTGCTGCTTGGACAGTGTGGATGTGGATGTATATCATTCCGCGAGGTAAGGTGAACGGTAATGATGATAATAATAATAACAAGGTCACGTTCGACGATCACGTCCAAGTAAGGGCAAAAAAATCCCTAACAACGGGAACCAAAATACATATATCTTCCTACCTTAGTCAATACCGTACATTTGTTCAACCTCCCTCCCTCACACCTTCACAACCACATCTTCTCGATGCTCAAAAGCCACAGACACTCCGGTTCACAAAGAAAGAAAAAAGAGAGAATCAATAAACAAATATAATAACAATAGAAGTCTGTATGTAAAAGAGAAAAAGGATTTCCGCCTCAATTCGAAGAAGCCGTTTGTATAATAGCAGTAGTCCCTCCCCCTTCCATCACCTATTGGACGCCTCTCATAATAGCACAACAAAAAAGAAATCCCCCCGATCACGCTCGAAGGAAACATAGGGGAGGCGCGGAGAGGAACAAGCGAGAAAAGGGGGGTTGTAAGTGGGAGGAGAAAGGAAAGGAGTAAAAGAGGTATAAAGAAAAGAGAAAGAAAGAAGAAAAGTTACTCGGTATCCCCATATGACTTCTTCTCGCGGGTATGTCCCTCCCCAATTCAATCAATCTTCAATCACACATCCACTTCCGCTATAGCTGCGCGAGAGAGGAGAAGTAATAGAGAAGAATAAAAAGGCCACGCCATCTCAAATAGTCAGAGCCCAGCTCGTTCTGTTTTGTCGAGCGGGCGCCAATAGGTTGTTTTCCTTCCCATTCCGCAACATCGTACCGGCTACCTTTTTGTTTCTTTCTTTTCTTTTCCTCTTTTTTTCAACAAGCCAAATTTGAGAGAATATTACAAGGCAGTATCCGCCGGGGGTTGTGTGTAAATGCGGAAGTGGTATGAAAGTTTTGGGGGTGCCAGGGTTGGTGGCGAGGTTTCGGCGTGGTGCTTGGTAATAGAATGCGACTTGGCTTTGGCACGTGTTTGTGCTTAGATCAGACCGCACATACGCAGGTTCTCCTGGATGATGATGTCGTTGACGGCTGCCATGACGAAGCGGATTTGCATCGTGTCAGTGGCGCAGGTGAAGTGGGTGTAGATTTGCTTCGTGGGGTGTTGGTTGAGACTGGAGAATTGTTAGCAAATAGATCTTTAGATGGAGGGAGCTGCAAGTCTTGACTTACGAGACAAATCTGTTGAGAATGTAATCGCACGCAGCGCCGTAGTCCTGACCACCCTCGTAATCGGGGAAGTAGTTCTTCATCGGCGACACGGGGAGCTTCTCCTTGAAACGATCGATCTTGTTGAGGAAGAGAATGATGCTGGTCTTGGTGAACCATCTGCTGTTGCAGATCGAGTCGAAAAGAGTGAGGGCCTCCTGCATACGGTTGACGGTCTCGTCCTCGAACAGAAGCTGGTCGTACTCGGAGATGGCCACCAGGAAGAGAATCGTCGTCACGTTCTCGAAGCAGTGTATCCACTTCTTACGCTCTGAACGCTGTCCACCGACATCGAACATGCGGTAGGTGAGGTCGCCAATAATGAAGGTCGTCTCGGTGATACCAGTGGTCTTGACACGCGAGCGCAGAACATCGGCATCTGATGGGACGTATGTGGGCGACGCGATGGTGTCGATGGAGTCGAAGTAGTACTTGGCGCTGTCGTTGAGCTGGTACTCACGGCTCCGTTGGAAGGCGGCCTGGACACCAGCGTCTGCCCAAAGCGTCTTGATGGCTTGTCCGACCTCTGGAGGGAGCACATCACCCTCGATCTGTGCAGGCTGCATGAAAATCGTCTGAACGTGGTACTCTGCTCTTTGGTCATCGAGAGGCAGTTCTAAGCTTTCCATTGCCTCCAGAATGACGCGCATCGATTGTACTGTGTTGGAGAAGATGATCTATTACAAAACTGTTAGCGAACATCGCAAGATACATGGCGTACTTGGAAGAGCTTACTTCTCTGAAGCTCTCGCGCTCGTCTCGCGAATATCCACCCTCATGAATGAGCTTCATCTGTTTGAGAATAGTCGACTTTCCTGATTCACCAGCACCAAGCAGCAGCATCTTGATCTCATTTCGCAGGTTCAGCTTGTCGCGCTTGAGCTGGTTTTCGATCTCCTCATTTCTCTGCTTTCCCTCCTTGGACTCTGAGCTCTGACCGCAACCCATGGTGTCGGTGATGTATCGCGTATGCTCACGCGAAGGTAGTAAAAGGGGTATAGATTAGGACGTAAATGTACGAAGTCGTAAGGCGAACGAGCGAGCGCAAGGGTGGTCGACACTGATGTTTGCTGTCAGTCAGGGGTACATTTGTGGAAAACTTCCGATTGCCAACTGTGCGCGTGTAGTGGTGATGATCGTGACGGCATTACCCAATGCCAGCCAGTTGGCTGGTCATTCGCACTCGTCGGCCATTTGCATCGCTTGGTCGCGGGTAGGGAGACAACGCGCAGGTTTACTGCATGCAGGTGCAGGTATTCGCATGCACAGCCGGATAATCAGACATAACAAAAAGCAGAGACTTACCTCGAGCGCAAGGTACTACTGTGGTAGAGGTAGCAGTTACGGTGAAAGTATAACCCAAGTAGTGACTGCGGATCTGGCGGGCAGCTGTTGGCAAACGCCGCAGAGATTCAGGAGCTCGCCGGCGATGGATTCACGTGCGTCGTCGGACAGAAAGAGAAGCGGCGATCCAGGTGGTTTGGCGGAGAGGTGAGGGCCGGTCGAAAGGGTGGCAGCAGCAGAGAGGATGGAGGAGCGAAGCAGAGGAATGGGTATGGGTGTGTGAGAGAGCACAGTAGGAGTGCGGTAGTGGGCACGGAGACGTGGTGATTGATTGGTAAAGCAGCGTTTGGTGTGAGGGCAGGGTCGGCGCGGGAGGTAGACTAGTAGAGTTGCGCCTAGAGTGCCGGGCGGAGAGGGCAGCGGAGTCTTCTGAGACGATCGTCGCAGGACGAGTGAAGGGCGAGCAATCTGCGCTGCGCCGTGAGGAGAGAGGCTGCTGCGCTTGGGCCCAGCAGACGGCCTGGCAGGCTGGCACACGGCGGACAGACGACGACTCGCAGCGACAGAATCGCGATGCACTGACGCTTGACGATGGGAGTTTGCGTCGACGGCGCGCGCCCGGATCCTACCAACTTCCCAGCCAAAATGTCCACCCACTGGTCCAATGAGCGGCGAGAGATGAACGGACGGCGCCTGGCGCTCTGCCTTGGCGGGAACCGGACTTGTTTTCTTAGGCGTGCCGAGGTATGGAGAGCAATATCAGTCGTCGCTTTTCTGCACGTAACGGGCGTGGAGGGTTGAATGTGTGTGTTTGTGTTTGAAGTGTTGTATGGATGTAGAAGCGTGGGAGAGTGAGGTCAAGTGTCGGTGTGTAGCAAGCAACAACACCTAGTAATGTCAAATTCACACAGACGGCAAAGGGAGAAGAGGGTGTGCCCTGAGACTGTAAGCAGCAAGTGCCGACTGTCTGGAGGAGGCTGGCGCTGGCTGCTGCTGTGTTACTACTCGGTCTGCAGCAAAGTGGCGAACAGGGCAACAATCTACTCGGTAGCCGGCAGCACAAGGATTGGTATTTCAAATCGGGTTGATACTTGTGATGGAAGCCCCTAATAATAATTTACAGTACAGCACACCGCGTCGCATCCCTGCCAGTCAGCCAGTACAGCAGGGCACTGACAACGACTGACAACCCCGTGCCTGAGACTAGAACACGCGCAGAAGACAAGACCTTCACGCCTCCCACCCTCTGCGCGACCGGGATGGCCGGAGTACTGTAGCCTGATGGGCTCGTACACCGCTGGTGGGCAGCAGACGAGTCGTCGCAACCTTGCAACCGCACTACCAAACAAGCGAGGTGTCTCATCTGCAGGGCCCCAACTGGCTTGCATATCCCTGAAACTCAAGTCGTCTGAGCGGTGCAAGCATACTGAAAGATCCCTCTCGCCATTCATTATCGATGATACTCGAGAAAGAGCCGATGTTGCCGCCTAAAGCGCTGTCGAAGTCGAGGTCTTCACAGCCACTCGGTCAAGTCATCCAGGCCAATGGAGGTAGAAGACATCACCCGCAAACCCGTATGAATTCTGTGTACCGCTTCCAATATTCCAAAAAAAGCCCCAAGAGCCAATTCCCGCCTGCGCGGTAACCTCCGCTACTATCTATCCCAACACTAAGGAAGTGGTCCTTTTCGGTAGTACTCCCTAGCACCACGAGCTCCTCGACAATAATGCATCTTCACTATAGGTTGAAGAAAAAGATAGTGTCTAGATATCCACGTCTGCACACCAATCGAACAAACGAACAAACAAACCCAAAGAGGACCGAAAACCTTCAATTGCGGGTTGACGGAAAGGACCGACGGCAACAATCCTTCAAGTCAAGGAACATGGTTCACGAGAAAAGCGAGGTACTTCCTTGAAAGTACCTCCCAAAGTCCCTCCAGTACAAGCAAGCCTCGCAATTCTCGCAAGTCCACCGTCTCTTCGCTCTCTCTGGGTGAACTAGTGTTTCGTCCGCTTGCCTATTTCCGTATCGAACATCTCCATTTTCCTTTTCCCTTTCCCACCTTGAATCATGGCGCCGCCATCGAACCGCGGACAAGTGCCCGAGAGAAATTGCGAAATAGGCCATGGCGGGTCCCCTTTTAGTCCCTTCCTTTCAGTCTCCGCGCCCCCCTCTCCCACACTACTACCTTCAGACTGTCCGAAGTATGCAAAAGCTGCTGCTGCTCTTCTGTGCTTTTTCTCCTTACGAAAGAAAGTTCAGCCTCCCCGCGGCACACTTGAGATCCTTCGATTGCCATGATTCAAGTCACTTTGAAGAAGTCTCTCTTCTCGAGGAGCGTGTGTGTTCCGCGCGCAACTTGCCATCAAAAAGCTGCCTGCCTCCTGGGCTTTCCCTCCCAGCCGCACGGACGCACAACACCCTATAACATGGGTATGTTATTATCATCTTCGGTATGATCGACGAACGCCGCGAAGCTTGTCCACTTTGTACAGCCGGGGACTACTGCAGACCGCCAAGTCTTTGCTCTATGGGTTACTCGCAAGTCTCCGCCAACTTGGTACGCGCAACGCAATCGATCGAAGCAGCAGTGAAGCTACCTTACCTTGTTCTTCTTGCGAGCGAGCATGCTTCCTCCTTGCAGCTTTCCACGTAATAACGAGGACCGTGCCGTTAATGGCTCGTGATCCAACCTTGGTTTCGGGTGAGGAGCGCATGGTAGATCTCTTCACACGCAGTAGTGACTTCGAAATGACATATTCCTTCCGCCATCCATTCAACCCCATCACATCATACACGTCAAACACCAACACAAACCCTCCACCATCAAAACTCCCTCCCTCCCGCCGTCGCACAGAATTCCTCCATCCCAACCTCGCACAATCGTTTAAAGAAGCGAGGGTTCGCATCACCCCCCGGAAAAAAGAACGACTCAAGGGGACCGTCAGTTTTCCCTGCCACCGACCCGAATTCGTCAGGGAAAAATCATGCTGTGTCACTGACGATCGTCGGGCGGGCTTTCTTTGGGTGTGAGCTGTTCTATCTGGAGGGATAGACAGATGCCAGCCTTTCGTTATGAACACATCGCTTCCGAAGATGGTGTGTTTGCACTGACAAAGTAGGTGCCTCTCTTGGTGTGTTATTTTCTTTTACTCTTCTACAAAAGCGACTCTGAATCCCACCGTGGCTTTCCACTTTCAATGTTCCCCCCTTTCATGCAGGTAGCCGCGAGCGGGAGGCGAAGGCTTGTGTCGGCCGGTTTTCTGTCACACGCCGGGTTCAAGTAAGGCATATGCATGCGGCTTGCTTGTAGTTGGGTGGTTGGCATACTTCACCCTCACCAGACGAAGAAGGCATTGTTAGCCGACGGAGGCGATGGTGCAGAGTGCGGTGCGGTGCGGTCAGGGTTGCCAAAGGAAGACGAGATCAGCACGGAGCCATACTCCCAACCCAAGCTCTATTTCTAGATGTTCTAAATTGGAAAGCTTGAAAGGTAAGATAAGGTATGAAGCACTAAAATCGGTTCTATTCTCGTTTATACATTAGACAGAAATTGTTGTTCTTGAGGGTTGTGTGTGATGTTGAGGTCCTGTCCCTCCGCCGGACCATCATTTCGACGCTAGAAATTTCTCAGTCAAAAGTCTTCCAGGGCTATCTAAGAAGTGTCGACCGACGACACATGCAGATTCTCTCCAATGCAAGAAAGGGGGGTTGAACAGTAAAGTGAAATGAAAGGAGAAAATGAGACACGAGAAGAGAAGATGAAGGAAGAAGGGCAAGATGATGATGAAAAAGAAGCAGGCACTGCCTGGGGTATCTCTTTGAAGAAGGGTGCCGCGTGCTCTGGGCAGGAAAGATGGCAGAAAGAAGGAAGTGGTCGGAGCCGGCGACGGGGGCGAAAGTGGTGGTGGCTGTATGCTTGCTTTGCTTTCGTTGCTGTCGTCTGCCGTGGAAATAATATCCTCTTGGGAGGTAAAGAAGGGTAAAGGTGGTCATTGCCGCATTGGAATGCGTGTGGTGTTTTGTTATAAGTCGAAAGAGAGTGGCAAGGTGGTTTGAGTCACCTGTTGTTAATGTGATAGAGGCGATCACATTACCATCAACTTAGTCGTGCGTCTCTCGGCCATCAGGCCCCGCCTGTCAACAGGCGCGGCTAGTCCGCCAGGGCCTGGGCGCGGGCCAGGGCCACGGGGACCATAGTTACCAGGAGGACCACGGGGGCCGCCGCCCGGGGGTCCTACAAATCTGGGTTGGGTGCGCATTGCTGCAAGCGCGTGGCGCTCACAGTACACTCGCCCTCTGATCTCGAAGTAATCCTCGGCCAGCACCACCTTGCAATCAACGCAGGTGAAGCAGCGAGGATGGAACTTCTTGTCTGTAGGCGGGCCTCCGTTGCTACCAGCAGACGTGGTTGTCTCGAGATATTGTCCTTCAATACCGCAATGGCAGCCTGAGCACAGAGAGCCATTGGCTTCGTGGTAGTGATGCTCGCAATAGGGCTGGTTGTCGATGACGTAGAAGTCGGCGGTGGCAAATGGCTGTCTGCATGTTCGGCAGGTGAAGCATTGCTTGTGCCAGCGACCAGTCAGACGGCCATCAGCAGCCTTGACAGATTTCCCTTCGATGATCTGGTTGCAACCGCGGCATACTGGCCTGATACCTGGCGTGGTCGGGCGACGGATCGCAGGCGGCTGAGCATGCGAATGCGGTTGCGGTGGTGGGAAAGGTGGTGGGGGAGCTCTTGTCTTTGGAGGCAGGGAAGCAGGCAATGCTGAAGGTGATGCGCAGCGGAAAGAACCGTAATCGGTTGGAGATTTAGGAGGAGGTGCTGGTTTCGCGGGAGGCGGCGAAATACGCTTGCGTGGGCTGGTGTCGATATGCAAAGGGTAAGGCTTGGCTGGTTCGACGTCGGTTTGCCATGGCTGGTTATGAGAGACCCGGGAGTTGAAATTAGGATCGATTGGCGATTCTTCGGGGGTGCTCACAACAGCCGGCATCTTTGGCGGTGTGCTCGGGCCTAAAGCCTCAGGCCTGGGACGTGCGTGACTCCTTGGTGGTGACTTCTGCTCCATCTGGATGATTGGCCTTTGAGGCTGCTTGAAGGCCAATCCCGCTACTCGCATGTTTTCCTCGTCTCCGTATGTTGTTGGCGCCTCCCTGAGCGGGGAGAACGAATCAAAGCTACTTGCAGCGCTCATGCTCGGACTAGGTCCACCGACACTGCTGTCAGCATAGGAATGCTTTGAACCATTAGATGAAGAAGACTGTGATGGTGCATGTGAATAGTCCTGCCGATGTTCTTGCACCGCTTTAGGAACAGGCGGGGCATCGTGCAGGCGTCGATCCATTCGTCCTCCGTTGTTTTGTGATGCTGGGTGTGCAATGGTATCAGTCGATGCGATCGAGCCGGCGGCTGAGCTTGGAGCCCGTTGTCTTTGTGAGTACGGTTCAGTAGACGCGCGAGATATTCCAGGGGACGGAAGGCCCTGGTCGCTGTTGTTTTGCGGAAGAGGGAGCGTTTGGCTTCGATCGGGAGTTCTCGCCGGTCCATCTGACATAAGTCCTTGACTGAACTTATTCAAAAATGTTGGCGACATCACTTCTTCCTGTGGCCTCTCAGGCCTTCGAGGTGGCTCCCGCCTTTGATCGTCGGATCGATTTGAGCTCGCGGTTGTGGGCCTTGGAAGGGCATCGCCTAGTGAGCGAACACTGTAGGCATCGCTCGGTCTCCTGGCATCTTGAGTCGCCGACAAAGGCGCAATATTGTGCGGATCGCTTGGTTTCCGTAGCCCATTCACCGATGCTCCTTGAGCCGTAGATGGTCTTTCTGGCCTGAATCCACCGCGTGACGGCGCCCTCTCCCCCGACGGTTTTCTGTGTCCCTGTCCTGTCGATGGTCTATTGGGCGGTGCTTGTCCGGCGTTGAATGGTGGGAACGCGCAGTCGTAGCCTCCAGTCAACTCTGGGCTCGGAGGTCGTGGATCAAACAATCGCGGTGTGGGGCTGGTAGCGCTTCGGAGAGGTGGTGGTCTTCGGCCGGCACTACTGCTTGAATGATTACTTGACGCTGGTGATATAGGCGATCGTGCCATGGATGGACCAGGTGCCAGAAAGGGCCTGTTGGCTGCGTCTGGGTTTATTCTTGGAGGCGCGGGCCTCATGGGTTTCGTACTGGGTGCATCGGGGGAGCCAATGGTTGGCGCTCTCACTCGCGTTACAGGCAGCTCAGGCTGGGTGGTGTAGCCGGGGTCTTTAGGTGGGCTCGCGGGTGTCAGTCCAGAAGGAAGTCCATCCAAGGCGTATGGATTGCTTTGTTGCGATTGCGCTGTTGATGTTGTTGTTTCTGGCGACTTTTCGCAGATGTGATCTCCCATTGCCGCGATTTCAATCTCGTGTCCGCAGTCTGAACACTTGATGGCCGGCAAAAAGCTGGCCGGCCTCATGCCGCCTGCGGCCAGCGTCGATGCGAGCGGCATTGTTGTGTGTTTGTAGGAAAAGTGGCGTCCCAGCAGCGCGGTGTGAAGATTTGCACGAGTTTGCTACCAGTATGATCGATCGCGTCCCAAGCAAGCATTAGTTAGGGGTTCGCGTGCTTCCTTCGGTGGGTAGGTTGGGATCGAAGGTTCAGGAGGCGGGTGGTTGGATTAGAATTATCTGCCACGAGGTGTCTCCGCCGTTGACGTCTATATCCAGGTAATGCTAAGGTCAAACGCGAGACATGTGTATGCAGAGCTGAAGAACGCTAAGAGCAGCAAAGAGAGACAAGACGCAGGAGTGAAGAAGACGAGTGAAACAAAGGATAGGCACGTGCAGCGACCGTGGTAGTGTTGGTGTGAGAGAGGAGGTTAATCGGCAAATGATGGATGGTCGAGTAGGAAAACGATCAAGCAGGCCCAAGGGCAAGCCACATGCCGCGGTCAGCGAGCTAGAGGCTCTTGAGTGCAAGGCAGGACGATGGACAGGACGACGACCAGGGCAACGAGCAGCGCTTGCAGGGTGTTGTGGGTGTGTGCCCAAGGGGACGACCGACGGTTTGTGGGCGGTCTCGGGCCAGTAGTTGCGCTTGTGAAATGAGATGGACGGTGCGCGAACCCCTGGCGCGCACAACTGCATGTACATTCGCACGTGCGTCGATGCAAGCATTATTGCTGCGAGGGAAAAAGATATATATCTCTTACCTGTGGTGTGTCTATTTTGCCGCCGTGATTTGTGCGCCATTCGCAGTGCAACAGGCACATGTAGTTTAGTTGCAACCCGCTCGATCCTGTGTGGCGTAGCGCTATGGCTGCGATGGTGAAGGTGAGGTCGAACTATCACATGCGCGGGCGCAAGTCTGCCATCCTCTCTCAAGCCTCTCTCCAACGCATTTTCGAGCTAAACACCAAAGCGCGGACCCTTTTTCCCTTTCTCCTGCGCATCATCGCTAGTAGCAGCAAAAGCCTCACACGAAAGAGGTCCGGCCATCCAGACGCCTTGCCCCTTCGAGCCATAATGCTCCGCAATAGACTCCTCGCCCGGCTCGCGGCCTGGTCCATCCGGAGATTTCGAGCAGCCCTCGCGACGCCTTGCCGCGCAAGTGCTGCTGGGGCCACGGCCAATGGCAGACGAGGGAGCTTTTCAATGTATGTGATAAGGCTATCACATCTCTGAAGGAGTCCCTCCGACTCGCTGCTCACGGCAGGATATATGAACAATTAGACACCGCGCGACATGGTTGATTGATGTATCGCAACCCTGTCAACCAGTCACAAACCCTTGCCACTGCGCCTACCGCTCGACGATCCCGCTCATGTGTTTGTTCACGCTCTGCTACAACTGCACTCTGTGACGAGCACACGAGCAGGTGGCAGGCTACGGTAGGATTGCGCCTGTAGATCCTACCCCATCCGTGGCATGACAAGCTCCATCGAACGACGTGCTCGACCCGCGATATCTTCGCGACTGGCTCGGCTGCCCCAGAACATACGTCAGATCTAGCAAACATGAAACCGCCAGCAGAAGGCCGTCAGATCTCATCCCACAGGTACCGGAACGTTCGATAGCTTGTGTTGAAAGTCACGACGAAACGCCGCCGACCAGCGGATAGCATGCATTCTTGTTGCGAAAGGACTAAAGGAACGATTGATCTGCCGAACGTGACGACGAGAGGTGATACCTCCTAGAAAGGCCATGCTTGCGTGCTTTTCGAGGCCTCATTCGCTCGGCGACGCCGCAGTAGTGTGTTACTCCAAGGTAGACGCACTACTGTACGTTCTGATGAACATGCCAATGCTGGCTTCGCATTGCAGCAATCTTAATGACGCTAAAGAGCGCTTGCATACAACTAGCTTTGTACCTTCTATCCAGTAGGTTGTTGTTGTCTCGCGTGACGTGTTCTAATGCTAGTAAATAATAATTTCGCGAGATAAGTGTTTGGAGGTTCCTCTCTAGGTCGAATTCCTGTTGTAGCTGGCGTTGATACGAGAGTCGAACTTGGGTACCACTTCTCCGATGGTAACCAAACAACCAATGAGATCAATAGCAAACGATGCGTTTCTCGCTCTGCCAGTGTTGGCTCGAAGTCTTTCTATCTATACTCTACAACTCGCTTTGTCGCCGGCAAAGTCAAGGCTTCGTGCACTCCCGGGGTTTTTTGCTGCTGATTGCCAATGCAGCCTCTCTTTGGTCGTCCTTGTAGGGAGCGTTGCCGTGGCTCATCTGGAAAAATCCCGTCCGTACATAGACCAGGAGAGCAAGCGGTTTCGTACATTCCTGGGTCGTCGCTTCCGGGGTCCATGAATACGCCAGAAACACGATGGTTCTGCCCAGTCCGACTCGCAATCTTGCTCGATCTTCCTCGCGGATCGCAGCGCGCATGAAGTCAGTTCGCCGAATCTCCAAGTCGGCAACCGGACTCCTCGCCCGAAAATTTTGCCCTTGCACAAGTGATTCCCTTTTAGTTGATCTTGACCCTGACTCCCTTAACCACATATGCGCCCAAAAGCTTGCCCAGAACAGCACCAGTGTACAGGCCGACCACAATCGTGACAGGCCACTTCTGCCACTCCCTATCCCAGTCAAGCGGGATGGGCACCGCGCCCAGCCACGCGCCAACAATCGCGCCCAAGCTCATACCGTAGACCTCGTCCAAAGGCAACTGCAGGCTGGCAGCTTGCATCCATACTCGCACATCCAGACCGTAGACGTAGAAGAGCTGCGGCGACACGAGAAGGCCGAGGTGCACGGATACGAGGATCGTGTGGGCTTGGTGGGTGGTGAGAGGGGCGCCGAAGAAGATGACGAGGATGAAGAGGGCGGGGACGGTGAGGGTGACGGTTAGGATGAGGGAGAGGAAGGCAGGCTAGACGGCTGGTCAGTTTATAAATCCCTGTGAGGTCTTTCATTCTTCCTAGGTGTGAGCGTACGACTGCCTTAGCTCCAAAGTCCTGAGAAGACCTGGGCTGCTTCTTCCATTTGTTCTTCGGCGGCGGAGGAGCCTGACCCGTGGACGGGAGGCACAGGAAGCAGTACAGGATCTGGAGGACGATAACAACAGGCGCCGCTTTTGCCAAAGTCGAGACTGGATCTTCCACCAGGCGATTGAAGCTCAGGAATAGACCCGACAACAGAATGACAGGGTAGAGGTTTGCTGCAAAGAAGGACCAATCATCCGTGAGAATGTCGGTGGGTTTTCCTGGCGGGAGCGGAATTGGTGCAGGTTTCGAAGCCGGAACAGGCTTGATACCCGGTGCGGCGCTCATGTTGGGGGTGTTTGTTGTTTTGTGGTTGTATTGATGATCGCGATGCTCCTCCGAGGGGAGAGCTTCGATCGGGACGACTTTTTGGTTCCGCGACCCCCAACCCTAACCCTAAAATTGGTTGCAGGGAGAGCTCATAACATAGCCGATCAAAAGAAACCTCCGGTTCTGCTTGACATCAGCCATCGATCTCAATGATTATGCATGCCAGTGTCTGTTACCTGATTACTGTAAGGAGCTTTTGTACTATGAATGTGTTCGCAGACAACACATCGTGTGTTGACCACGTCAGCCTGCCTTGTTGCATAAATAGGTCAAGACTTTACGTCAACACAGCACTTGTCAATAGACGATATGATTTATGAAAGTAATATTGATTCGCATCAAACACTAATACGCTACCTTTGGTTCACACTAACCTCATATCTTATGCACCCAACATCCACATATCCCGCAACACCACCGTTGTTGCACTCATCGTATGTTTTCGTAAAGAGTGCTTCGCAAGAGAGCTCGCCGTCGCCTGTTGGATCCTTAGCAGACTGCAAATTGTCTTCGGTCACGCATCCATCTATCCACCAGGCTGAGAAATCGAGGTTTTGCAGCTGATCGTGGCACCATGAATCTAGATCCCAATCGTCTCCCGTGCGAGGCTGCAAAGGGTTCACACAGGAATTGCAGCCTAAGATGGCGCCCTGTTTCACATTGTATCGCTGAACGTCGGAGTGGCCGGAGAAGGCGTCGTGGCAGACCACTTCTCCTTCCGTGAGAGCCGTGATGTGCGGGCCTGGGTCTTCCTCTGGCTCGTCTGCGTCCGAGCCGTCGTCTTCTGGCTGTTCTTCGACGGGATCATCTTCATCTGAATTCTCCTCATCACTTGAGTCGCTTTCCGGATCTTCTTCTGGGGTATCCTCATCGCCACCTTCTTCATCATCTTCCTGATCATCGTCTTGGCCATCCTCTTCCTCGTTGTCCTGATCATCATCTTGGCCGTCCTCTTCATCATCTCCCGAGATTTCACTAGGGCTTGGTTCGCTGACCGTGCTCGTAGTACTCGATGAGGCAATTTCGCTCGATGAGGGTGAGGTGGTAGTCTCCTCCTCACTGACAGTCGAACTGGGGACTTCCGATGCCTGTGTTGAGCTCACAATTGACGAATCCGCAGTACTTGAAGCATCCAACGAGCTCTCTGGCCCACTACTCTGAGTGGTTGGCTCAGGCGCCACGGTCGATATCGCAGATGCTGCTGCTGTTGGCGCTGCATCGTTAGCTGCTTTAGATGTCGTCAGCCTAGTCATGGGCTGGTAATTCATCCAATCCGGTATCGGTATCCCCATAGCGTTGTAGCTAGCAACGATGTCGTACTTGGTTGCAGTCAAAGGGGCACAGGATGCCTCTTTCGGCGTTGCGCTCGAGATCGTGGTCGAAGTGGTGTCTTGCTGCGTTGTTAGACTGCAGCCTGACGCCGTCAAAGTGTCGCAGCTCGTCGTGTAGCACACCCTTGTCGATGAGATGCTACTGTCAATCGTGCTGAACGAAGATGAACATGCAGCGTAGCAGCTCGTGACTGTAGTCGTGCTACTAGAGCATGACGATGTTGACGAAGAGCTGCTCGACGAGCTTTTGTTCTCGTCATCTTCATCTTCGTTGTCGCCGTCTGGGCTATTTCCATCACCACCTCCACCACCTCCTCCGCCTCCTCCGCCTGTGTTACCTCCTCCTCCTCCTCCTCCTC